>CM021698.1:31794583-32059815 GCA_011074415.1 Stictonetta naevosa
AGAAGAGAAGAGAAGAGAAGAGAAGAGAAGAGAAGAGAAGAGAAGAGGGGAAAGGAAAAAAATGTGATAGAAAATAAGCAACAATTCTCAGATTACGTAGGGACAAATGGAATTTAAAAGAAAGCTGATGGAAGATATAACAAAGCAAGCTTTAAGAAAAAAAAGATGAAGGTGAAAAAGTTTAGTATTATTTATTTTTCTAGGTTTGTCAAGTTCTTTGTATTCATCTGTTGTTTTCTTTTCTTATCCCATGCTCACCTGAGAAAATTCATGCAACTGAATGAGTGATGTACTGGCCAGCTTCACAGCACAACTGACAGGTTTGTCAGCAAGCTTGCTAAGACACTTAAATTGCCAAAGAGACAAAGCTATGGGCTGCACAGAAGCCTGTTCTGGGCTCTCAGGTTCACATTCACTTTTGCTGGCACCTGCCTTATTTGAACAATGCTGACATCAAATATTATTTCCATTGTCTAGTCCTTCCTTTGTATCAGACAATGTTACATAGAGATGCAGAGCTCAGTGGATTTTATTTACTGATGCACAAACAATTAACTTAATTCTGGAGAGTCAAAATAATGCCCAACTTAAATATGAATGAAAAATCAAGATCAAAACAAAGAGAGAGAGAGGAAACTCTGTTTTAAATACAGTGCTCTGTTTCAGAGCAGATCCATGGGGATGGTAAAGCTGTACAAGAAATGACTTTGAGAAGTCAGCCATACATTAAACCATGCCTTCCTTTGCACTTGGTACATGGAAATAATTAGAAAGTTATTTTGAAAGAAAGCTGAGAAAAGAGCAAAAGAGCACTACTTGGTGACATAGGTGGCAAAAACTTTTTTTTTTTTTTTGACATGCACTTGAAGACATTTTAAATAAAATTACATCTTTTTGACAAAAAAAAAAAAAAACACAAACACACACACAAAAAAACAAACAAACAAACAACAACAAAAACCTTTACCAATGTTCAGCTTTCTCCAAGAGCTATTACTCCAGCAAAAGAAAAGTAATATCCCATGTGTTCCTGTTCAGGAATAACAGACATCATGTTACACCAGAATGGGGTCAGCAGAGGTTTTTTTTGTTTGTTTGTTTTCTCTGAGCTTTTTAATGGCTTGATGCTGATGATTACAAGGGGGATGGAGATATTTTCTACTGCTAAAAAGGAACAGGAAAGCTGATTTTATTCTGCTACCCAGCTAACATCTTGAAATAGGGAACCACTAGAAGACGGACCTTTTACTGTCTCCATCTGCCCCCAAGTGGAATTACACTCCCTGTTAGCACTGTTAGACAGTATTGTTGGCTCTGTTGATACTTTCCAATGAAGATTGTAGCCTTCTTTCCCTATTTGTTGTATCCTCAGATACACAGCCTTGGTTTTGACCTCCACATTCACTGTTTAGGTTCTTGTGATCTCAGACAGCAGCATTGTTTTTCATGCATGATCAGTTTGAAGGACTGCAGAATGTAGGAAAGTTTTCTTCTGTAAACGCATTTGATAATTATGAAAAGGAATAGGAAAAGTATGCAAACCAAGACATTGGTAGATTTACATTGTAAATATAGAACATCTGCAAGGTTTCCCTTACAAAAATGTTGCTACTTAAAGAAGATAAAACACTGGAAGACTCAGAAGAGACATTTTCTTGGTTATGCATAAAGATTAAAAACTCTTTCAGCATGAACAGAAGAAATTGAAATAAGCTAGCTTCCATGATCTTTGTTTGGAAGCCTCTGGAAGCTAAATGAATGCTTTAAACCAGTTTGATAAGATCAGGATCCAATACATTAAGGAGACAATAATGAAAGAATCAAGGAAAAGAGACAATATGATGCTAACTTATTAAAAAAAGGGGGGGGGGGTCAAGTTAAAAATGTTTCTGCTGAGATTCTGGGGTTGATTTCAGTAGCCCCACAACTCTGTGGCAAAAAATAATAATAATTTTTAAAAAAATCTTATCAACTTGATCAAGGGTGGACTTTCAACCTTGTCTTTAAAAAGGGAGAAATACTTTTAAAGAAATAACAGAGGCATTGTGCCATGTGCACATTAACTGCAGATAAAGATTCCTATTTTATTTTTGCTTCATCTGCAGAAACCAGGCATTCATGATTAGAAAAGTAAAAGAAGATCTTTGATTCTTTGAAGACTGCAAAAAATAAGATTATTTTGGGGGGATCATGTTGAGAAGAATAGAGTGACAGAAAGAGCACAGAGTGAACAGGACCAAACATGAGAGTTGGGGATAGTGCTGACTTCTGATGCACAGAAGAACCGGTAAGCAGAAAGATAAGAAAGCCAGTATACAAATGTAATTCACATTTTAATACACTTTGCTCTAAACAGCAACTTTAACATCAGATAAGAGGGGAAAAAATATCAGTGAAAATACATTGCAAAAAGAGGATGAAAAATCTTGAGGGAGAAAAGAGGTAAGTTGCATAAAAGGAGAGAACTTGATGAGATTTAAACCAAGTCAAGGAGAGACAGAAGTTTTGTTAATTCAGGCGTAAGCACCATAAATCTCTACTC
Source organism: Stictonetta naevosa (assembly GCA_011074415.1). Classification (NCBI taxonomy): domain Eukaryota; kingdom Metazoa; phylum Chordata; class Aves; order Anseriformes; family Anatidae; genus Stictonetta; species Stictonetta naevosa. Next base: position 31,797,126 of record CM021698.1, read on the forward strand.
AGCTATACCTCAGGTGAAACAAGGATGAGCATGGGTCTGAAAACCAGGGAACTAGAAACCAATGGGAATGTGAATATGGTTACTGAAACTTTTCCTTTGAGGTAAGTGGGCATAAAAAAGCTGTATGATATTGGACAAGCTTATGAAAAGTCAGAGGACTTGCCGAAAAGTCATCACCTGAAAGCAGTCTAACACATTTTATTGCCAAAATCTCCTAAAGCTAATACTTGCTGACTGAAGCTACATGAGACTCATGAAGGTCTGGGCAGGGTCCAAGCTGTGGTCTCCTTCTTGCATGCAGGATGCTTGTACATATGATAACCTCTGACTTACCCTGAAAGTCTGCCCTTGTCCTGGCCTAGGTGAGAACCCTCCTTGAAATTCTCAGAAATTAATTTTGCCTCATCCAACAGTCCACTCCTTTCTCAAGAATAGCTACTAATGACTGGAACATGATGAAATTCCATTTATGTTACTGAGACATAGATGCCATATATGTTTAGTGCAATATGAACAAGGACATCAAATGGCCACCTCCCCTCCAAATTTGTGACAGTTCTAAAGTTTTTGTTTGTTTGTTTGGGGGTTGGGGGTGTTTGTTGTTTTTATTTATTTTATTAATCATGCTAGAATTTTAATGAAATTGGAGTGCATGCATTCCTCCAGCTACAAGCCTTCCCTGAATTCAGATGAGGCCTATGTGTAGGCATACACAAGGCAGTCTGGAATTACTAATCACGCTCTGATATACAAGGAGTGAGAGGGATGAAGACAGATGTAAGTTTTGTTACTCTCACTGCAGTTTGTAAACATAAAGCATAACTCACAAAGAAATTAAATAGGACATCATAGGGCTTTAGTTGTCCCCACAATACATACATTGTCATTTAAGACTTTTTTTTTTTTTTTTTGAGTTATTAATGCACTATTTATTTCACTAGATTCATCTAGAATTAAGAATATCAATATAGGTTGAAAAGGCTTTCCAGACAGCACTTATTTACTACCCAGTCTAAGCAAAACCAATGCTGATAAGTGTAAGTTCAAAACACGGCTTGGATTCATGAGGTTTCCAGACCAAACAAGGTTGAATGTATTTGGAAGAAGTTCAGCTATAGATCTGTGATTTGGACACATGTCCCTTCATAACTTCCAAACCACTGGACACTTGGTCATCATTTTTTTCTCAAATGATGTTTCCAGATCAACAAATTTATTCTTCTCTGGGATCAGTCATTTCCTAAGTCTTCCCTTTCAGAACACAAACCATTTTCTGTCTGTTTTATGACAACTAGTAACACTCTGTGCTCCAGCTCTGTATTAATCTTCTGAGAATGTTATTTATTTTACAGTATTGGCACAGCAGGAGACTTTCCTCTTCTTTTGACAAGGGCTGCTGGAGACAGCTGACACACCACTAGCAGAGTGCCAAAATAATATTGTAGGACACTCAGTCTAAATTAGCAGAAAATATTAAGATGATGCAATTTCTTTTTCTTCCAATACTGATAAGATTAATATGTTATGTTATAAAGAGCAGATTAAGATCAACATTTTACTGTCCTGTTCAAACCTCCTAATCATAACCTCCTGTGTTACCTTCAGGCCTTCAGTGGCGCTTCTGCTATTCCCTATCCTGGCTTTGCTGTGTAGAGCCATGAATCACACTACATAAATTAAACAGACAAGTAAAAATAAGAATTTACTTTATTTGTCACTTAAACCATATTTTAGCACTGATCTCACAAATGGTCTGTTAATTTTATGTTGAACTAGTGAGGATACTACTCTCCTTTTAATTTTATGTGCAAAGATTTTCCAACTACAAAACATGCCAACTAAGAGCAAGAGAAAAATTAGTGTTTTGGATAAATTTTATACCTTAAAACTAATAAACACTGATATTTTGGTAGTACTAAAGATTATTTACAGAAACTTTTTTTTTTTTTTTTTTTTTTTTTTCCCCGAAAAATATATTGTGGGTGTTTCAAGACTAAAAGAAGATGAAATCACTCAGTGGTGAAAGGCACATTCAAGTAAGACTAATGGGATGAAAATCTTTAGGCATGGATGGTATCTGTGAAAGAGAATCTGTTCTAGAATGTTAATAAGCACAGTTGCGTGAACACCGGTCTCACATAGACCGTTTTTCTTGATAGAGTCCTGCATTTATTTTAACATTGCATCCTATTAGAAAGCAGTGTGGATGTCTTCCATAGTTTAGTGCACAGGTCTATTATTTCTCCTTAGCTGTCTTTCATAACAGATTTATTCAATGCTGCCTCTAAAGTTATGAATTAATCTTTTTATAACTGAGATTTTGTAGAATCCCCTTAATTCTACTCAAGTTAGTCTTAAAAATCATGCAATTCTCAGACTAAGTCAATGGATAATTTTCATGACTAAACCTAAAGCAATATGAGCCAGATCTAGCAATACAGATCCAGTACAGAGCCTCTCCAGTAGCTTTGACAGAAAGGACCCAACCCTGAAATCCCTACTGAAGACAAATCTCCAAAATCATTCCATAAAGCAGAGCTCAGTTTGCTCTCCAAATGCAACTCACTACTAGAGGTAAAGACATTATCTCCTTTTTTTTTTTTTTCTTGATTCTAATGGTTACATTGCTTACATGTAAAACAGATTTATGTTCACATACAGTGGCAACATCATTCATCGTGCTAAACTAGATTAAGACACCTTTTAACCTTTCTTCAAAAAGGAAAACATAGTTTCTCTCCTCTGTTCATGATCCATTTCCATAAAATTTAAAGTAATTCAATATTTCAGTTAAGTTGACAGAATTCTGTGAACTGGCCAATAGCTAAACACTCACTATGGTAGGACAAACAAATCCACCTGCTGTTTGCTTGAGGTTGTATTCACAGCGTGAAAGAATCAGGAAAGAATCTGAAAAACAAACAGTGAAAAACTGTATGTATACATGTATTAACTGTATTTTCAAGTATATGAAAACTAGAAAATAAATTAAACTAACATAGTCACAGGAACTAGGGCAGATAAAAAGGTTTTGATGCTGAGAACACATTCAAAAACATAAAAATTTTGTTTGCCTCTTCCAGATCTATTTCAGTAAGCTCACTAGCTCTCTCTGTTGTGGTTGTACTATATGTCACCCTGTTAAAATATTTAGATTTTAAAATGCAGCTTTATGTACTAGTTCATTTTCCACCTGAACAAACAAGTTTTCTTCACAGTGGTCTGTAATACAGAAGTTTCCTGACAAAGGAAAAAGTCTAAAAAAGTCTACAGTCTCTCATTGACTTTATTAATTTAAGAGTCATTATGTAAGTAGCCCAAGAGAGGAACAGCAGCAATCAAGTACAAAAGTGCAGCTGAAACTTTTGTCAATGAGAACCTTTCATTTTGACAAGAGACTTCATAATTTCCCCAGTAGTACAACACTACCATAAAGTTATGTTCTGAATCTGAAACATCATATACTTCCCAAAAACTTCCCCTAACTGAACACTAATTCACAGAAGTTTTGAGCTCTTTAGCTGACAGATATGGTGAAAAACCCATAGAGAAAAAGCAATACTCCACCATGTGGCATTGCATGAGAACAGACAGAAGTCTTCTGCAAGACAGACTTCGAAGTGCTGCACTGATTTGACATAGGAAGTGTAAACTTATAGTGGATCAGTGCCATTTTTATGGAATTGTAGCCTGACCAAAAAGGAATTTCAGCTGATGTCACGACTATCTGAATTTGAGAGGAAAAAACACTTTTGGTTCCTTTCCTAACAATCAGATGCTTAGAATAGAATAGTTAACTTTGAATTTGAAATGCCTAGTTGTATATTTTAAATATATCACACTTTAAAATCTATACAAGCATTTTGAATTGACTAAAAATATTTGGTGGAGAGAATATAGAAATTTCCTTAAAGATAAGCCTTCAAGTTTTCAAGTTTCCTTTTATTCTTAAGAAAGATTTTGAAAATTATAAAACATTTATTTAAACTGAAATTTTATCCTTCCTTCCTATTCAGTTTTCCATTAAATTCACTGAATTTTCTTACAGCATTTTATAAAGCATAGTTCGCTAAAGACACAATAAGTCTAAATATAAAAAGTCTGAAGTTTCAGTCTCACATTTTCCTAACCACTAAAACTATTATTTAAAGAACAATTTTTGATCAGAGACAAGAAAAAACAGCATCACTTAGGTCATCACTAAACTAAAAGTCATACCGAAGATATATGGTTACCTTTCTCATTACAGAATTGGAAGTGTTCAATAGAAAAATGCGGAGTGAAACAATCCTTCACCATTTTTTTACATATTTATAATATGAAGAAGCACGACTTGTTATCTACAGTCCCTCACTAGTGACATTTAAGTGCCTTGCTTCAGTGCAATATGAGGGTGCTTAAAACTGCAGCCCACTGCAAGCCCCATGAGAACTCTCAGAGGAAGGCAAGACACATTGCATCCACACTTATTATTTAGCTAAAATTATCAATCTTTTTATTCTTCATGAAAAAATCCTCTCTCTTTTATTGCTGTTATTTGCATTTGAATTTAATCCAGTTGGTCTGCATCTTTCAACTATCTTTTCTTTCAAGTGTAATTCAGAAATCTGAATGACTGTGTCACAAATACAGTAATTATGTCCCTATTTCTAAGGCTTGCTCATAAAACAAGAAAACAGCCTTTGGGAAATTTGTTTTGCCTAAGAAAAGATATTTAATGCATTTAATTAATAGGATTTTTTAAAAAAAAAAAAATGCAACAGATTGTCTTCACATTTGTCGTTATATTGTTGTACAACAACAGATTTACTGAATACAAATCAGGAATGAATAAGATGATGCTGAGCTCAATTTTGGGAACATTTCTGATAATGTTTTTGGAAAACCAGGCATTGATGTGTGATAGAAATAACTGCAGTACAAAATACTACAGAACTCATCTACAGGCATCTGCATATTTTTGTAAGTACATTATAAAGACTTCCTGGGTAATTGAATCTATAACACATGCACACTCTTTTCACTACTTCAGAAAGCTTCCAAGTGTTCATATCATTCACTTGGCCCAAGGAAACTAGGAGTTGAGGTTTAAATAGTGCCTGTCCCAAATGAAAAGATAAATTGTGAAATTATATACATGAAACAGGAATAAACTCTTTCTAAGAAAACTAGGAAAGCATGGGATTTGGTAATAACACACCTAAAAGTAGGTCACTTTCTATATTCAGTTTCACATAGAGAAAATCATATCAAAGCAAGTTATCAGCATATCCTATTTATCAACACTGCAGATTGGTCTGTGTGCTTATTTTCAGCCACAATACATGGAACTTCTTTGAAAGGCAGAGGTCCACAACTCTTAATCTACTTTTTGCACAGAGAACACCAGAAGCAAATGTGTACCCCCGCTTCACAAAGGCACTACCTACCTGGCTTTGAATCTGAAATAAAAAAGGAGCTGAGGCAAAAATTTAATAGTGCTCCAAGACTGTGCCTGATTTATCCTTAGGGTGATATTAATGATCGTTGATGCGGCATAATTTGTCTGTCTTTTTAATCTAGCTTTAAATGTTTGAGTGATTTGTACAGAATTTTTCTTTTATCCATATATTAACAGTTTTTAATGAAAAAAACAAAAACAGAATGTGTCTTACACAGTAGCAAAGAAGCCAAAATGGCTGACTTTCCCAACGTCAGTTTAGTCCTGTTCAACTCACTTTGAAAGCAAGGCAACTCAGTCATTGCCATGAGATTCTGGCCAGTTCCATGAATTGGGTAGTAGTTCTTTCACACTAGCTGTGACAAAATACCTTTGGTGAAATCCAGGACCATACCTGCACAGCCTACATTCCACTTAATGGCTGTGTTCCTGAGTCTTTAGCCAAATTTCTGTATGCTGTACAAATAGGTATCACAATGAAGTCATGTCTGCCAATCATGGCTCTGCAGATAGAATGGCAATAGTATTTCTGAATTCTGTAACCTTATTTGCAACCCAGTCAAAGTATTTTTCAAAGATCTACTACTTTTTGTGACTAAAACTCTAGTGAATCAACCGTGCCTAATATGAGCTTTTAAAAAACACGTTTACTTCTTAAACACACAGCTCTCAACCAATTTGTGCAGCACAATGAAATCCTAGTCTTGTATGGCACCAGGCTTCAGGTGTAGTAACCCTATTTATAGACAATTCCCCCTTTCACCAAAGGCACCAGTGAAATAAAGCAGAAAGGACGAAGGAGCGCAGGAATAAGGAACAAGAAAACTTTCCAGGTCAGTCATATCGTTGTACCTGCGCCCTTAATGGACTGTGCCATATAGCTTTACAGAGGAAAGGTCACAGCTCAACCTTTTAGTCATACAAAATGCACTAAAATTACCCATAGAAAAGGGACACATTGTTAACGAGACTTGTACCAATACTGTTATCTCCATTCATAAGGTTTCTTTGCTACGTATTAAGAATTGCTATGGTTCAGCTCACTAACTGTACCAAAAGTTCATTTTAGCTGTTTCTGTAGATAGATTTCTCAAAAAAGTCTTTGTGGGGTTGAGTTGTGTCTTTGGACAAGAGAGGTGTTCCCACAGAAATAATACACAACAAACATATCAGCTTGGGAGATGGGAGGAGATCATCTATTCATTCTATGTCTTGAAGCAGAGGTCCTTTTGATGTTCTTGAGGACAGGTAAAGTGGGAAAACTGAAGTTCATTCTTTCTAAGCTATCTTTACACTCCTTACCTGGGACAGTTGGCTCCAGGGTAACTTGAAGCTATTGCCAGGCTGCAATCATTTCTAATTGCTTAACATTAGGTCAATTCAGTAGATTGCTACTAGACTTACAGCTGAAATCAACCTAGCTCTAACCCTAGCTATGCATAAAATCATGACAATGGTAACAAAAAAAAAATATATATTATTCATATCTATAAATAACTTACTACTGATGACATTTAAGAACAAAGCTTAATTTTCAGAGTCTTACTTTTGTTCCAAAAGACAAAATACCTTCTTTCTGTAAACAGACTAAGTCTACTGGATACTGAAGTCCTTCAGGCATTATCAAAATTATGGAATTTCTGAAAGCTAAATATCAGAATTGAATCAACATTATGGAAAGAGAAATATGCCTTCAGGAGTTATTAGAATGAAACTATTTCAGTCCTCTCATAGCCAAGTCTAATCATCCCAAGAGCAACAGATCATATAACCTCTCCATCGATACATGGAAAGCATACAATCCTAATAGTTCGGGCATGTAGCAACCCCGTGACATTTTACAGCAAAGGTCTGTATGTCTGAGGGCTATCAAAGGCTGGGATGCTTCCAAAGGCAAACGGTTTATGCAGAGGCAGATTTGATCAAGGCTCATGTTTTCCTAGCTAGCTTACTTCAGATGTTTTAAAAAATCCTTTCCCTAGGGCTCATGCACTGTGCTGTTCAGGCTGCATATTTTAAGAAGCAGAAAACTGCCAAGCCGAAAGCACAAAATTTGTCTCTAAGAGAAGCAAGGAGAAAATGAAGAGCAAAAGCTAAAAACACAGCTCATTTCAAGCTTCAGAGAATATAAAACAATTGTTTTAAAGACGACTAAAAATACTTTTTTCTATGAGCACTTCCTCTTCTGCCGAACACGTGACACAATGAAGAATATAAGTCTTCAAAATCAAAATATGTATAATACTTTGAATAAGCAGTCCCAGATTTAGAAACTTTTGTTATAGTTGGTTGAGACTATGTTTTGCATAGTACAGACAAAAGATTATCAGCCACAGATAGAAGTGGTTTCTTTACCAATTTAACAGTAAAAGAAGGGGAAAAACAAACAAACAAAAAAACAAACATTTTCTCAAGATCATTTGAAATATTGGTGTAACTGTCAATGTAGTTATAGGTAAAACTACAGTTTTTGCCATCTAACTTTCTCTTTCTATGTGACACAAGTGAATTGTATGAAAATGCCCTCTGGGAAAGCTATACTTCAGACTTCATGATATAATGATCAGACTTCAGAGAAACTTTTATAGAAAGTGTCTTAAGTTAGGCTTCTTTCCTTTATTAAAGTAAACTATTAGAAAATCTTACCATTTTAATGGAGAAAAAAAAAAAAAAAGCTTATTTAAAGTTATGAGTGACAACTCACTTTTTAAATTTTATTTTTTTGCCATATTTAGCTAATTTGAAACAGTGTGTACAGCAACATCAACAGTGCAGCTGTGAGGCTGCCAATACCGGTTCCAACTGTGATTTTTTTTCCCTTGTTAAAGCTTTTTTCTTAACCTTTTTCTTTCCAAAGACAGAAAACATTCAACTACTTTGTACAGTTGTCAGAAGGAATCTACAAATTCATTTTGTTGCACAGTTGCTATTTGCATACTAACCTAGTAACAATTTAATGTCATGTGTTACACTATTGGAACACTGGAGCAACAACTTGTTCAGCAATCGTGAATTGCCAACTCCTGCACTTGATTTATTTGTAATTGCCTTCTTCTGTTGTAAGCCAAGTAAGAAAAGCAAAAAATGATAGAAGAGGGTGCTGGCCATACTTGCATGCCAAAAAAAAAAAAAAAAAAAAAAAAAAAAGCTTTAAACAAGACCTAAAATTGAGACAGATTATTAGACTTTCAGAGAAGTTGCTTAATGCACTCAAAAAGTCAGTTTTAATAGTTCGTAAAAACAACAGTAGGCAATTCTCATACAGTAAGAGATTAGTAAAGTAGCAAAAGTGGACAACTCAAAGTGCTGAAAGCAGTTATATTATCTGTTACTTGTTTCACTAATCACAACTTCAGTTCTTCCCCAGAATATCCCCATCTGTCCATGCTGATGAAAAGATGGAACAAAGCAAAACAAACTTTTGGTGCTACTCATGCCTCAGTCACCAACAGGGGGTCTATTGGAGATCTGTTCCCCTTTTCTAAAAGAAAAGGTAAGCTATAATGATTATTAAGTACTAATAGGTGAACTCACATGATTCTGGTTTTGGTGCATCTACAAAAGTAACCCTCTCCAAACTTCCCTTCCTCCAGGCATCAATAAAAAGATTCTTTGCTTACCATCCTCCTCCCTGATATAGCCTCCATACCTATCCATCTATTTTTTCCTTCTACATTATAGAAGGAAAATATTTTCCTTATCCATTATAAAAGGGGACTTAACATTTCTGACTGTGAAGTATGCCGCAGTCTGCACTTTCCTGTATAGTTAAACTTTCAGGTGTTTTTTTTTTGTTTGTTTGTTTTTTTTTTTCTGCTACTTTCTGCCACACTCAACATACCATATTGCCCTCAGTTGACCTTGCAGCACACTGACATATTACAGATGCATCATCTGACTTTTCAATTTTATCACAGTATAGGAAGAATGGACAGTCCAAGGAGACAGCATCAATGAAAATGCATCTAGTTCAAATGTCAACATTGTCACATAAAAAACACACCAGGGACAACTCAAAGAGAATATATTGAAGATTCTGCTGCCCTTAAAAATCAATCTAAGCTGCCTTTATAGGTCTGCAAAAACTCTTAACTTTGTTCTTCATAGGGTTATATTAACTTTCCAAATCCTGTGGTGTACTGCCATGCCATCCAACTTGTAAGACAGAAACTTAGATCGGTCTCAGCAAGTCTGGATCTGTTTTTTTAAGTATCTTTAATATAGCATGAAGTGAGCCCTAAGACAAGTACTAACTACCACACTTCAAATCCAGAACATGCTCTGTGGTTATCTGATTAGAAACTGCATGTAAGTCTATCACAGTCAGCTAATAGTATCAGCATGACTGTTACACCAGTGTTTAGTCTGAGAACACCTAGAGAACAGATAGTTGAACAGCAAGTTCCCACATACACACAAGGTTTCAGAAGAGCTGGTGATGTCTTGTATTAGACAAGTCAATAGCACCAAAGCAAGCATTGTTTCCTACCTCGGTTGAATTAGCATAGACCAAGTCACACTGCAGCTCTCCAAAACTCTTCACAACAGAAAAGAGCTGCAACCAAAATACTGATATTCAAAAAATTGTATTGCATCTACACCAAGAAAATTAGTTCTTAGTAAAGGTACATTAGTTAACATTTAACTATAATTTTTCCATTATCTTAATTTTCCAGTAACGTTAATTCCAACAGCCTGGGAAATACTGACTGTACTCACCTGTTGTTCTAGAGACCAACATTTTAAAGTTATAGCAGGTATAAATGGTTGGAGTTGCACTTTAACTTTTTGTTGTTGTTGCTTTTTTAATGAAAACTGCTACATCTATGAGTTTGATACATAAAAAATAAGAACTTTCTCAAATTATGTCACATGACTAGCAGCTTAACCAGGGTTATTCTAACCAGTGTGCAAATGGTATTTCATCACATCAGATTAGATTGATCTTCTCTCTTCCCTGGTTCAATGCTGAGTTGTGTTGCCCATCTCTCTTTCTTTGTTTGTTTTATAAAGAGTCCCTACAAATCTTTGAGTGAACCAATGCACTCAGTGTTTGGTTAACCTTTAAGTCAGGCTGCACAGATTCATTCACAGGCATTCACAGACCATTACTTCTCTCTCCCCTCCAACAATTAAAAAAAAAACAACACACAAAAAAACAAAAACAAACAAACAAAAATCTTTTCTCAGAAGTTGGAAATTCAGGAAAATGCCCCAGAACATTAAGACTCCCCTTACAAAAAACAAGACACTCAGCAACAATGATGAAATTAGATTATCGTCGCACTTAACTAGCTACTAGTTAATGCATGGAGCTGGAAAACACAGAGGTGATAACATGTGATCCTACAATTATACTATCCTCATATATCCTGTTATTTTCCAGCCAAAAAGACATGCACATTCTGCCTCCACCCTTTTTCTTGCAACACTTCTTTAAAAGCTGCTGCCTTCAAAGCTGTTGATGCACAAATGCATACAAACAATCCCACAGAGCAAAACAGATTGTTTAGTAAAGAAATATACATATGTATTTTGAAAATAGGGTTTTATTGGAAGTTTATCAAAAATGTCTGATATCTTGTTTAAGAAAGGCACTTCAGACTTCAGTCCTTTTTTTTTTTAGCTTTGGGTTCTTGTGGCAGTTGAGGCAATTCACTTTCTTCAACTTCACAATGTTTTCTTTTCTTTTTCTTTGCCTTTTTGTGGTCACTTTGGTAACCACTAGAGTCACTGGCAGGCAATACATGTTGCTGTTCTTCTTGCTTATGTTTTTTCTTTTTCTTCTTCTTGTTTTTATCATCACGTGTTCCATTCACAGGATCAACACTTTGCTCTTCTGCATTGTTCCCCCCAGTGTTATCTGTCTCATCTGGAGGCTCCTCCACGACATTATCTCCCCTAGGGTCATTCAAGCTGTTTTTCTCATGTTCAGGGTTTTGAATTTCCTCTCCATTTGCACAGTCAGTGATGCTCTCAGATATTTTGGGCTGCATGCTGTAAGGAAATACACAAAGTAAGCTGAGATAGAAAATCTTGGGGTATGTCACACAGTGAAATGTCAAAATTTTCTGAAGCACAGTATTTACACCAAGTAAATAAAATATACAAACAGAAAATATGACACTCTAGTTAGAGAAAAATATAATGCGTTAACACTTTCAACTTAATTACTACTACCTGACCACCTTCTTTTATTTTACCAATGAATCAATATTCTTTCCCAAACCTTAGCCTAAATTTCTTCTCTAACATCCTGTACACACCATTTTGTTATTTCATTTTTTCTTTTATTCCCTCATCCAGTAATTTATAATTATACACTGTGCAGTACACCTTTTTTGTTGGTTCATCAGTTATTCACAAACACACAACAACCTGTTCAATCATACCTGAGACATGCTGCTGGTTTTACCAAGCAATTGCCTTGCTGAAGTCTGTACAGATAAAACAAAGAAGACGCCAGAAAAACAAAAACAAAAATACAAAACCAAGCAATAGAAACAACAACAAACTAACCCCCCCCCCCCCGCAAAAAAAAAAAACACCCTAAAAACAGAAACCCAGCAGGCATCCTGCAAGTAATAGCACTGGAGAAAATGCCTAAGACTCATAAGGAAATAATGTAGTTAAAACTAAAAACGAACAGATGCCCCCAGAGTCAATGGGGACAAAATGGTTAAGCTTCATTCTGAATTCATGAAAACTATCCAGAACATCCTTTCAGATTAAACACAACTCTATGGATCTCCAAAAAATGTTATGATTTCATCAGTAATATTTATATTGTATATTAAAAAAAAAAAAGTTAATCCCAGTGGTAAAAAAAATGCTCAGCAAACAACTATTTAAAAAAAAAAAAAAACTCTTTCAAAGATATCACTATTAAGATTTTTAGCTAGTTGCTCTGGCATAAGTGAACAGATGAGCACTAGGCATAAGTGAACAGATGAAGGTCATGCATTTTCTCATATCATCTTTGAGATCAAAGATGTTTCAAGCATTTAAGTCACCTGCATGTAACTACTTGTGATTATATAACTGTTAGTATGTGTACATGTGTGTAGAAATACAAACATAAACATTATGTTCAGAAATTGGAACCTTTTTACTCGAAAAGCCTAGAAAGTAACTCTAGTTTTCAGGTGTTATTTTGAACATGTACTATATATATATACACAATCAGCAGTTCACAGGACAGCAGTAGGATTTTTAAAGCTCAGAAAATCTATTTTTATTTTTCCGGAGAAAATTTCCATGCAAGTCCTTAACACTAATAAGTTTAATTTGACTAACACTAAGTATAGATGAGGGTTTGTGTAAAAACAGGGAAGCTTAAAGCCTGAGGTGTTAAATCAAATCATTTAACTTATAACAAATCCATTAAAACTGTTAAAAAATATTATCTTTTATGGCACATTACCTTGTTTTAGTCAGTCCTCCTCGAATGAAGAAAACTCCAGCTGCATCAGAATCTAAGTGCGATACTCGAAATTTCAGTTCATCCCCTACTTTTAACCCTAACTCTTGCCACTCTGCAGCTGACATTTGTTCAGGTTTAGGGATAGAAGCATTGAAGCATCCATGTATCAGACAACCAATATGACTGGGAGCCACTTTATTAATTACACCCTAAAAAAGAAAAAGAATGTCATATAAAGCTCTATTAAAGATTATCCCTTTGAACGTATAGGTGATGCATGTTCAGTTTCCTATGTAGACACTTTTGGACAAAACTTTCTACACACAAGTTAGAACTCTGTTTATCTAGCAAATAAGCAACATTTTCTACACTAAAATAAAAACTATTTTTGAGAAACTTCTCAGAAAGAGCAGTCAGGCATTGGAATGGGTTGCCCAGGGAAGTGGTGGAGTCACCATCCCTGGGGGTGTTTAAGGAAAGGTTGGATGTGGTGCTTAGGGACATGGTTTAGTGGGTGACATTGGTGGTAGGGTGATGGTTGGACCAGATGATCTTGGAGGTCATTTCCAACCTTAATGATTCTATGATTCTTTTCATACAGTCCTGTTCAGTGAACCTGTATCTGTAAAAATGAAAGTCAAAGCATGGAATTTAGCTATAGTGAGTACATCCATCAGTCACCTCTGTCCTGCCAACTAAAGCAATGACTTCAAAGCCATTTTAAGTCCTATTTACTTGTCTGAAATTACTTTCATGCTGGTACAGCGTTACTTAGCAGCTAAAGATACAGATGACACATAAGAAGCCTTTATGTACTCAATTCAGTGGGTTTCTGACACATTTGCACATCTAACCTTATCCACCTTTGCTCTCCTCAAAGATGAATGAAGGACACCGCGAGGGTGTCTCCTCAAAGACGAATTTGAGTGGTGTGTTCATCCACTTTCTACCAAATAACCTATTTATTTCTTAATGACATTTACAGAAAGGCATATGCTATGCCGCAAAAAACATGGCATAACAACAGATATGAGAAAACCAAGTTGAGAGTTTGAATACATGTTCTGACAACAGTGAGTTAAGCTTATAGCTGCTCCCTGAACCATGTATTTCCTTTTACTGAAAAACAGGTTTAAGTGCTGCTCTAGTACTTAAAAGAAATAAATTCATCAGGACACCCTAAATCTTACTGCCACTACTAAATAAGAGTAAACTCATCCATTTAAGAATTATCTGCTCTTTAGAAAGAAACTGCTATTTAATAAATTTCACAGAATCATAGAATCACAGGATGTGGGTCCCTTCCAACTCGGATAAAGATCATTGAGTTCAACTCCTGGGTCCCCAAAGGATCATCCATTAAAAAAACAAACAAACAAACAACAACAACAAAATAGATCATGTCTGGTGTCTGCGAGCACTGTTCAAATGCTTTGTGACCACTGCCCTGGGCAGCCTGTCCCAGTGCCCGACCCCTCTCTGGGTGCAGAACGTTTCCCTAACCCCCAGCCTGACCCTCCCCTGTCCCAGCTCCATGCCGTTCCCTCGGGTCCTGTCGCTGTCCCCAGAGAGCAGAGCTCAGCGCCTGCCCCTCCGCTTCCCTAGTGAGGGAGCTGCAGGCCGCCATGAGGCCTCCCCTCAGCCTGCTCTGCTCTGGGCTGGACAAACCAAGGGACCTCAGCTGCTCCTCATATGTTTTGCCATTTAGACCCTTCACCATCTTTGTCACCCTCCTTTGGAGGCCTTTAATAGTTTTATGTCCTTATACTGTGGTGCCCCAAACTGCGTGCTGGAGGTGCATCTGCACCAGCCTCTCACGTTTAGGGCTAGGCAGCACAGAGACATGACAACATTGACTACTACTACAAAATACTACTGAATTATATAATTATAAACTAGTCACACGCTAAGAAACTACCCACAAAAATTACTAGACTACGTAAGTCCCAACCCACTGCTTTTGATGGAGATAAGTCAAGCCTTGGTAACTTGTGCAAAAAATGCCCCGAGAGGTGCCGGTGTGTTTACGTACCACCATTTTTTTCCCCTTCTTGGGGCTGAAGATGACGAAGTCGGCCTCGATGTTCAGGTGCACGAAGCCCTGGTCGTCGCGGATGTCGCCGAGCTCCCCCACCACCCGCACGTTGTCGTAGGCCACCGGCACGCCCTGGAGGCTGCGGAGGAAGCAGAGCGAGCCGTGAGCGGGGCGACCACCCCCGGGCTCCCCCCAGGCGGGCCGAGGGCTTCCCCCACCGCAGAGAGACCCCGCGGGGGCCGCCCTGTGCCCGGCCGCACCTCTCCGAGTAGCGCAGCAGCTCGGCGTCCAGCTGGGCGCGGATGCCCGTGCGCTTGCGGCCGAGGTAGCGGGGAGGCAGCGCGATGTGCCGGCGGTGCGGCGCCACCACCAGGCACGAGTAGCGCCGCCCCACCAGGCCGCGGGCCGCGGCGAAGGACGGCAGCTCGACGGCGGGCGGCGGCGGCTCCCCGGGCACGGCCATGCTGCGAGGCCCGGCCGCGGCGCGGAGAGATGGCGTCAGGGGCCCGGCGCGGCGTGACCCGGCCGCGCCGTCGCCACGGGTAGTGACGCAGTTCCGAGGGAGCGATGGGGAACGGCCCGGGGGGCTTGGGGAGGGTGCGCCCTGAGGGGGGCGTGATGTGGGGGAGGGCTGGGGTGCCTTGTCTGAGCGGTAAAGTGCCGTGCACGTGTATTCAGAGTTACAGAGCTTCCACGTGTATTCAGTTGCAGAGCCTTACACACGTGTTCAGTCCCTGACATCCTGCTGCTGAGGTGCTCTTCAGCATCCCACGTTTCTGCGCCTCAGAAGAGTCATAGAATCATTAGGGTTGGAAAAGACCTCCAAGATCATCGGGTCCAACCATCCCCCTACCACCAATGTCACCCACTAAACCATGTCCCTAAGCAGCACGTCCAACCTTTCACCATTTCCTTGAACACCCCCAGGGATGGTGACTCCACCACCTCCCTGGGCAACCTGTTTCAATGCCTGACCACCCTGAGAAGAAATGTCTCCTTATTTCAAACCTAAATCTCCCCTGGCACAACTTGAGGCCATTCCCTCCAGTCCTATCACTAGTTACCTTTGAGAAGAGGCCGACCCCCAGCTCCCCACGCCTTCCTTTCAGGTGGTTGTAGAGAGCAATAAGGTCTCCCCTGAGCCTCCTCTTCTCCAGACTAAACAACCCCAGTTCCCTCAGCCGCTCCTCACAGGACTTGTGCTCCAGGCCCTTCACCAGCTCCGAAGCCCAAACGCAGTTATCTGTGCCAACATCTAGAAGCAGAGGTTTATATCCATAAACCATATCTATGCTCTTAGCCATACTGTTTAGTTCCTCTTTAGATTATGCCTCAGTGATCAGCATAACTTATTTTCTCCATTCAACTGAAAGGTTTTACCTGTAGTGACCCTTACCACGCACGAAATTATTCCACAATCCAAAATTTAACATGCAGCAGTTCAATCAAAATACTGCTGCGAAGATTGCATAGGGATTAACTATTGTCGTAAGTTTAAATTGCTGCGAGTGGTTTTCTTCATATGTGGCACTGTTAAGAAAAACAGAATTTGTTTTCTGTTGCCAGGGCCTGAGTCTGTTTTGTGCATATAATGAGAAATTTTGTAACACTTTATTAAACACATATTAAAAGGTGGGAGGAGAAGAAAGATAAAGGTTATAAAAGTCATAAAAAGGGATGCAGGTGCACTGTACACTGCAAATGACCTACAAAATAAGCTGCAGTAATAACAACAACAACAAAAAAAAACTTGTTGTCCTATTCTAACCAATGGAACTTGTGGCTAGTTGGTAAAAAGTTTTGTCCAGAAAAGTCAGAAAGACTTTATAAAAACACCAAGTTGCACAGTATTGGCTTAAGATTTGGTTTTAAACTGATTTAACTGAACTGCTGCAAAACCTTGAAAAGCTATTCTTTCTTTGATTTAAATCTAATTTATGCCAATTTAACTTGTATTAGTAAAAGTACACTTTTATACTGATTAACTCCACATGGGGATTTCCATATACCAATTTTATTAAAGGTGTTAAATTTTCTTTATATTATAGAGGCCTAAGAAACACTGTTGTTCTATAAAGACAAACCTTACCTCATATATCAGAAATCCTTGAACTCCCTATAAAATGTTAAGTGATGCAAAACCCTTTTGAAACTACTCAAAACTACAATATCAGATTTTCTTCAACTGTATATACAGCACAGATAAGGCATTATTAGTTTTCATAGCTGAAAGAAGTGGTACTTTACTGCAAGTAAAGTTGGATTAGTATGAAAGAACTGGCATTAAAAAATGGTTTTCAGATAACTGAACTTGCAGAATTGAAAATACCTTGAGCTACTGTTATCTGTATTTTCTTGTGGCTTTAATCCTCCAGAGTGTTTAATGTCTATTGAAATCAATTGTATGCTATACACTCTGAGCTTTCTGGAGAAATATCTATATTTTTTGTTTCCTGTATTCAGGTCATATTTAATCATTGCAACATGTTTTCAATTTCAGTTAAAGACCTTGTACAATAACTGCATGTGTTTTTATTCCTAAATGAAATATACATTTTATAACTCTTATTTATGAGTAGATCTAGTTTGCAATGAGAACATACAACCCGCTAAGGTCTATACTCAACTTTATCTAGGATAATAAAAACCTAGCTCTGTTCATTAAATAAAAGCTCTGAATATGATAGAAAGACAATATAACCAAAAATGTGGACTTGTAACTCCCTGTGTACTGGTCGGACAAGATGGTGCCAGGAGGTCTCCCTCCGTGTCCACCTTCTGCCGGAATCCAGTGCTACCCCTGCAGGCTGCCTGTCCTCAGAAAACTCCTGACTCTCAGGTGCTGTGCCCCAGAGCACGCACTCCTTCTGTCAGGATACAAAATTTCCTTTGCTGTCTTTCAGACTCTCTAAACTTAAATCCTACAACACAATAATAATGTCATCAGGCCTACGGATAGTTTTGGGGGCCTACAGAGGCCTGGGCTAAACCTAAACACTATTGATGTGGCCAGTAGCCTTTAAAGGGAGTTCACTTTTAGCAGTGTAGCCCCTCTGCCACTTGGCCTGCTCCCCAAAGCAGATGCATGGAGCAGTGGCAGTGTGGCCATATAGAGGTATTTTAGTTCAGATCATATCTGCACTTGGTAAGTGAATCTCCATTTATCCCTGCAACTGTGCTGTGCTTTTTGATGCCAAGTGCCTTTAGGACTTTCAGAACTCCCTACAGGCTGAAGTAATCTGGAGCATGAGCTCTAAATCCTAATGGTCATTAAATCTACAGGATTGGAAATCAGAATAACCTCCTTTAAACTCATAGTGTCGCTACCTGGTCCCAGCACAGCTATTTTACTCAGTGAATCCATACCTGTCAAGTCACACTGCTTGCTGATGCAACATAGCCTATCTAGACCAAAAGCAGGGTTGTTGTGTTGTCTTCTAGGGACTTCAGACACGTCATATGACTTGGGCTTTCACTACCTGAACTGTAAAAGATGTCCCGACCAAAGAGAGGAATTTCAGTGCTACTGCCACTTCCTCCAGTCACAGTTCAGTTCTGGAAACCATCGGAACCATAATACTTACATTCTTATTGTCCTCATTTATTTATTTATTTATTTATTTATTTTTATTTTCCATAGTTGTTTATCTTCTTTTCACTCCTTGATGTTAGCTTTCAATTTAAAAACAGTCTGTCTTAGCAGAACTTTTTGCAGCACTGCAGTGAGCCTATGTCCAAAAATGCAGCTAAAATCAATGTCTTAAACAGCACAGCATTGATACATTTGCCAAGTCTCACAGTGGCTGATAAAACTGTGATGAACCTGTTTTTTTCTAGCAGTGAGGTTGCCAGTAACAACCAGGACCAAAACCAAAAGCTGTGTTTTCAATCACTGCTGTTCTTTTCCTTTCTATTTTATCTGTGTTAGTCTTGTTTTTATGGAAACAAGGCCAGACTCCAGCAAGGACATTCATTTACAGCCACATATTGAGCACCTCTCAGCTAAGACTTTTATTCCAAAACAGTCGTTGTCATCTTCAGTCCAGGTTTATGGATTAGCATCATATTGGGGAGGAGCGTCATGCTACTGCCCATTCGTGCTCATTTGTGGCAGCTACAGCGCATTCATTCAGAGGGCAGTCTCCATCCAGCATTAAAATTCTATAAATCTTAGTTGTAATTGAATATGCTGCATCTTGTGAAAGGGTGCCTGTGGCACTATGCTGGAGTGGAAGATATATTCCCGCTTAGTATCATGCACTCAAATGTCTCTTTATGTTTTGAAACTGAATCTATCCCAGGCTCCTCATCACACAACTCATGCTCTATAAAAAGAGCAATGAAGAAATGCTTCACAGTTACAAAGAAAGGGCATAAAAGATACAATAGAAAACTCATGCTCATGACTTATTTTCAAATATTTTAGCCGTTTTTGCATTTTTTATGTGGTATCATAAAAAAGCTACACCATTTTTAATGTGAGTTGTTGCTGTTTTACATAATAGGCTGAAGAATCTATACTCAAACTCTGAAGTTTGTTTGAAGTTGTGTGGCAACAGATTTGTTTCAGTGTATTTAATTGTCATCCCTAATAGAGACTAATTGAGTAAGTTTGGCACTAAGGGACATGGTTTAGTGATGGGACTCAACAGGTGAGATTAATGGGTGGGCTTGTTGATCTTGAAGGTTTTTTTCCAATCTAGATGGTTCTATGATTCTATTCTATGATTCCCTGTGTGGTCTGTGAGAATTAGGCATTCAGATGTCATTGAGGGGGTCAACCTGTGGCCATAAACAGGAGTTCTCTTAGGCTTATTTGCTGGAATCCTTTTCAAGAGAGACACAATTAATTTATGTAAGGATTATCTAAACATCCATTAGTTGCAGTACTAAAAACTAACTTATCTGGAAATATGGAAAGAATTAAGTTATTATTCTCGTGCAAAAACATAATTTGAGCAAATATGGGATGATGAGAGGAGCAACACTCTTTTTTTCTTTAATAACATTTCCCTTCAAAAAGGTAGATTTTCCTGTCAGTATATCAGTCATCCCTGTATCATTGGTTTTGTAAAAAATGTATCAAATGCTAAAAATCCACCAGATGGCACACTAAAGCCTTGATACTGAAAAATGCAGCCATCCAAGTGAAGGATAGTAGCTGCATGGCAGGCTAGAAATTTAATCTGTGATACAATTGCAGACTGTGCTTTGTTTTGTCAGTGATTACTAGGTCAATCTTTAATAGGTAGGAAATGACTTAGAGGAACATTAAGGGAAAGAAATGGGATAAGACAGCAATTATGTTAATTTATTTCAGTTAAAAATTTATCTTGATTTGTAGTGACATTTATGATGTCTGGGATGAACATTTCCTAACAGCTGGGGACTGGCTAGATTTGCCTTTCGTCCTTGATTGTCCAAGCAGGTTGTTGTATGCCAGGAAATGGCTGATGTGGCTGGCGATCGGTTTTGCCTAAACTGTGTATCACTCTTCTGGAGATAAAACATCTTGTCTATAAATATCTTGCTGAAGGAGCTGTATCCAAGTACCTGCCTGTCCTTTTATCTGTGGAAATGAGGAAATCTGCATTGGGAGGACTGGTGGCTGTGGTGCCCCTCTCCAGCTTTGTTAGTATTTGAAGTTTGAATGCTTTTCAAGTCACAGTTTCAATGGTAGAGAGACACTGTGACCTGTGGAGGTATTGATATAATAATGACTCTCCTTTCCATGTTTCCATCCAGTGAGTGAAGTGTGTTCAGACACTGGCTGGAAGTACAGCAAATAAAGTGAAAACATGTATTTTCCATGTATACATGTGGTGTGTTGCCACAGAAACATGGGAGGGAAGCAGCCTATTCCAACATACAGAACAGCAAGGTTTTTCCACATTGGAAATGCTTCTGGCAAATTCTGCTAACAAAGTGGATGGATGCACAGGTTGTAAATGAGGTAAGTGAGGTGACAGAACAATCTGTCTGTTATTTTGTGGTTTGTACTCCAAGAAACTTCAACCAAACATTCACTTCAGCTTTTAAAAAATTGTCAGGAAAGATAGGAATTAAGGGTCCTCAGGGGATCACCTCCAGAAAATCCAAGTGTTGTTAATTTTAAGAGCAGAAAATGTCCTTCTGCCATCCTGCTTTATGACTCCAGTACTTCAAGATACTGAAGAAGACTAAATAATCTTCTGAGTCTGCTAGTTCTGTATCTTTTTAGTGTTAATGTTTTGTTAAATTGCATAAAGAATTGCACTATCAATTGTGAATATACAATGAAATAAAAAACTTTCAGAATTTTTTAACTCTATAGTATTATTCCCAATTTTGCATCTCTATTTTTCTATATGTATGGAAAAGTGTTAATGTTTCTGGCCTTGATACCAGGTCCCTAGTCTGAGGATTTTGCTATTTAGGAGCTATCCAAAGTAACCATGGGTTACACTTGAGAAGTATTAAAAAAGAAGATGTGGAATTCAGTTATGTGGATATTTTTTTTTCTTATTGTCTGCAAACTATAACAGGTAGATTGTCACCTGTATGTGTGTTAGGACATTAGTGTGTTTTATCTATATTATTCTGCAGTCAAAGTTGTATATATATATATATTTCTATTGAAAGATTGAAAAAAAAATGAAGCCTTTACCTAAAATGTAATGGAAAATGAGAGCCAGTTCTTTTCTAATGTTCAAAAGCTTTATTAGTCTTCATATCGTGACTATGTGATTTTGCTTTGGATCAGATACAGACTTGTTTGGATGTCATGAAAAAAGTTGTTCATTTTATATTTACAACCTAGAGGAATGAAAAAAATACCCCAGATCTGATGGATTTCCATTCTCATTTTTAAATCAAAGAGGCTGAGTAAGCATCATCCCATGTAGCTGTTTATTCTGAACAAAATTTCCCAAAATACTGGCATTCCTTTTCCAGGAATATCCTTTGTTAACTAGAAGATATGCTTTTAATTATTTAAAATAAGAATCTGCCTAAATGATGGATAAATTCTTCCTCAGTCTCCGTTTGAAGACAAGCGTAATATAATGACATCAGCATAGAAAAATTCCAGATTTCCTTTTTTTTTTTTTTTTTTTTTTTTTTCTGCTGCCCTTCTTATGCAGCATGTACTACTTCGGAAACCCTTTAATGTCCTTAGATTTGCTGAACCTTGTTCCATATTTGACTATTAATAACAGCATTATCTATCTTCAGATAAAAAAAAAGGGTAATGGTCATTATTATGACTGGATACTGTGGAGCTTCATATAGCCATTTGCATTTGAGTCCAGCATCTCTAGGCACTGAAGCAAGTGTACCTTTGTAGTTTAGGTAAACTCCGAAGTACTGTGCCTATAGTAGCTCTTATCTTGTAAAGTATTTGAGTGTCAATCACCTCTGAAGGGTTCAGTGCTAGGTATCATTTGAAGCCTGAATGATATCTCTGAATGACAAGGTATAAGAACAAACACAGCGTAATTTCAAGGCAATTGCCAGGTTGTCCTAGTTTGAAGACAAAAGATTCTGTTTTCCCTTAGCTTCCTGCAGAGCTCATGGTTTAGTTTGGCAGCACACAGGGTTCTCACTGTTTACCATCACATCCATCCACCCACATGAAAAAATCCCAAGATAAGAAAAGTTATAGTAAAAACAAAACCAACCAAACAATAGCAACAACACACACACACACACACAAATGCAACAACAACAGCAAGCCAGCAGACCAAACAAAGCAACACATGAGAATCAGGGTCTATTCTGTGAGAATCATGACAAAAGTATAGTTTTCATTTTCCCTGGACTGGTGAAAGTATTGAAAAAATAAATTCAGTGTGGGCAAAATCCTGCTCTCATTTCAGATTCTCTTTTCACTTACTCAAATCCCTTAAGAGCATGAGAAATTTCTGAAGTGCAGCATTGTTCTTTATGTAAATTTAAATGTGATATTAATCACAAGGTTCTCATTGTTATTTTTACCATCACCAGCCCCTGGAAGAAAATAAGATGTAATAGTTAAATCCCAAGATATTTGCTAGCTTTCACTTAAGCAGACTTCAACTGAAGCTGACTGAATTTGTCTCAGTAAAGACCATCATGGCATGCTTGCTCCATCAGAGAGGTACATCAGTGTGGCCCTCAACATTACACCCACTTTTCAAGACAAAAGTGTCTGCTTGATGTAAATGTGGGCTTTGGTTGCCGTCCAGACAAATCAGTACTCTGCATTTCCACTCCTGTGGAAATACACTGCTGTGCCATATTTAACACAAGGAAATAAACATTATGATGGCTATATAATGCAGAGGCTGAGAGAGATGGAAAGAGAAGGCCAACTGGTTGTCTCTGACAACCTAATGATTAGCTATGGAGAAGATGGATCCGTAGTCTTGGCACAGTGAAAGGATGAGAGGCAACAGACACAAGTTGCAGCAAGAGAAATTCTTACTAGGTATATGGAAATAATTCTTTACAGTTAGAGTGATTAAATGCTAGAACAGGTTGCCCAGAGTGGCTGTGGGATCCCTGATCTTGGAAATACTAAAAAAAAAAACAAAACGCTTTGGACCAGATGGCCTCCAAAGGTCCCATTTATTTTCAATGCTTCTGTGATTCTAGATTAAGTGACAGTTTTGTTACACAAAAGCCAATGTTTGGCAGTTATGCAAACAGGGCCATGGTAGTCTTTTAAATCCACGTTCATACCAGTAGAAGCTGAAGAAAGCAAAGCCGATATGACTGTGCTCCAGAGCAGCCCTCAATCTGTCTTATGGTTTGAGCGACTATTTCTCTATCTACATAGCAGCCATCTGCAGAAGCATTCTAGATGCGTCAAGGCGTACTCAGAAAGTTCTCATTAGTTGCAAGACAAGATAGTATAAGGTGCACAGCACTATACTCCTCCGGCAAATACAGGGACAAATACAGGTGGTGGCTCCATTGTGTCAATTTGTCCTGGATGAATGGTTGAGGGATCCCATGGTTGTTAGGTGTCCCCATTTTCTGTGCACTATGAGTAGAGATATGCACCAGCTGCACTCTTCACAGCTATGCCTTCTGCACAGCTATTACATTCTTGTACCTCCAACCTCTTCTATGTACCTCACTTAGCCATAAGCTGGGCTGAAGTGTAATCATTTACAGTCTTCAATTTAATATGCTCTAGGTGATCCTGCTTGGCAAGGGGGTTGATCTAGACAATCTTCAGAGGTCCCTTCCAACCTCGGCCATTCCGTGGTTCTGTAATCCATGCAAAGGCAATTTTTAGACTCACGGTAATGCCATCATTCAGTTCTCAAAATATCAACTTCCTCTCACCAAAAGTTACAACACTGCATTTGCTGAGTTCTGAAGTGTTCATCTCAATCTGACTCAGAAAAAAAAAAAAAATGTTCTAGATGCAATTGTGTAGTTTCCGTTGTATCATTGATATTTTAATGTTTGTTGTAACTGCTGTTCAGCTGGTGTTTCAGATTGCGTAGCACGTGGTGGATGAGGCAAAACATAACTAACATGTTTACTCAGCACAGCAGCAGTGTATTGTGTCACCGTACTTTGAAATAGACATTTTCAAAGCACTCTGTGCTCCAAAAATAGCACAGCTCCCTAATTGCAGCGCTTTTGTGGCATTGCTGATACTTGCTAACGATCAAGATATGATGTTGCTGAAGGAAATTTAGAAATTTAGAAATGTCACACTGCCAGACTCTGATTGCAAAACATTTTAAATCCCAGCTCTTTAACACGTAGGCGCACCCATAGTTTTACTCTGGGGCCTTACTTGTTTCCACATGCAGTGTTCAAGGTGCTCCTCCAACACCTTGCAGCCTCTCCACAGCATTGATAGTGGGGAGCATGAGGAGAGGAGCGTAGACCAGAACAGCAAAGCACAAAGCAATCATTTTAATGACTTGCTGATCTTGAATATACGTATATGTATATGCATATGCAGGCCTAAATTCCCCTTATAAATTCTTGTGAGTCTTGTAAGATGTATAAATGAAAACTTTTACTGAAAGTGTTATAACTTCCTGCAGAGTGTTTCTTCACTGCATGCATTTTTGCAAGGATAAGGAATGTGTATATCTGATATATGTGAAAGCTGAGAGACGTGAGTGGGAAGCGTAAATGCTAAATGTATTTCTTTTTGTTTATATTTATTTATAAAGTTTATATTTGAAGCTTGAGCTAATACTGAAAGAATTTAAAGAATACATAAATTTTGAGAAAAAATTTGAATCTACAGACAGCTTTATTGAATTGTGCAACTAGATTAATTTGCACATAGACATTATTCATGAATTATGAATTGTAAATATCTATATTAGCATGTTTTACATGGCTTTTAAAATATTTGATTTTGTTTTATTTAATCAAATGAATTTATTATAAACATCTTCAGCCATTTGTGATAATTGCAAGTCCTCCCCTCAATAAAGGAACTCAAATATGCTGAAACAAATGATCTGATTTCCTGGGTATTCTATCTGTAAAATCAAGTAAAAATCATTCCTCTTGTGGCTGGCTACTATTATTATGGCATTATCTGAGATCAGTAAGAGGCTCATGGTGTGCGATTATTTTTTATCTCTACTAGTTAGCTTAATAAATAGCTAAAGGTCATAATAGCCCTGTTGAACTGGTGTGGCAAAGCATACTGCAGGTTCTTACTGGTAGTGATAAGAAGCTATATATTACTGCTATTAAAACATGTTCTTTCTGCTCATACCATAAAAGAGTTTCTCCAATATCTAGCAGTCTGGAAGTACAACATTTTTATTTAAAAATTATGAACATATAATTGTTGATTTAGAATACCACTTTTGTAAACCTTTGTGTTTATGTTGACATGCATGTACATATAAGGCATGTGAGCTGTTAAAGTTGAAATTAGACATTTGGTTCTTGCACTTGGCCCTGCTGATGACTACCAGGGTGCAGCATGGGCACACTGCCACAAGAGATTTGCTGAAGATCAGAGCATGTCTCTGATGTCAATCAGGTCTTCCGGGGTCCACTATGAACCCATGAGGTCCCCAGTGATGAGGCAGGTCTGAGGTCAAGCCTAAAAGTCAAGTTGTGAGGTCAGGATTAGGTTCAGAATCAGAGAGATTTGAGACCAAGCACATGTATACCTACAACATGTGTTCCTACAAGGGTGAGAACTTCAGCCTAAATGCATCTCCCAAAGAAAGGGGAGAGCTTCAGCTTTTTCCAGAGAGCTTTCTTCAAAACAGTGCTAAGGCCTGACAGCTGTTTATCAAGCTTGGGTCATAACCCAAGCAGCCAAACCCCCAGGAGGGAAGGACTGAACTCAGGGCCCTAGCAGGGATGGGATTCAAGATTTTGGGCCCATCTACTTGACTATTTTTCTTTATTTCACATTACTTATGCATTTTGGTACAGTACAATCAACTTCACACAGATAGCATAAGGCTTAATTAATGCTCATTAAGTACTTTGAGCTTGCTAGATGGAGTATGCTGTTTTACTTATTTGGAAGTATTATTTTTACATAGTGCTATTTCAGCCACTGAGCCAGAACTATAGCAGGCATATTTGATTCTTTAAATAGAATAGGCAGCCCATCTTTCAGTGTTCCTTGCATAAAAGCAATGATTTTGTGTAGTCATAGTTCCCTTTGGAGCAGGGGATTATATATGTACTTGTTGGTAATAGAGAATGAACTACAGCTGCATTATTATTACAGAAAGCTACTTTACCTCACTATGAATGGACCATCTCAGTGATCAAAATGCTCATGCTTTTCCATGTCACAGTAACTGTACTGCTTGTAAGGCTGCACAATGAGGTCTTTTCTTTCCAGTAGTCCAAATGCTGGGACACAATCACAAGAGGGTAAGAAGAACCTGAGACTTGAAAAAACTGCTGACTGAAGTCAATGTGAGGATTCAGGTTGTTGTCAGTATGCAAAGGATCAGATAGTACCACAGCAACAAGCAGCAGAACAGGACAAAATCTTGGGAAAAATTAGCTTGTCACTACAACTATGGGGGAAAAATAAAATAAATCTATCCAGCCCCTTTTCAGCTAGGAAAAAACAAAACAAAACAAAACAAAAATGTAATAAATGAACTCTTTGAACATTGAGTTTCTTTCCATGATCAATAGCTCTTGTACAAAATCTTCAGCTCAGTAATGGTGTTATCCCATCAGGTTTATTGCAATAAACTATCATATTTCGAAGTATTTTCTTTCATGTGAAGTAGTTTTAATTGTTTTACTTTTTGTCACATTTAGAAGCAGCATATATTTGTCATCTTTAAAATAATTCCAATGAAATATGTTTTTCAGAATAATAGAATCCCTCAGTTGATCCAATCACTGTAATAGATAATCATCATTTATTTACTATTATTATTCCTATGATCATCCTAGAAAATAGTGGAAAAAGACAACCTGACTTGCAGATGTTATTTACTCTGCTTTTGGTTGCATCTTGTAAACCTTGCTTTCACGCATGTACTGTAGGTTTGGATGGTTTTGAAACGGTCTCACTATTGTACAGTCAGAACTGACTCTTCTGCCATGTCTGGTTTTATCTTTCCTGGCTTAAATGGAGATAATACTGAATTTTAACCAGGGTAAGAAAGATGAGATAACAAATCTAAGTTTTTTAGTTTAAATCTTCTGAAACTAACTAACTAACTAACTAAAGTTTGCTAGTTAAATCTGAAATGGATTTTTCAACTAATGCTCGTTCCCCCCCCCCCCCCCTTTTTTTTTTTTCTTCACTGGATTGCCTGTAGCAAGGACAAAGGATCAGTGATGTCCTACAGGTTCATTCCTGGACATACTTCTGCAGGAACAGTTGCTGGGCTGCACTGCATCGATGAAACAAAGGTCTGAACTGTTTCATACAGAAAGAATCATACCCCATGAAAGACTAAAATGGCTAAAACAGGACCGAGATGGACTTCGGCAGAACAAGTCTTGAGAGACCTGTGACAAGTGATGAGAATACCTGTTAAATACCTGTTAAATCCATCGGCTGTCTACCTTCCTGCCCTCCACCCCAACACATATGTAGTGTTTTGCAGAGTGAGTGAGCCAGAAATTGGGGACCACTGGTTTGACTCCCTTCCCAGCAAGAGAAGATGCAAACCTGCAGCATAAGGGAGTGTTCTAAGAACCCAGCTGTTTGCTTGGGAGAGGACGGGAAAAAAGAGCAGGGTTGAAACTGAGCTGTACTGAAGCTGCAGGAGAGGGAGGTGGTTCTGGGTTCATGCTGGTTTTGTCAGTAATCTGCTTCTGCTTTCAGGTTTGCTTAAGCAATCATCGAGAAAAGAACTGATTCAACCACCACCCCCAACACCCAACCCTGAAAGAAATACTGCAGCAAGCTGACGTCAGAAGGCAGGGCTTGTAGCTGGTGGTTCTCAGCAGTAGTTTGCAGAGCTGTGCTGAATTTCTGTGCTCTCCTGTGCAGTAAATCATGCATGCTTCATTTCGACAGAAGAGGGCCTCCCAGCTTAACCTTTAACAAGACAGTTGGCTCCTGAGAAATGGGAATAGGAGCTTGAACGTGTTTGGGCTGAGCAAAACAGGTTCTGGCTGTCAGGATGTAATTCAAAACATAGAGCCCTGTCACTCTGGGTGAGTAGTGGCGGTTTCTGCAATCCCCCCTGTGCAATCAGTGGGGCTGTTCTTGTGACAGAGTGCTGCTCACCAAGTACCGAGGGTGTTAGCCTGAGAAATACAGGTGTTTTTAGACGGTATCTTGGAGCAGAAGGCAAGGTGCCTGCGTCAGTGTTGTGCATCTTTGGGCAATTTCCACAAATAATTACTGGCAGGAGGAACTGAGAAGCTTTCCCTGCC
Source organism: Stictonetta naevosa (assembly GCA_011074415.1). Taxonomy (NCBI): domain Eukaryota; kingdom Metazoa; phylum Chordata; class Aves; order Anseriformes; family Anatidae; genus Stictonetta; species Stictonetta naevosa. The sequence continues at coordinate 31,825,857 of CM021698.1, forward strand.
AGTCCTGCTCCCACACCGGCAGAGTACAGCTTGGGGTATCTCTTTCTTGTTTTGCTAATTTCAAACTCAGTGGAGAACAGCACACACTTTTAGGAGGTAAAAGCCTCCTGTCATTTCTCACTGCAACTGCAGTCCACTAACCCTCATAATATTCTAACAAATAGTATTATTTTTCTGGAAAGTCGCTGTCATTTCATACTTAGATGATATTTATTTATTTACTTTTACTAGACATGTATATTTGTAATTATGCCTGGGCTGAACCTTTATTTTGGATGAGCTGTCTAGCATTAATTTATAGATTGAGAAGAGTTGAACTTCTTGGCTGTCACACAGTTTTGGTAGGAAATATTACACATGTTTATATGGAAAAGGATTTAAAGTTCTTATATTTATAAAGTGAGATGAGACTGCCAAGTTATGAAACTTTATTTGGAAATAATATTTCTACTTAAGTGTACTTAAGACACTAGTATAAACATTGGAAATGTAAATGCCAAAGATATGAGTGTCACCAAAGAAGGAGATTTATAATTAGACTCTTAATTACAAATAAATATGCTGTTTTGACAGACTGTCTTCTCTTTGCCAGTAGGCTGGTAGGCATCTGTTATGCTTCCATTCCATGACAGGCCCGATAATAGTCTGGAAGTCCCCAGAATGTACATTTATTTGAAATCAAAAGTAAATTCTTCCAAACAAACCTTCATAGTTCAGTCATGAACCTTTTCTTTGGGGTTAAGAGCAGTGCATTTGGCGGAACCATTAAAAGGAGTCATCTGAAAGAGTTATACATATTACAAACTATAAATGTATGTGCCATGAGGGGTGAAGCAAGGTGCAATCTACCTTGGGGGACTGCACTTCCAGATGCTATTTTTGCAGTGTTCAGGGTGATACAGATTAAAGGCCTGATTCTTGCATTTATATCACTGCAAAACAAGAGTAAACATTAAAGTGATTGCACTCATCTGAGTGTTAGGCTGCTGGTCAGGAAAGTCCTTGTTTGAGACAGTTGTCTAGGTTTAACTTTAAACATAAGTCTTAGTCTCATTGCTCTCAGTGACTAATTAGGCATTTCCTTAAGCACATCTTATATTTAATCCTCAAAATGGACATTAATTTAGGGTTTTAAAAGTTGGGCCCCAAAGTATGTGTACATACTGTCCTCTGTTCATAAAGCACAAAAAAAAATTACATCTTTTTCATTATTATGTGGGATTTTCAAATAAAAGACTGAATATAATTACATACAGCATAGGGGAGTCCCAAACACATTAAATAAAAATAAAAATAAAAAAGAACACATAAACTGTTGTTATAATTAAAGAATATAAAGATATGTTGAACAGACCTACATTTTTTTTGTTTGTTTTTGCTTTTTTTTCCTTCTTTCTTGACATTAAATGTATGACCTCCAATACTTTGCTAGACCTTTTTTTTTTTTTTTTTTTTCCTCAGAATTATTATTTTATTTTATTTTTGTTTAATTTTCCAGGCTTGCAACTGGGATATTGTTGGTTCATTTGTGCCCACACAATCTCATCATCACAACAACAGAATCACCAGAGTTAAGAGTGTTGCAACACTGACTTGAATTGAGTTGCTACACATTAGTATTTATATATCCTTGGAGCTGTTCGGTTGGATGTTCATTCTGGCTGAAGTACTTGCCAGGAGGCTGTTACAACCCAAGTCCCTAGCACAGACTCTGAAAAAGCTAAAGTATATCATAAGAGCGGGGAAGAAAGGGCATCCCCTCTTGAGCAAGCCATTTAACATCAGGCAAACATCTTTCTTTTCACAGATGGGAAAGTAACCTCCATGTAGGCTTTCAGCATTGTTTGACAGCTTGCTTTGAAAACTAGAGAAAGCTGTCTGTGTGTGCAGAGGTAAGCATGAGTTTGAAGCACTAGTGCCATGCAATGCATTACCGTACTGGAGAAATGCCATGTGCAGAAGGGACACGTTCATATGTGTGTGGTTCTGTGTTCAGGTGTGTCAGCCCTACCTCTCAACATGGATAATCAGCTCAGGTCGGGAGTGCCTCATTACCACAGCTACCCTGTCACTGGTTCTGTGTCTGAGGGTTATGGGGATTCTGCAAAATTATTTACTGGGTGGTGTAAACCTTTTGAGATCCTTGGTCTGTAGGCTTCGGTCATAAAGTAAACTTACCAGCCTGAAACAAATTCATATAAAAGATCTGCTTATCCATAGATGGAAGTCAGGGGAGGAGTATTTCTTATTTTTCTCATTACTCCTAGAGATAAAATAAGCCAATTGTCTGAGAAGAAACTGGGAGGAAGAGAGTTGAGAGAGTATGAATTTTACTCAATTTTAAAGTTCTTGGAATACAAAGGTTAGTTAAAACTAATCAGGGAAAGACGTGAGATTAAAGCTCTTAGCCTGATGGTTGTTGGTTCAATATAACTTTGGTAAGACAGGGATGCATGGGATAACTAGTTAAACATACTATCATAATTCATATGCACAGGAAAGGAAGAATAAGTTTACATGGAAAAACTGGAAAGGGTTTAGGAAAGAAATAGAAAAAAAAAAATATGATATCTGGAAATCTGCCCCACAGTGAGGGAATTTAAGAAGCTCACCCAAGAGAAGGTTAAGACATGACTTGACCCCAATTTCTGCAAGGCTTCTTAATTTAGCAGACAACAGTATAATGAGAGCCAGTGCCTGGGAAATAAAGCCAAATAATTCTGCATAGAAGCAAATCACTTTAAAGTGGGAAATTTTTTACTCATTGGAATAAAAGAGGTGATAGATTCCATCTTTTGAAGTCTTTAAATAAAGAGCAGATTTCATTCTAAAAATGTATGTTGGTCATAAAGATATTATGTGATTGATATAAGAATTATGAGATGAAGTATTGTATCTTGACCTATACAAAAGGAAAACATGGTTGGTTAACAGGTGCCTTCTACTCTTAAAATCTGTTCTGGTATTTGTTCATGTTTGAATGTTTTATATTACAACATTAACATTGTTATTCATCTTTTTTTATAAGCTATTTTTAGCAGTTGTAAAATAAAAACAAATAATCCCTTGCATGAATATCATCATACAGAATTCCCTGCTCTTTGTGGGGTTTAGATCCAGAACACTTGGGCCATATCAAGATCTCTGTTGCTGCTACCACAGTATTGGTACCAGTCTTAGCTTACCATTCTTTATGAGTAGGGCTTCCCAAAGGAGCTCTGACACACATACTGTGCCAGGGTACACAGCTAATAGATAGTCCTCAGAAAAATATTAGCTATTAGCAATCCTGGAGTTTATGCCTAGATTTGGCAGAGGAAGACATCTATGGTATCAGTAAGAGTAGCAAACCACGGGAATTAAATGTTCTTAGTGTGGTTGGTTGGCCTTCATGGTTTAGGTTTAGATTTGACTAGTTTGTAGTCTGGTAAATGAAGACAATGATCTATGTTTGCCTTTTTGGGATGGGAGAGATAAGAATTTATTCAATACTAAACACTTTAAAGGATACAGTTGTATTTTAACAGAAGGGGAGAGATAAAGGAAGATATGAAACATGACCTCTTAGCTTTTACTGGAATTAAGTGGGAGGGAGAGAATAAAGGGGTTGCCTAATGATGTGTGGGAGATGCACAAGTTTTTGGTCTCAGTTACAGCATTTGATGTGTCTCACACTAGCTACTAGTAACTGGATGTGAGCAGGAAATCCTAATGCCTCAGCTCATTTTAGATCCATGCTTGCTTTCTTAGGCATGCAAAGAGAAGTTGTGTTGACTCATATGCCTGTTTCTTATCAGTGGAACTATATGCAGAACTGTAGTGACACTTTGTAGTTCAAGGCTTTTTCAGTTGTGCTTGTGATCCTTCTTCCTCCATGCCTTCCTACCATGTTCCCATTGCACATTATGCTACTTTGTCAAGACAGTTATTTTTGAGGATGCAGAGTCACTTTGAAGTCATGTACACGGTCGACCTGTTCAACATATCATAACTGCACATATATTTAGAGGGACTCATGTTGCAGATTATGGCAGGATTAAAACTAGATTTCAGAAGGGATCTCTGGAAAAACAAAACAAAACAAACAATAAAAAAACCTTCCACCAATTACAAAGCAAAATTACACAGATGTGAAAATCATTAAAGCAACCTGCTGTGACTCAGCAGTTAAAGGACATAAAAGAAAGCTTACAGCAAAACAGAAGTAACACAAAGGAAACAGAAAAAACAAACCGATTGCAAATTTTATATATGATTAGGTCTCATTTGAGGGAATCACAGAGCAACAGGGAGGCTGCTCTGCACAGTTTATCATTAGTTCCTTGGCAGAAATAGGTTTGTCTATCCCGTGTCTTAGTCATTTCTTTGACTATAAGCTATGAGCTATGACTTTGACTATGAGTTATGACAAGAGAGACCTTGGTGCAGCTCACTGGACTTTTTGCTCCAAATCAAAGCCGCTCCTTTCTGAAGCAGAACCACACTTCTGTAGCCAAACAAGTCTCTCCAGACACATAATTTTCTGCTGAAATTCCAGCTACTGATTCATCCCACCCAGTTCACTCTTTTCCGTCTGAACACTGAATTGTATTTCCACAATGTTATAATTAGGAGGAAAAAAGGTCTTCCTGCGCATCACTCAGAGTTCACTCACAGTTCCTCTGGCTGATAATATTAAACTAGGTGGGTTTCACATCTCCAATCCAAATTTTGTTTTACAAAAAAAACATTCTGTTTTTATTAGTAGTAGTAATAGTAGTAACAATATTTTTATTATTAGTAGTAGTAGTATTAATAATATTTTATTATAACTATTATTTATTTCCTTATTTATTTATTTAATTTCTGGAGATTGTGAGTCCACTTGAATAACCCTTGTGCAAGTTCTAAACATATTATTCAAAATCTGTCTCTGGATGCAAGTACAACAACCTCATGGAACTTGGAAGTTTATAGTAGAGCTGAAGATGTCCCTCTGATACAGGAAGTAAAAGATAGCTAGAACAATTTTAGGAAGAGAAGTTAAGTCTACAACAATACAGTACTCTGATACCAATCTGCTTTTAGATATCTTTGAGCTTTTAAATTATAAAAATCCTCTTTTAACCCCTTAGTCTCTTAGGGGCCTGAAATGAGTAAAGATTGCTTAAGCCATTTGAATCCCTTTTAATCCCCCCCCCCCCTTTTTTTTTCTAATCTACAAAATCACAATCTCAAGGAAAATTTCAATATAAATGTGACTATTAGTGATTATGGCTTACTGCATATAAATTTTACGCTGAATTTGTCTTTCCCCACTCTTCTTTATACATTCCCAGACCATCTGAAGGGAAGTTCATATGTCCTAATGCAATTAATATATATTAAATACTGTGCAAGAAAATTATTTTTAACATATGTGCTGATCTGCTTAATTTCTCTACAGTTTGGAATAAGAACTGCTGACTGTTGTAAATTCAAAACATGTGTGTGCTCTCATAGGCTGAAGTTCTATGAAATGCCAAGCATAGCCTAAAATATAGGCAAAGATGCACATTAAGGACATACCAGCTAAGTCCTATACACAAAGTTCAATAAGTAACCCCCTTCAGGAAGAGTGTTAGATCATTTTGCCTATTAAATAACAACTGAATATCTCTGATGGAATCTGAGCCAGTATATGCTTTCACAGCCGCGGAAATCAGAAATAATTGTATCAAAGACAATACATGCTTCATCTTATTTAGATTTAAATGGATTTGCATGCCCAACTTTCAAGATATTGGTTTAAATGTGTTTGCTGGTCACATTCTGAAAATTAAAAGCTCTGTTGTTCATACAGTTGGACAAGTGGAATGAGTATTCTTTCAACTGCACCAGAAATGAAAACCTTCAGAAAATGCTTCCATTACACTTGAACTCAATGTGCAATTATAGAACAAAACTTCATTAAATGCACTGAAACATTTCCTAGAATTACCTACTAATAATATTCATATATTATAGTAATTTACTTTGATTTTAAGAATTTTGAGTCTCTTTGTATGACTAAGGTAGGAGTAGTCTTTTTTTGTGACATCTTTTCATAGGTCTCTTGAATTCCAGCTTTGCATTTTCAAGGCTTTTATTAATACAGGGACTGGCCAGCTTTTCTGCGTTCTACCAACTTGGAACTAAAAGAAATAAAAAATAAAATAAAATAATAATGATAATGATAATGATAATAATAATAATAATGATAATAAATTATCTTTTGTTCTTTGGGGCCCAGATGTATCCTTTCTCACTCCAGCATCCCCTGAAAAATAGAGAAGTGGTGCAGGTTGTATTTCTGAAGTTACAGGGAGGCTTCAAACATTGTGAGCCTGGGAAATGTGTTATCCTTTCATTTCCAAAGCATGAAATAGCGGCTGCTGCCCTGAACTACACTATGTTGGATATAGAAGAGTCACCTATTTCCCTGCTCCATGACATACTCTTACTACCATGCTGGGAAATTGTGATAAGTAAGTGGTTGACGTTATGATCTTTCATGTCATTCTTGAGCAGATTCCAAACTGCAATTCCAAACCACTGTAGGATCTGAAGCTACCATTCCTAGACTTGAGTTGTCACACACTGCCTCTGTATGAACTGTGATTCTACAGTTGTCTTACAGAGATAAAGAGGAACCTTAACCAGAGAGTTCTGAGGTGGATTTTTGAGTCATTTTTGTTTTGTTCTTGCTTTTCTTTGATAAGAGCCTTTTACACCCTTTACGCTGATGCAATGAGGAAGGGAGTCTTATGGAACCATCTCGTCTGGTTCTGTCTGTTATGAATTTCTTCAACCTGTATGAAACTCCACAACCTACTTAGGCACTAGTCATACCTTGACAGGCTGTGCCCATAACAGCAGCAAACGTGCCTCCAGAAGAAGGGGCAGATGCTGGGGACAAATATAGCCCATAGTTCCTGATGCTGAGAAAGAAAAGAATTAAGCTGAAGAGAAAAATGGCAGTTATAAAGAGACCAAACAGTGTGGAATGTAGGAAGAGAAGCAGTCTAATGGCTCGTGGGCCCTTGGAAAGGAAGCACTTTCCTTGAGCAAAGATACTTTAGCATCAAATTTTCTTGCTATGACAGTATACAAGTTCTTGATGAACAGTCTCATCAGCAATAGCTAAAATACATATTAGTATATCAGGGGCATAGAGAAGATTCAAGAGCCCGATGAGATGATAGATATATAAGGGAAAGACTCATGAGGCAGACCAGTTTTTGGCTCCTAAGCTTAGCTATTCAAATAATTTGCATGAAGTATAAGTGAGAGCCTTAAATAACCATGGATTCTTATGTTGTAATGGAATGTGAAACTCCCTTAAAGACTTAGAAAATCATAAGATAATTGAATTAAATATTATTTTCTATTTTGTAAATTCACAAAACAATTTAACATAATTCCTACAGGTTTTTGTGGCAAGACTTGAACTCTACTGTAGACAGCCTGGATAGAATAATAAAGGAGCTTATTTACAACTAAAAATACAACTTTGAATATTCCTTATTGACTGTGTCTGTACAACATGCTGTCCATTCAACACATGGACCAGTAGGAGGAAAGATTCTATTCACACCTTTCTGGGCATGTCAGTATACATCACCAGATGTTGCCAGTCATCAACAATGCCTGAATCTCAAACTGATGCTGAAGTTGTAGGCTTTACAGTACTGTCATAAAATCACTGTATAACATATAAGTGTTTTTATAGGAATATCTTACATCACGTACATTATGCTCTGTTTGTTCTGTTACAGATAGCATCTTCCATTTTTTGTGACTATATGAGCCAGTAGATCCCACAACAGAGTTTGGAGTCAGTTAAAGTTGCTGTCTGAACATTAACATACCCCAAACTTCTTTGTGGGTGTTCAAAACTGCCAGAATGTCCTGACTTTGGTAATACTTCTGTTCAAACTTTCTTACTTCCTTTCTGATCTTGTTTCATCCCTTTAGGAACCTTTTAATGTGTTATGCAAAACTGCAAGCATGGTGGTTCAGCCTTACAGGTGTTTCTAAAGACAAAAAAAAAATATTTAAAGTTATTGTTTGGGATTTCATTTTATTTGTCGTCTTTTATGAACAAATTACGAAATATACTTCATTCACAAATTGGAAATATTTACAATTTCTTTACAACAAGGCATTGTTGAGGTTTTGATTTATGGCGTTCTTAGAGCATTCTGTCTTTCAAAACAAAGACATTGGTGTTGTTTTCAGCACACTGTTCATTTACACTCTGCATGTGAAATGGGAGCATTTTGGAGGAGTAATTTGCACTGTTTTTTTAATACAATCTACTGGGCAAACTGAGGCTGGATGCATTTGCAATGTGGGAAGGAGGGCTGTTCAGATGCATTGCTGGTACCATGCCACGTGATCTGAAACCATCATATTACATCAGATGCTGCTAACTGGGGAGGACAAGAAGATTGCCCTGAGCCATCCTTCCTCTGCCCTCTTCCATTCTCTTCAGGAATCCTGTGACTGGGCTAAATGTGGTCCAGTTGTCCAGTTGAATTATTTCATTATTTTTTTCTGGTTTTTGAGTCTTCATGAGAAGAGTCTCGAGAAGTCCATTTCAAATACTATCACAACTCTGAAAATTTATTCAGACCAAAAAAAGAAAAAAAAGAGTAGCCAGGAAGTGAATAAATATTGTATATCCGCAAAATGTTTAGAAGACAAATTTTGAACGTTTCTAAAAGGGAAATGCAACTGTGCTGTTTTGCAGTTGTGACTGGAGCCATAAAAGCTAAGATACTTCCATTTTCTCAATTTCTTGGAGTCAATTTTCTTTTTCCTGAAGAAAATTCTAAAACTACTTCATTCCATGGAACTTTAAAAAATCCTTTAGTATACGCTTCCATTATAAATCAGATGTGGGCCACCATTGCTTAGATTGTCTGTCATTTCCTGCAACAAAAATAGAAAACATTGATTAAAACTACAATTAATTTATGACGTTTGAAATTTAGTTAGCTAAGGTCATAATACCTAACAAACTCTGAATGTTTTACATTCAGAAAAACTTTACAGTTTTTATTTGGCTTGATAAATGTCACTGTAAAAGAAAGTAATCACATTTCTTCCTACATAAATTAAGTACATTTGAAAGGTGCTAGACTCATTGACACTGACTGAGTTGGACATTACTCTCAGACCACATATACAGCATTGATGGCATCTGTGCAAGTTTTGTGATGTTGTCCTTTAAAGTGCCTCAACTCAAACTTGTGTAGTAATCTACAAAGGAAAAAGATGGTAATTAAGTCTTCATTTCTGTTCAAACCTTTTTCCCATGCTGACATACTACAAACAGATGCCATTTGATGCTGGCTGGGACAGACATTTTGGTATGAAGGTCTAGATCCAAATAGGATCTAAGGTCTTTGATGCCTCAGTGGAGACTACTTGCCTTGGGATGGGACAGATTTTGGTTTTCCCTTAATATGCCAGACTACAATTTTAGCAGTTCAGCAGTTGCTGCTCAAGTGGCAGATGAGTCATCCCAAAGTAAGCTGACCTGCTCATGAGTCAGAATGCTAAGGCACCTAAAACAAGATTTGTTTGGAGTTAGATTTTCTAAATCTCAGATTGCAGTCCAAACAATGCCTACTTAGCAGCTGTCTAAGCCTGCAGACGGCTACATTCATTAAGCACTTCTCTGACCTTCAAGGCTGCAAAGCCATGTGGAGTTTATGAACTCAGAACTGCCTAATTTTAAGCAGACCTAAGTTGTTTGTTTGTTTGTTTGTTTGTTTTTGTTTTTCTTTCTTTTTTATTTTTTCCTCACCAAATTGAATCAAGATGCAAAAATAAAGTGATCTGCTGCCTATATCCAATGACAGATCCCAGAGAACATCTGACTATGCCAAGTCTTGAATTTTCTTTTTAAAATTCAGATAGATGAGGTAGAGTTGCCACTGTTATGCTATTTCTAAAATTTTTGCTTGAGAACCAATAGCTCTTTTCTGCATGGGAAGATTAAAATTAACCTCTTCTACCTCATAGGTACAGTTGGAGGAAAAGGGACGTGGTTTTCACCATTCTTGTGGAAGTTTCTATGAAGAAAGTAAAGCAAGATTCACTGGGTTAAAAAGACAGGGAAGGACAGAAAGAAAAACCCTAACTCTATAGCATCATGGCTAAGATACTTGGTAAAGGGAGGGAAATTATAGGGCCTGGTCTTTATTTCCAGTCTTCCCCTTTATCACTTCCCCCTTTTAATCCACAATATTTCATTTATATATAGCTAGGGACACAGAGACCAAAACTCTGAGTTTCATATTAAGTGGAAGCACTGGCACCTCCTCTCTCAGGTCTTACTACCTACATGTTAAAATAGATCACAGGACTTAATTGTTCCCTGCACTTTTTCTGAAAGAAAGTAAACTTAGGGCCATCAAACCAAATATACTTGCCAATCAATAATCTGTAATCAAGCACAAGCTTCAAAGAAAAGAAGGCTTGTAAACTTTCTGAGCATTTTCTATCACCCAACTCTTCATTTGGCAGGTGATAGTGCTGGATGCTTTCACATGGTGTTTTATTCTCCTCATGAACTGAAGACGGAACTAATGCATGCCTAATACTGGACTTGGGATTCCTGTCTGGAGGCTGCCTGCTCTGAAAAAAGGCACTGCAGCTGCCAGTTTGTAGGTGCCTAAATCCTTTGTGGGTTCTAAGCTGGTCATCTGGGAAAGGGAACAAGAATACCAAAACCATGTAATATTAACTCTCAATTAGCCACAAGTAAAAAGTACTGCTCTGTCAGAAGGCAAGCCACAAGTGAGTGACAAAGTGCATGTTTCCTTTTGTCACTTTTATCACTTGAATCCTCTGCAGACATTAACTGTTAGAATACCATCTTAATAACAGAAAATATTGAAAACCATTTATTTTCCCCAATATTTCTATCCTCAAAAAAAAAAAAAAAGTATTAATAAATTAAAAAAAAAAATGTTGCTGAATTCAAAAAATGAAGGAGCATACAGGGTAGAAGCAGAGTGAATTAATGGTGGCAACATCCAAACTGGAGCCTTTGGATGTCTGTAACTAGGGTGAATATTTTAAATACTCAACTTACTTCCAAATTGCAGCATTCACCACGTAGAATTATGTCACCACCTGGAAGCACTGTTCCTGACTCAGAGAGACGTCACAGCATCAGCCAACTTTGATTAGCTGAAGCTATGACTTCCTCTTAGAGGTGGCACTTCCTGAAGTGACATAACAACATGGTAGCTCCCTAGTGTTCGGCGTACCTTGGAGGTAACTCTGGTGTCGGGGGAACCACCGGGCAGCTGGGCAGGTCGGTTATTTCAATACCCCTCAATCTCTAATATAAATATAACAATTATACAATAAATATAGCACAAATAAATGCACATGCAGTACATGTCTATATTACTGTATATCAGTATAAATATACAAAATAGTCTTATATAAAAAACATTTTACAACTATTTTTATAAGTTAGGGCCTAATTTAACATAACTTTTTAAGTTGTTAAGTTGCCTTCATTAGTTTTTAAGGGCATGCCTTGAGAATGCACTCAGATCCGCCAGCAGCAGGCGGTCCCACAAGCTGTAGGTCTGAGAAGTCCCAGATCAGATCATCTATGCATGCATACCTGATCCTACAACACACATGCAGTGAGTCTACCAGTGGTGCTCATCCCGCATTTGCTAAGCATGTGCAATAACGTTGCTCTGCACATGCATCATGGCCCTTCACCCAAGATAGGTGGGCAACTGGCAGTCCTCACAGCTAAGTGTGCAAAACTTCAACAGGCAAAGAAATTGTACAGTGATCTACTGCTATGTATGGTCATCTCCTGCTCAAATTGACAGGGTTGGCAGTTGCTTGCATTTGAAGGATTTTTCTTGCCAAGCTATTTCTTTTGTCTGTACCTTTCTCTTTTTCTCTCAGATGGGCTTCATCTTGTTGAGGCAAGAGCCTCTTTGAAAGGCAGGATCTAACCTACCATCTGCAAGACCATCTGCAAGGCCTACGTAACTCATCAGAATTATGCTTCATTTTAAAATGAGAGGGAGAAATTTATTTTTTCACAAGATTTTATGTTACTTTTGTAACCTACACTAAATAAGTTTTAAAAATGTGTTTCAAACATTTTCTAAAGTGAATTCATTCTATGTTTCTGCTTGTCTCATTTCATTAAAAAAAAATAAAACAGAATAGTGACAAGTAATTTTTACATAATGGACAATTAGTTGCTCTACTGTGTTTTATTGGGGAATCTGAAAACATTATACAATCTGAATAAATTAATCCTTTCTCTGCTTTTCAGAGGTCTCAGTAATTGAACTTAACTGTAATGTAAACTGGCACATGGCAGTTTAGTTGGGCAGTCTACATGAATTTTGTTCATTTCTGTAGTCATTCCTCAAATGAAAAACACTGGATATTAAACCAAAATGTAAAGAACGGGGTGTCAGTAAATATTTTACTCCTTGAAAATTAATCACATCCCTAACTCCCAAAAAGCTGATTTCAATAATTTTATTTATTTATTTATTTATTGTCCTTATTGTCCTTATGTCCTTAACTTTGAGATCTTAAGTTTCAGCACCTAAGCATGGACTGAGGCACCATGGTAAGCTTCGTTTTAACAGAGAAAGGAAATAAATGCTTAGTGCTGCTGCAGATCAGACCAGTTTCATTTACGTGTCTAAATATGCCTTAGGTGCTTAGGTTTAGTCTTCTAGGTTTTCGAGCTGTGGCTTTTGTGTTTAAATAGCCTACTTTATAAGCTGAGTACTTGGGAGAGGAAGAAATTGATTAAATCCTGGAAGCATGCAATGATGCTGTTACAGAAAGCATTCTGTGCTTTTTCACAGTACAATACATGATAATCCATGTTAATAAGGCTTCCAATTATTTATGAAGTGCTATATTTAGCAGCTAAGCCCCTTGATAGCTATACAATGGAATTATGTTGAAAATGGATGTACTTCATTGAAATGGATGTACTGCAAATATACAGTACCTAAAAATAGCCCCATATAACGCAATACAATAAAGCTCACACAGAATGGTAGCGTTTCATTTCCCAGAAACTCTTTTTCATATTTAACTAAAAATTGAATACACCCATTGCCAGTTGTATACATTAATACATACAATAGCTTTTTTAAAGGGAAGTAGAACAAATAAGAAAGACACACAACTCACTTTTTCTGCCATTTCATGGGAGTGATGCAATGAATGTTCTCTTTCTGAGAACATTCGCCTTTGTTCATAGCTGGCTAGCCGACAAGTGAGCCATGAAGAAAGGGTGCAACCACCAATTCCAATGCATGCAAGAGACATGGAGGCAAGATGCAAAGAATATAGAGCAGATGACTTCTTTGTCAGAGCACGAAGAAATTGAAAATTTAAAATTCCTCCGATTAGTCCACAGATGCAACAGGCAGAAAAAAGTATCATCTGTCAGGAAAGACAAGAGAGGTTATGTCACAGTAACATTTCTCAGAGACAGATTCATTCATATAAAAAATGAGACTAACCATAGCTCTGTACTTTGATAGAATCACAGATTGCAAAGAACTTCACTGACATTCAGTTTTTAACTCCCACAGGTCCCACAGAACTCCAAGGGAATACAATACCCTCTGGTGTCCAAGAGTTAAGACTGATGTTACATGTAAGATAAAGTTACATAGAATTAGTTGCCTATGTTAAAAACTAGACAATGTAAGGACTACTAGGACACAAATCTGATTTCCAGCATTTAATTCAAAACAGCAACATGACAGTGTGTCATAATTTTCTATTGGGTGGTTTCTCACTAATTCTCAGGAGTGAATGCCTCATGTATTTGCAGTGAGTTTCTCTTGCTTTGTGTAACAATGGACTGTGCCTCTTGTTCAGTTCTAATTTGTTCAGTCTGATAGCAGACTGGAGGCTTCCTACAGCTTTTGTGGGTCTTCAAACACGTTGAAGGTGAGTGTGCTGGACCAAGAAGCAACAGAAACAACCAGAAATCTGATGCAGCTTTACAGGTCAGTGCAGACTACATTTTTTTACTTATTATTATTATTATTATTACTATTAATGTGGTTAAAATATTTCTGGAAACTTTAGAAGGAAGTGAAACAGGCTGCAGTTAATGAGACGTGTTTAAAGACCTCATCACTTTAATCAGAGATGCAATCTCTGGTTCAGGATGTCCTTGAGCCACAAATCACATGAGGCTGAAAGACTTTATTGCTAAGTGATTGCCTTATTCACTTCCCTAGATGCTGCTGGTCTGTCAGACATTCATCTAGATGGACATTTGATGTGACTCAGTATGGTTTTGTATATATGCTTCTGTTGTAGAAACAATTTCTGGAGCCTCACAGACCACTTCTGTATACAGCTGAGATGAGAAATTTGTCAGCGAAGTGGCATTCACTCTGTATCCTGCAGTCCACTAGGAAGTCACTATTGCATGAGACCAGCAGAACAGACAGCTTTTAGAAAATGAGTATGGTCTATATCCTTTAAAAAATGAGACCATATTTGTAAGAGAGTTTAGGGTAGCTCATTGATATTTAAAAATAGTAAGAGAGAGATGTTGATTCCCTTGACACTTACGCTTATTTTACATGCCTTACATTTGTACATGGCAGGATAACCAAGCTGACTGAGAATTAAATTCAGACGTTATAATTTACAATAAGATCAAGTCTTTAACATAAAGACAAAAGTGCTGCAGTGATTTGTGTTGCAATCACACCATTTTGCTGCAGTCAGAAAAATGACTATACTTCTTAACTCTTAGAAGAAACAGAAGATATCCATCATCATTTTAAAACTGTCTTTTTCATTATTCTGATTGCAAAAAGAACCATGAACGGTGAACAATATCTAAAATGAAACTTGGTCAGCAACCTCATTGAGCTGGTAGCCCAGTCATGCCACACTTTACAGAAATGGTTTGCTGAAGGAAAGAAGATACAATCCACTGCTGAGGATCTCTTTCTTGACTTGTCATAGATTTATGTGAAGAGGTTTTCCAACCAGACAGGGATAAATTTGGATATATGGCTTAAATTGGCATGACCTAAATAGGGCATTTCAGAACTGCTTTGTGTTGCTTGATGAACCCAAAGTGCTGTTTGTTTTCTTTGGACTGCTGGCTTGCAGTATTTAGTGATTTTTTAGCAGAAACACTTGGACACAGTATGTCCTAAGTAAAGTGTTCAACTTAGATAAGTATGCCTTTCAAATACTTATGTGTTATAAATGTATAGGAAAAACTTACAACAAGTCCAGATTTTTTTTTGGCGCACAATATTCCACATATGCCACAAAGCAGAAACTGAAAAGGAAAAACAAACAAACAATTATTTCATCGTTAAGGTCTCAAGTTTAAATCCTGCTGTGTTGCTTTAGTGGTGACCACAACAGTAGGCCAGGCAATGGTTATAATTGTTGTCAGCATTTTTATTACAAACCTTATGACTCAGGAAGTTATAACTCAGCCATAAACTTATCCAAGAAGAATCTGGATTGAAAAGGCAGACTGAGGATGATTAGCCATAAAAATAGAAAAAAAATAGAGAAATAAAACAGGCCTACTTTTAAGCTGCTTGAGTAAGCAAAACATTAAAAATACAACGGTGCCAGATAAAGATGTCTTTATACCTTTATTTTTTATTTTATATTTTAATTTATTTTCTTAGAAAATAAGTTTAGTAAGGTAGGAATCAGTGATCCAAATCCTACTTCATCTACTTTCAAGCATACCTAATGGCCTGATCCTGCAGTGTGAACCACTGAGGAATAGTGTATGGACCATTGTCCTCAAGACAGTGGAACTCAGGGCAAGAATGCAGGTCAGTCAGCTCTGTGGGTGCAAATGTAAATACCAAGTACATCTGTTGATGTGGCTACAATGAACATGCAGGAAAAAACTGTTTCAGAGCCTAGATAGCCCATTCTGCAAGAGATAGTGTGAAGGGATCTGTCCTTTTTCATGTAGTTCCCTTTCACAAACTGATCTGACAGTCATGACATCAAGTATTAGGCAAGAAGTGATTTAGAAAAAAACAAAAAAACAACAGCAACAAAAAAACATATAACCCCATACCAGCTCTTATGAATAAAACTTAATGTGTTGTAGTGACCTGTGTCAAACACAAAGATGTTCTCTAATGTCTCTATTTCTTCATACAAGTTCAATGAGGGAAACAATGAACAGCCTCTGAGAGAGCAGTCATGGTAGGAACTACACTAGTTGTATGAAAGCAATAAGGCCCTCTCTAGGTGTTTGCAATACTGTCAAAAAGTTCCTTTAGTACCACATAATCTCCATTGTTAAGAAAGCTATGCTACTTATTTTCAGTAAAGCTGAAAACCTGACACTCCTGCTGGGAAATAATTTTGAAGTTTTAAGACTGGATTTTTCCACATCGTTTTTGCACTGAGGTGGTGTTTCTAGTAAAAAGCTTTAGCTGACCTTGATTTAGGATTAAGTCACAGAACAGGCCTGGCTATTACATAAGAGAAAAAAAGGTAAGCAGTTTCTCAGTATCTTTCAGAGTCCCTATGATATATTACATATGTACGTAATTTGCTTACCAGAATTTTGCAACTTCAGTATCCCAGTTGAGGAGCTGCTTTACTACATAGTTTATCTCCCTTCAGCCAAGGTTGTTTGTGCATGTAGCTAGGCATAAGCCTTCAGATGTATTTTTCCTCTGAGTTAGGCCATTGGATCAGTTCCCCACAGTTAATATAGTTTAATTTTGTACATTATTTACCTCTATACTAAGCACGGGATGTGAATTTAATACCAATCTAATCATGTAAAAGGCTGGGTCATGGCACTGAACAGCTCAGGACATGCACTGCACAGCTGGTAATTGCTACTAGAGCTCACCAGTTGGAATAATAATAATAAAATCAAATGAACATGAAGGGCTCCCTCTGTCCCTTTCCCACAGGTAGAGAAGATTTCAGCTAATAACTATCACACCTGCTTTGTACGTTATTACTCAAGCTTTCTGTGAAGTTTTAATATTTCACACCCAATTCTGTCCTTGTGGATTGGCTTCAAGTTAAGCCAGGGTTTTCATATGCAGTGCTTTCCATTTTTCAACATTCATGCAGAAACCTTAAAAAATTATTTATTCAGAAAATCACTGCAATTAAGTTTTATTCAGTCAGTCTTGATAAAGCAGACTAATAATATCATTTCTCTCTATAGTGATTGAATAAGATTAAAAGGAAAAAAAAAACATATAAAGAAAATCTTATGAGTTATAGGAATTTTGTGTAAAGGATCTGGAAGATACCATCAAAAGCAGTTTCAACTTGTAACAAGTGTACCTTAACTAGATTAAAAATAAAATGTTGTACATTTCCAAAGATGTGTTTCTGATAAATTACCTTCAGAACTAAAAGAATAGATCACTCATTATTTTTTTTTATTTTTTATTTTTTTTAAATAAGTGCTCTAGTTATGCTCCTGTTAAAATAAATTGATTTTTTATCATTGATTTCAGTTGGAGAAGACTTTCTATTTCCATTGTACAGTCTATTCTACCCAGAAGGTAAAAGTAGGGCAGTCAGTGATGAACATGTTTTATTAGTCTTGCACATGACCAAAGGAGCAACAAGGAAATTACAGGTTCCCTTAGCATTAGAACCCACCCGTTTGGGCAGTTCTACTATTCTTTATTGTTTTTCAAGGACAGGACATACAATCTTCCAAATCACCATTATACAGTGCCAAATGCTTATGTTACCAAGGATATTTACCTGTTGAAATCCCAAGAACAGTGAATAAACTGATCTGCAAAATCTAAGACACTGGCTTCCATAAAGTAAGGAGTGACCTTGTTATTCCATAGACATTAAAGTATTGGAGGGGACTACCTGTAGTAATATTTTATTGCATCAGGGTCTGTATTTTCTGTACATCTCTGCATATCTATTCTCCCTCTCTCTCCACACACACAAGAAATAAGGTGCCCGGTAGTTAAAGAACTCAACAGAGAGCTCAGAGAAATTGAATTTTCTTGGTTCTTACACCTTCTTCTCCGTGAGCTTGCTAAGATTATGCCAAATTTTTATAATTCATATGACTACAAGACAAGAAAGTTGTAAAATTGAATGCACTACTGTTCATGAAGGTACTAAAAATCTTGGAAGAAAAACATTTGGGCAGTAGCTAAGGGTCAGTATTATTTGTTTTTGTTTGAGATAACAGTGTGTCACACTCACACAGAAAAGACTTGTCCAAAAATCTGTATGGTTATTTATTTATGAAAGCAGGCATTTTGCTATTAAAATCAATGGGTGAATTTGAACCAGTATCAGGAAATTAAACCTCATGCCATGCTTTGAAAATGCTTATCTCTCTCTTCTAAGGCTGTAGAAGAGTCTGATCCACTGGAAACAATGGAAACCTTCTTTCCAAAGAGAATATTAGCATTACCTGGGGCATGAGGACACTGCTCATGCAGAGTTGCCTTATCCAGGCTTCTCAATATACAGACCTCTAGAAAGGCTGGGAAGTCAGTGGGACATTATATGATTGACTCTGATCATTGCTTTTTGATAGATCAGCTAGGGGCTCAGGATTGTAATGAATTTATTTAGTTATTTATTGATAGTGCTATAGTAATTTTCTGTATCATTTCTGGGGTTCTGAAGTTATGGTCAACAGTAGTGAAAAGTAGACGGGAGAAGCTACACTTGCTTTTTATACCAGTAAAATGCTGTGAGTACACATCAGACTGAAAAGGAATTTCCTGTGTTCTGGTTTATTTTTTAATTTTGAGTTCTTCTCTTTTATAATGCTGCCAACTGGAATACAGCCATCAGGGGCTCTGCTGTCCTGCCACACCCTGTCTATTTTTGGCTATCTTGAAAGACTTCATGTCAATATACCATTACTATTTGAGTTTGACTTTTAGCTGTTGAGCTACTTTTGGCTACATTTTACCCTTGACTAACTAATATTGCCATGCTGAGAAATCACTCCTTTTTGGATAACCATTGGTTATACTCCATTGATTTTTACCAGTCTCTCAGACTCTTTAAATATAGTAAAATTTTCTATGTCAAACCTGAAGTAAATTAAGGCAAACACTCTTACATTAAATACAGTAAATCAGGAGTGGAAAAGAAATATAACATTGAAGATCAATTGTTCAAGTGTTCACAACTTATGCTGAGAACAAGGCTAGAAGATTTCATGAAGGATAAACTAAATGAATAAACCCTCCAAAATGCCTTGGAAGCTAGAGAGGGACTTGTTGAAGCTATGTTTCACTGTTAGATTATTATTTTTTTTAATTTATTTTGTGATTATGATTCATCAGAAAATTCATAAGAAGATAAAAGATCAACATCTCATTTAAAAAGCTACATAGATCACTATTTGCAAGCAATTCCCATTTTTTTTCTGGGGTAACTTTTGGTTGCAGATTTAGTCATACCTCTATGATACATGCTATTTCATGTCAAGACTATCACAGAGAGGCAGGAACTGAATATATCATCTGATAATAGAGAGGAACAGAACCTCTCTTGGATGATTGGTTAAAAAAAAAAAAAAAAAAAAAATTACAAAGCACAAAAGCCTCTTAGACTGCTTTTGAAACTCAGTGGACTGTGAGTTCCTCTGTCCCCCTTCCAGGAAGATTTTCCAGGAACCTAGCAGAGTCAAAGTTAGTGTGAGTGTGATTGCAACATGATTCATTAGTATCTATTTTCCTGTGGACCCTTTGCCATTCACACTGTCTCTGTGCCTGTCTTTATTCAATATGCACATTTGAAAATCTCTCTTTTGGCCTGTTGAACTTTGGAATAAAGAATCAAAGACCTCCCAGAAAAGAAGAATGTTTGTTTTGAGCCTGCTTAATTTTTTGTATTAAACATGGTCTTGAAACAAAACCTCAGATCCAAACACCCAGAAATTTGGGTAAGGAGGCTGAATTTAGATTTAGATTCAAGTTTTGTGGTTTGGATCCATCCCTATTTCATATTTGATGAAACAGAAGACTTGGCTTCATTCACTTTCTGCTGGAAAAAAAGAGGGCTTTCTTAATTGTATTCTGAATAAAATAAAATAAAATCAGTTTTAGTTGTATTTGCAGGGAGTCAAAGATTTATTGGTTTCCATCGTGCAGAAGAAAATGAACTGTTTTTGGTTTTATGCTGTATATTGAACCTAGGAAACATTATATATATATATATGCATATATATATATTAGGAGGCAAAAAGGCAAAAGTAGTGGTGTAATTCCCTTGAGAAAATGAAACCAGTCTATGGAAACTCTTTCTGGAGAGACTGAAGAAAACGTTAGAGAAAACCTGTTGAATATAAGGACAATTTGATTGCCAGTTATTGTTCAAAGAACAATATTGTTAAAGAAACCCAGAGTATACCCATTGTATAGAGAGCCCTCCGGCATTCCAGGTCATCCATATTTATCTGATGAAATAGAGGAAGAAAAATTATTCCAAATCTGAGTTGGATTAGTGTTTCCTATCATCTGTTTCTAGGCCTTCAAATATACTTTAAAAATGGGAAGTGCTTTTCAGAAGAACTTGGGGAAATTTAGAAGTGAGTCTCTGGACCTGAATGTCTACCTGCCATTGGTGATTCACAAAACCCCTGGCTATCTGGAAAAACACACAACTTTTCAGCACAAAAGAAGAATATTTATTTACTTGCTTAGGATTTACTTTAGAATAACAAGCAGTAAATAATGTTTAATTATGCTATTTTGTATTAAATACTTAGAGCATGATTGCTTGCTTCTTGAAAACTAACAAATTAAGAAAAATTTGCAGTAGGTGAACTAGAGTCTTAACAAAACATTTTAACATATGCTTAAGTCAATCTATATTCAGCAGATTCTCTTAAATACAAGTCAGGCACTAGAAGTCTGCTTGAACAGGCCAGCTTGAAGAACAACATGTGCTTCTGGAAGGTCTGAATTATAAAGAAAACCTGCTGAAAGACTCCTGAGCTCTAGTGAATTGTCCTGGTTCCACACAAGGCAAGCAGCTGCCACACTTGGTACATCCTCCCTCATGTATACGTACAGAACGCTCTCCAGTTTCTACTGAGCTCACTGACAGTTCTGAAATTCATTTCATTAGGAACAGGAGCCAGCCAGAAATATGGCCAGTTTGATGAAAATTCAATGCACATGTTAAAATAAAGTAGGATCACATCTGTATTTTGTCTGCATGTTAAACAATAACGTGATTTTTTGTGTGTGTTCCTTAGTTTGACTGTTCTTTTCCAAAAGAAACTTGGCAGCAGTAAAAACTAGATGCAAAAAAATGAATGTTTTCAAATTTTAGGCCACCAACATTGATTTAGCAGTCCAAAATAATACTCTTGCTCTGGGAGAGTTCCCTACTGACTGAACCTTAAGCTTTCCCTTCAAGTACTGTACTAAAAAAAATAAAATAAAATAAAATAAAATAAAATAAAATAAAATAAAATAAAATAAAAAATTGAAATTAAGTATTTCAAGTGACAACTTGGAGCATATTTCTGTAGCCAAACTATAAATGCTGATTTTTCATGGGCAGGAAGTATTCCACAGTGCTATGATCACAAATCATCGGAATAGTAACTCTGCCCCTACAGACAGACAGACAGATAAACAACCAGAGAATGCACATCAGTTAAACACATTTAGATATTTGTCTTTATAAGGGAAGAGACTATCATTCTCGAGGGGCATAGCCAGAAGTGAATCATGAGGTATTTCTCTTCTAAGTGAAAATAGATGGCATATTTGTCTAAGATGTGGCTTTTGTCTCATTCTCTCTTTCTTTCTGTGAGAGTCTTGTTTATAGCAATAATTTATTCACCACTGCAGACTAAATGAGAATTAGAGCCATATACATATGTGTGTGTGAATATATAGGTACTAATCATAGTGGTAGTGATGCAACTAATATGTTCCAAATATAAATGGGAAAGTATGTGGCCATTGAAAAAATATCAGTGAATATGTTTTGAAAGATTATGTTCTGATTTTTTCTTTGTACAAAAGACTTTCCAATGGAAGCTGTCATTCTTGCTGTGTTGATGAGAGTGGTTCAACATGCTCATTGGCTAGATCATTTCTATGCTATGGTACCTCACATAATTGAATTGGAACAATAGATTTCAGAAATATATCTCATTTTCTGGTTACAGAAATCTGGGAGACACTGAATATAGCCTGTGGAGTAGATTATATCAATGCAATCATAACAAAACAGAAAGAAAATCCAGAAATCAACAACATATCCATTTTAAGATTTTTTTGAGCTATATATTATTTTTTAACTTAGTAGCCATGTAAATTTTTAAAAGACTGCATATGATGTAAAATAGATTAGTCAGTTGTCTCCACATGTTCTAGATAATTTAAGTTCTCACCTTCAGCTCTTTTCTTTTGGCTACTTTTTAAACAACACTTAGCATCTTAATCTAGCTCAAATCCAATAAGAACAACAAATGTTTTCCCATTTCCATGCATTTTTGAAGTAGACATTCTCTAGGCTTTCAATTTCTTCACTGTTGTCTACTCCACTTTCCCTGGCTTGCTCATGTATAATGTAGAGCATGCAAAGATCAAAGCACTTCAGCCCATGCTTAACTTCACTTGTATCTCTAATCCCATGGGTGGGATTCACATCCTTAAAGTTAGTTATGCTTGTAAATTATCTGGCTGAAAGGAGACAATGAAAAAAAAAAAAAAAAAAAAAAAAAAAACAAGGAAAACTCTTAAAAAGAAAGCTATCATATAGCTATCATATCAAATAGAAGCCATCATCATAGGAAGGCAAGTATAGCAGATAGAATGTGCATGATTTTAAGATTCCCAAATGTTAGGAATCCAGGTTAGGGTTTCCATGGTGATGCTATCTTCATCTATTTCCTTATGAACTTGGGCCTCTGCTGAGTTCCACCCACTTAAGTAAAGAGTAAAATAGGGTCAAAAGTTTTTAGAATATTTCCAAGTAAATTACTAGAGGAGGCATGACACTGTTCAACTTAACTAGAGTGTTTTGCATCCTAACATGTCAAAGAAGCAGTTTTTCCTTTAATTTCATTTTCTTTTCCTCATTGTTTATTTCTCAAGAGGAAACTTTGATTCAAGATTGTGAATCATATATATATCTGATATATATATAACAGATATATCATATATTTATATTTATATAGTGCATGCATATTGTTTAATACAGCCAACATGAGCTCATTGTAGGATCCAGTGGGCAGAAAGGTGGGTTATGCCATTTCCACAGCATCACAATTCTGAGGATTGTGCAAACAAATCTTTCTCCAATCATTTTAATTTGGACACAGTTATTCATGGCCCTAAACATACCTGGAGAAAGGTAGGTGTGTGGCCCTTTTCTTATCCTGTCTCAACTGCCAATTCTCTAGACAGAAGAACACAACCT
Organism: Stictonetta naevosa; assembly: GCA_011074415.1. NCBI lineage: Eukaryota > Metazoa > Chordata > Aves > Anseriformes > Anatidae > Stictonetta > Stictonetta naevosa. The sequence goes on from CM021698.1 coordinate 31,849,320, forward strand.
TACAGACAGTTTGAACTGCTGGAGTGGTACAAAAAGGATGCCACAATGGTGATGAATTTGATTAAAGTAAGTAAACCTTTATAACGGTGTCACCCCAGTCTTTTGCATTGCTGTGATTTCTCATTCCCTTTACTACATGAAACATAAGATACTTGATTTCACTGTACAGTTTTTTGTGTCCTCTCTCTGCCTACCCAGTGTGCTTTTGTTTGCTCAGTTTCTAACAGCTGATGGCTGTTAGAACTCTGCTGGCTCTGGCTGTGGGCATCCTCCACCCACCTGTTACACGTTCAGACAAGTCCCTTCCATGACTTTGCACACATATAGGGGGAGAATTTCCTATAAACATTTGCAAAATCACTTCATTGTCTTCTGTCTTACTCGTCTCTAAAACTCTACCTACAGACAACTTGAAATCAGCCAGACTGCTGGTGTGTTAATGCAACCACCTGTTATACCAATCAACTTTGGTTTGCTGTTTCTTTATCTCCTTTAATCCTGCATCTGTCTCTTGCTTTGCTTCTAAAGTCCTTGGAACAAATATCTAATGTAATAGGATCTTAATCTGTGACTAGTATGAACTATTTGGGGTAACAGAAACCATAAAAAAGAATGAAGCAGTTGTGCAGGAAATGTGCATCGTCATGAAATGGAATCAGCTGTGATTGCAGTGTCACAAAATGCAATCACTGCATAAAAATCTGAATGCACTGACTGATCAGGGTTCTCTGACTTCACTGAAGCCCAGGATATTACCCTCTGTCATTACATCCACGGATAGACACATGTTTTAAAGTAATCTTTTTTCTTCATCAGCAAGGATCAGAAACCTCCTTCTTTGAACTGATTTTGATAATAACATTATCTGCTGGCCAGTGCCCTATATTATTGTGTCTTCATTCTCCTATCTTGCCTACCTATTCTGCAGTGCAGAATCATGTGTACTGCTACAGATATTTATGACTGTTGTCAATAATTAATAATTATTGACAGTGAGAATATTACATGAAGCACTTTGTCAGAATGAATCTGTAAATTACAGGAGTTACGCTGATGAATAACCAAGAGTTTGTTGCATTTAACATCTTATCTCAAGCAATACAAACAATGCTTTTAGAAATATTGCTGTTCAATCCAAGCTGGCCAAAACAGCTTTGGAGTTCAAAAATGCCCACTCATGTTTAGGTTGAATATTCAATTTTTGTACTCTTTGCTTCATAAATATATAAATAACCATTTGGAGGAAAATGCTTCCTAGAAACATGTTTATCTCAAACTGAAAAAAAAATAAGAAAGGTTTTTGAGAAGTGAGAAATGCTCACTGATATGAACATGCTTCTGCTGTGTTATGAACCTGTTCCTTCTATTAACCCATTTTTATTTATTTATTTATTTTAATTCATTTTACTAGAAGCTCAGGATGCCCAGATCATGAGAACATTTCTTTCATTTTCTTGCCCATTTCCTCTTTTGCTTTTTTACTCCAAAGGTTCAGAGCTCAGCTGACAAATCCTTGACATTCATTATTTTAAAACACCTTTTGACAGTCTAGTCATAAGGGACAGGGCTGTTCTTTTTAAAAAACAGAGCTCCTAGTCGACTGAAAGATTACAAGCTATGGCCCAGGCTCCTTAATGCTGGAAGCATTCGAGGCATCGGGCTTCCCCAGGTGTGAGAAGGGGTTCACGGAAAGTTCAATCATTTACAGCAGAATCAAAACAAGGTAAAAAGCGAGCAAGAAGGGGGTCCCCCCTATCCCGACACACACACGCGGCTCTCCCCCCCAGCCCCACGAGCATGCAGACTCTTCCCCATGCACATCGGCAATGGAACCGGCGCGGCTCCCGGCGCAGCATGCACACGCGGAGGGGAAGGTAGGGGAAGGGAGGGAGGGGAGGGTGCCTTCGCACGGTCTGATCATCACCATAAAGAGTTAAAGAGAGAGTGAAATGGCTAACGTACACACACCCCGCTCCATACCGGAGAAGAGTCTCCCAGCTGAGGTTTATGCTCTGTGAGGACCAGGCTGAAACTGACCGCCCCCACGGCCACGCTGGACACCCCTAACCCTATCTCCAGCACGGAGAGCACCAGGAGGCTCCCGATGATCTGGCTGCTGGTGCACATCCTCCCTCGGTCATCCTTCCTTCGCGATCAGCCGGCGAAACCGCGCATCCTCCTTCTCCTCCGCCGCTCCGGCGGCCCTAAAGTCGCCCCCCAAACTTTTCTTCCTTCGCCGGCAGCCGGGGCGGAGCGGCGCATCCGCGGCCGCCGGGGGATGCCGAGGGGCGGCGGGGCGGCCCCGGCCCCGCGCAGCAACGCGCAGCGAGCCCGGCAACGAGCCCGGGAACGAGCCCGGCGGCGGCGCGGAGCTCTCCAAGGTGCCGGGCCGGCGGCGGGCACGGGGACAGGGCGCCGCCGGCGGCCGGCTGGGCAGCGCGGCGGTATGCAGCACCGCGCCGCTCAGGGGCTGCGCCTCCTCCAGAAGAGTCGACCTTGGCTCATCGCCTCCTGCGCTCTCATTGAAATGACCTCACTGGGATTTTTTTATTATTATTCCTTTTTTTTTTTTTTTTAACCCCCCTCTCGCCTCCTCCCCCTCCTCTCTTTTCCCGGGTTGGGGGATGTGGGGGCCCACCCCGGCGATATTTATGTATGAATCAGGACCCAATGCACGGGCGAGGCGCTACGGCAGCCCCGCCCCAGGGACACAAGGCACGGCACCTGCCTCCCGTCCTGCCCCCGGCACTCCGCACACCTCCTCCGGCCCGAGCCCCCCGGGCTGCAGTGGGACTTGGGAGACCCCAGGCAGCGTGTCCCTAAAAGGTGAGCCCCCAACATGTGGTGTGCACAGGCCTCCCTCCTTCCAGGCTCTGTCAAGATACAAGAGGAAGTCTATCTTCCCTTTGTATTAGCACAAGAGCTGGAGGCTGGCATGTCTCAGCCCTGCAAAACTCTCGGTTCTCTTCCAAAGCACTGCTGCCAAAATAGGCAACGTCTGTAGCCAGTCCCGTCACTCTGACAACGGGCAGAACTGTGTCAGTCCTAATGCAAATGACCAGCAAAGCAAAATATAGCAAGAGATCCAGAGCCACTTCTTGAGCTATCCTGGATTCCTTGGTATCAATCTTTATTTCTGCTGCTCAGGTCCAGGGAGTGCCTTGCCACTCTGCTGTTTTAAAACCCAGATGTGCCGCACAACAAGTGAACACATAGCAGTGATTCTAGAACCTTTGCTCTCCTAAAGATCTATAACCAACCTGCAAACTGTTAGCCTTAACAGGGCAAAAGTGTTGCTTAAACAATTCTGTCCCCACATCATCAACATCATGCAGGATTTAGCAATTTTTCTCTATTCACATTCCAACTTTTTCTTTATTCTCTAGGGAGTTATTCCCTGTATGCAAAAATCTGAAATTCTTAACTTGTATGGAAATCCTACATCAAAGCATCAGAATCCAGAAGGGTAGTCTAGACATAACCACTACTTTGACGGTGCAGTCTGGAGGCTAGAGCATAAAATACCAGGGTTGTGACTGGACTTCATTCTTTGGACTCCAAAACCTGTGTCTTGTGTTTTGAAAAGATATCCATTGAATCACCATCACGAGAGGAGACAGAACACTAATGTGCAGGAGAATACGCAATATATGTATATTATACACACTTTAGAAGGTCAGATTCACCAATACAGGCCAGAGTTCAGACCTCATTTATAGAAATCTTGCATACTTAATTGCCATGAGTGCAGTTAGGCTGTGATCAGTCTGTCACCCTCAGCTATGTTCTATTGGTATCTAAGAGGGAAAGAAAGGGGTCCTAAGACAAGATTTTCATGTTTTCCAGTTTAAAACTTTACTATTACATACTTTCTCACACTTTTCCCAGTTCACAGAAGCAGAACAGGTGACTACATCTGTACATGTAGTCCATGCTTATCAAGCAATCCTGCTTTATAGTTAAAGCTGTATTGTCCCCTTTTTATCTCTTATGTTTTAAATGGTACCTGACATCTCTTATCATTAAAAATCAAGGCACAGCATAAAAATTCCTAAGCTACTATATTTATGTGGGAGGTTGGAGAAAGCACAGATTTTCAAGTACCCACATGGGTGTAGGAAGGTGTTTCTGCAATGACAGTATCCTTATTATGTCAGATTGTTATAAACGTTAAAGTGTGCTAAGGTGCAATGGTTTTACTGCTCGGAGTATATTTTATCAGGACTATGAAAACCAGTGGTGATAAGAGGGGAACTGCATAATGACAGATATAATAAATATATTTAATACTTGCAGCCAGATAGAGTGTCTGTCATATAAGTATAGAACTCATGTGACAGAAGTAAGATTTCCATAAACAGCTTGGTTTATGTAACATTTCCACTTCAGTCATAATAAGCTGTCAGAAAGACAGGGGGGATAGAGACCTTGTGAAAAGTGTGTCCTAGATGGAGATCACTTCATGCGACAGTTATTACAACTGGGATATAAAACTGGAGTCCAATGGCAGGAGAGGAAGTGCTCTGGGTGCTTGCTTTCTAATCTGCAGACTGCAGAGAGGTGAAGAGCTAAGAGAGACCTCAGTCAGAGTTAATAAGACTGCCCAGGAGGAGCTGTGTGAGTTATCAATATTTTGCACCCTTTCAAATAAAGGCAGGAAGGAAATGTAATATTCTAATCATTATATTTTTTAAATTAAAAGATACAGTCTTTGTTCATGTAATCCCTTTAGTTTATTTGTACTATGGTGCTGCATCATCATTATGTGCTGATCTAGGCAATTAACTTTACACATGGGACTATTCACGCATACGTTTTAGCACATGCTTACATCTTTGCAGCATTAAGGCACTCTTTCCCAGGATTATTTAATTGCTTACTGTCTCAACTGGCTCATTTTGAAAGATTTCCTATATTTTTGTTTCCCATAACAAAAACATAATGATGAAATAACAAAATATAATCAAGTAAATAATTAAATGTGAAGGCAAGTTTTCATTACAACTGCAGAAAGTTAAATACTGAAATGCCACCTCCAAAGTACAATTAACTATAATCATGAGGACTTTGCATCTTTTAAATTAAACTGTTGGATTCATGAGCAAATGTCATCAATCTTATCCTTCTTCACTTCTTTTAAGGATATTTTTCCTGTTCTTTTTATCATAGGAGGCTTTAAAAATGGTTCATGACAAAAAATTCTAGTCACACAGTGGGGTGAAGGAAAATTGGATGAGAGTGTTAGTAATAGAAAGAAGAAATAGAAATCAGTGTACAAATATTCTTTATTTTATTTTATTTTATTTTATTTTTATTTTTTATATGGCTCTGATGGTCAAAAGGAGAAACACCAATAAGGTAGTAGGCTCTCCATCCACTGCAAACAACCAGCTTTATGTATCAGTTTTGAGCATGACATGGAGCTATAGTTTGCATAGCTGAATACACCTTATTAAAGTGATTGAGCTTATTTATTCTGTTATTTCTTGTTTTTCTAAACCACTACTATAAATATCTTTATTATGAACTGGGCCTATAACATTACATAAGAATTCAGGCTATTAAATCCAATTCAGCTTAGGTAAATTATGAATAAAATTGAAACTCTATAGCCATTCCATGGCTGCTTAGTTGGTACAGTTCCAAAAGGTGGGGTACTCACCCCCTAAACATTGGTTTTACTAACATGCAGATATAAGGTAGCAGTCTTAAGCAAATAAACAGACACCTAAGTGTCTTTTGAAGCTGGATTATTCTTTTACCTTACGGTAAAAGAATTTCTAGCTAGTCCTAGGGAATATCAGTTAATCTATCTTGGAATAAATGACGTTGACTAAATGACTGCTACCAAGACATCCTTTAGGAAATAGTCAACCTCAAGGACAGCTTGCAGATCCTCTTCTTTTCACAGGCACCTTCTTCTTTCCCCTGACTTTGCATACTCCATCTCTTTACACTGATTTGTCACCTTCATCCTTTCAAGTAAGCAGTGGAGAGTAGCACTCTAATGGCTTTCAATTTTCTGGGGTGATACACTGCCTTGGGTTCTACAAAGAGATGGCCACTGATTTCATTATAAAACCTTCTCTATCAATTCTACCCTATCTACAGAAATGTGTACAAAACAGCCTTTAGAACATTTCCTCTTGTTTTTGTGCAAAATCAACTCTTAGTACATTTTATTCCTTAGCTTGTTCATACTTTAAATTAGCAAGTACTGTTGGTCTAAAACGGGAAACAAAACCCATCAGAAGAAGATAAGAAGGGACCATCATTGATTTTGTCTGTTTAAAATTCAATACCCAGACAATCTTTCTGCTGAATGGGTAGCTCATCCCCGGCAAGCTAGTATCTGTGGCACTTATGTGGCTGTTAAGGTTGTTAGGTCATTTTTTTTTTTTTCCCTTGGATCAAGTCATTAAGGTATTGGCTTATAACACAGAGACAAAAACAAGTCTGATTGCATATTCTAAAACTACTTGTCACATGTTTTCATTCAATAGAAGTTAGAGGAATTGTCAGTCGTTGATTTGGCTAGAAAAGTTCACCTGTTTTCATGTTTGGGTTTGGTAGTGAAAATTGTATGGCCTCTATGTAACCCAAGTTAAAAGTGTGTATAAGTTACATTTTTCCTGGGTTTAGTCTTAACTATCCCCTGTGGTCTACAGCTATGAGAACGCCTGTTCTCTTTGAGTTTAATTAGATGGCAGAAGGATCTTCCTTCAGTAAGAGAAATCAAAACTCTGCACAAATTCTTCTTGCACAAATTCACTCTCCTGCTACTGCTCGAAGGAATAATTGAGTGCATGTGAAATTATTTACCCCTGTGTAACATACCACACTATGAGTCACAGAATCTTAAAATGATTTGCTGAATATTGTACATACAGTCTGTAGCTGAACTGAGAAGGTGTCTTTCATCCAACATCAATGTCCTGTTAAATAGATGTTACATTAATATAGTTTCTGTGGAAAGAGCAAGAAAATATGATAATCACAAAATAATAGTTTTCACAGGAACTGTGATTTCGTGGCTCCCCAGCAGATAATTCCCTTCCAAAGAAGACCCCTCGATGCATCTACGAGTAGCAGAGCCATATTCTCCTAGCAGCTCTGTTCATGATTATAATATACAGCACTGAAATGCCTGATTAAACAAGTACTCCTCTGTTATTAACATGAATTTAATACTTATAAAACATTTCTTGGTGCAATAGCACCATGCTAAACAGGCTTTCATAGAGATCTGGGGAACATAAAGTAGATTTAATGATATTAGGTAACCCAGAAGCTGAGCTTTATAGACCCTTCACTTCTGATTCACTTAAAGGAGATGTGACCCACTTGGGAATCTGGAACAGAATGGAAAACTGGTTGCTCTAGGAACTGTTTTGAGCTGTATAGTCCAACGCTGTATATATGAAGTCATCATGTATTTATCAGATTATTATTGATATATTTACCTTTTGTCAAAGGTTGGATAGGTTTTTTGCTAGGAGAGTTCAACTGTACCCACTTTCCGGTGGTGGCCTGTCAGCACGGTTTCCTTTGAAAAGGAGCTGTCTCTACTAGAGGAAGTAATTTAAGCTGTTAAGAGAATGTTTTCTGCAGACAGTGTCCATCTAGGGTAGTACCCTGCTGAGTAAGATCTAGATGTAAGGAAAAATGATATTGCCGTGGGATTATCATGGGAGTCCAGATTAAAGAAGAATGGAGAAAAAATTCTTTCTATCATGGAGAGAACAAAGGTTTGAACCTATCTTCTTTTGGGGTACAGAAGTAGAAAGGCCTGGAGACTGAGAAGGCTGGATGCCAGCAACTTCTAATTCTGAGCTGAACTGTTGTTTTATGCCAATAGCCGGAACATTAATGGAACCTCTTGTGTTTGTTTCTGTGAGGAATGAAGTAAAACAAAGCCAATACTAGTCTTCTTAACACTGTAGGCAAGTGTTACATTTTTCCACCCACTTTTGTCCTTATTTTTGTGATAGCAAATGCAATTTGCTGATGGTGACAGCAAATCTTGTTGAAAAGGGGTGAGAAGAAGGCCAGAGAGGAGGCTGGGGTCTGACAGGGATGTGAAGTGTCAGCAGTGCTTATAGGAGTGAAGCAGTTTAGGAGTAATCGGTGTTCATTTTGGTTGGCTGGGACTGTGAGAGAGAGAAGATGGGACACTTCCATAGGGCATGAAGGAGAAGTGAGAGTGGAAGTACTGCAGGTTCTTCTTGTCTCTTGCTTATCCTTGAAAGCATGCACAGATTTGCTACAAACCCTTATACATGAATGTTTCTAATAGTTGAGAGAAAGAGAAGGTGCACATAATGCCATTCTTTCCACATGAAGGGAAAAGAACAAATAGTATGGAACAGAGAACTGAGAAAAACTTTGCTGATGACTTTTCATTTTGATGTAAAGGGCTTGTGAGTTAAAAAGTTTCAGGGCAGATTGCCTTGCACAATCTAATCTGTGTATCACCAGGAACAGAAATCTATGTTGATCCATTCATCTGTTTCATCTGACATATGTCTGACCAAATAATCTTCCACCCAGCAACCTGATGGCTTAAACTATTATGTTTAAGATGAGGCAGGAACAGGGTCTTATACTGGAGTGAGTCCTTGTTTAACTCTTCATATGCTCTCCACCTAATGTGTGTATTACAATCTGCATCTTAACATCTCTTAAGGTTAATTCCCTGAAAAAGTCAGGACAGAAGGATACAGTATATCTGGATCTACATCTGAAAGAAACCTAGGTCCTATCATCTAGGACCCTTGCCTAGTAGGTCACCCAGAAAATGATCTGAATTAAGACACTAACTTAGGAACTTTGAATTTCTCCATCTCATTTTGAATCATCAGAGAATTCATTCCATAATGCTATAGTACATCTCATTGCTTCACTGCTGGAGCTGTGAAACTATGGACAGGTATTATAGAAGTATATAGTGTAGGTGTTATAGAAGTATATAGTGTGCATACAGCAACTCCACAAAGAAGATGCCATTGACATGCAGTGCCTCATACTCGAACCATTATTCATTAAACCTGCAGATAGAATGAACATTTTGTTCAGATCATTTCTGAAATCTGCCTACAGTCTTGAAGTTTTTGCACCTTATGTAACACACTACCATACTAGCTGTGAGCATACAAAAGTTACCGGATACAGTTTCTAGCACCAGCCATGCCACAAGAATCTCACTGACATTTTCTGAACGCATCTCATTTTCAACTTGACCTCTGTGAATGAGCAGCTTCCAAATGACATTTATATATTTATGTTTTTCCGCTTGCTAAAAGTCTCCACCAATTTGTTCTACTGGTTGGGATGAACAGCAAGCATGCTGATCTGAAAAAGAAAAGGAAAAAAAAAAAGAAGAAGAAAAAAAAAAGAAAAAAAAAAGAAAAAGAAAAAAAAAAAAAAGGAACACAGATCTTTATCCCAAATAATTCATTCCATGTAATGTCCGGGAAAAATCCTGACTTAGTCACCTTTTTTGTTTTAATACATTAACCTTGGATGTTCAAAACAAAGCAGAAGTGAGATAACATCATTACTGTCTTGCTGTATAAACAGAATGTATAAACAGTCTCTGCAGGATAGTAAATTAAAGTGCTCTTTGAATTGCATGACTTACATAACCCATCTGACATTCTGCCATTTTTCAGTCTCTAGCTTTCACTTTGTGGGGTAAGTTTCATGTCCCACAGAAGTCCATTAAAATGAGATTTAATTAAACTTTTTCAATCTGAATGCTGTGAAGATATTTTCTTACAGTAACAAAGCATTCTCAAAGCTAAAGTGCCATAGAGTGTCTAACTAGAATATCAGTACATTATACATTTGCCATCATTTTTTAGAATCCTGCAGTGCATTCAAGTAATAAAGGTTAGAAGGTGTCTTACTAATATCAGCCCTAATACAATTCAGCACTCTACTCTGTGTTCAGAATTCATCTTATGAATAACACTTTCCTGAATGAGGATAAGCCTAATACATGTACAACTAAATATGCACTCAAAAGCTTTGCAAAATCAGAATAACAGCCTCCATAATGTATATTGACAAAACTCATATTTGCTTGAATGGGAGCATGGCCTGAATGAGGGCTAGAACAAACCTGTACATGTTAAGTGCCCTGAAAGACTGTATAATAAATGCACAACAGGGACTTATGCTGCTGCAGTAACTAGGATTATTGCCAACACAGAAAGCAGCACTTGAGGACCTCAGGCCCGGTATCTGCTGCCATTTTTGGCATCTGATGTACTGTAGAAAAAGTCAAAGTCCAGGCTCCAGCCTTTGCCTGCTCATATTCTTGGATGAGTCATGAAGGAGATAACAGCTGGGAAGAGCCATGATAACAAACTTAACCTGGAGCCTGTTAGGATGGTTTTGCAGATGAAAAAGGAGAGTGGTTATTTCCCCTTTGTCTACTTTTTTAATTATATCAGAATCTATCTCCCACTGAGTAATTTTTTCCACTGATGAGATACATTGTGTCAAACAAAGTCATTCAGCATGTGGGATCTGGGGCTATTACTTGAGGAGATTTGGAACTGGATTTTCTTTTGTTGCATTATGCTTTTGCAAAACAGTTATTAATTTTTTGTGCCTAAGGTAGAGTATAGGAAAAAATATAAAATCCAAATTAAAAATGAAAGTATTTAGGGACTAAACTAATTCCCATTCTTTCAATGTTAAGCAAAAATAGGAATAACCAGTTAACAAAGAAGTTTTCCTTCAACCATACGTGCCTACATCAACCCCATTTTTCTGTCAAACTGTAATAATTATTTTTATAGGAAACACTGTATGGAGAAAATGAAAGAGGAGTCAAAAATGGTAACCTCAGAGGTCACTGAGTTGAAAGAGTGATTTGTAAGCATGCCTGGAAATCATAGTTTTTCTTGGACTACACCCAGCATATTGTTAGTTTCTGTAACATCTGTTTTTATTTAAGAGCTATAGACCTGATCCAATTCTTTGTCTAGTTGAAAGAAATCTTTCTACTGAACAACATATAAGTTGAATTGGGCATAACTGTATAATGGTTCTTAATGGTTCAGCATATGCAAATAACTTTTACAGCTGAAAAAACAGAGAGTATCTTGCTAAACTAAACTCTTGCTACATCCATCTATAAAACTGAAAACATTTTTCATCAATAATTTCTCTATAATGATGTTTTTTTACCAGCAACAGCTAGATCTGCTGTCCGGCTGGGAATGTTTTTCAGTTACATCAGTTACATCATTCAGTTACATCACTGTTGTAGGATCAGGGAGCTTATGCAAACATGTCTGATGTTAGCAGTGGAAGGAGTCTGAAGACACCTTCACCTTTTTTGTTTGTTTGTTTGTTTGTTTTTATTGTTTCTATTTAAGATTACATCTGGGCTTTATAAGAATATATGTGATAAATGCAATACTTTGAATTAGAATTTTGGCCTTCCAGATCATAAAAAGCAAGCATATAATAAGGTGGATGATACTTAATTAGAAGGAGCTGTTGACTCCCTTGAGGGTAGAGAGGTCTTGCAGAGAGCTTTTGACAAGTTAAACGGCTGGGCAATGACCAAACTCACGAAATTTAACAAGAGCAAGCTCTGTATTCTGCACCTGGGACAGGACAACTCAAGATCTATGTACAGACTGGGGAAAGAAAGGCTGTAAAACATCCCCACAGAAAGGGATCTGTAGGTTTTGGTTCATGGCATGTTGAATATGAGTCAAATGCATGCCATGGCAGCCAGGAGGGCCAGCCATACCCTGGGCTGTATCAGGTATGGCATGGCTAGCCGGTTGAGGGAAGAGATTGTCCTGCTCTTCTCTGCACTGGTGTGGCCTCACCTCAAGTACTGTGTGCAGTTTGGGGCACCACAATATAAGAAGGACATAAAAATGCCAGAGAGATCCCAAAGAAAGGTTACAAATATGATGGAGAGTATAAAGGGAAAGACATATGTGGAGTGGCTGAAGTCGCTTGGTTTCTTCAGCCCAGAGCAGAGCAGGCTGAGGGGAGGCCTCATTGCGGCCTGCAGCTCCCTAATGAGGGGAGTGGAGGGGCAGGCTCTGAACTCTGCTCTCTGGGGACAGAGAAAGGACCTGAGGGAATGGCTTGGAGCTGGAACAGGGGAGGGTCAGGCTGGGTGTTAGGGAAAGGTTCTTCACTGGGAGGGTGGTCAGATAGTAGAACAGGACCCCCAGGGAAATGGTCATCAAATGAGGCCTGCTGGAATCCAAAAAGCATTTGGACAACACTCTCAGACATATGTTTTGGTTTTGTGTGATCCCTTCCTGGTCAGTATCTTCCATGATTCTATGATTCTATGATATCTGAGACACAACTTGAGTCCTCTGGACTGCTGGTTGGTCCTTCATGCATTTGGCTCCCAAGCATTTCAGTCAAATCAGTTCACACACATCTGACAAAAAATCAAGGTTGCACCATCAAAATCTCCCATCACTGTGTATTACTGATCTTTGAGCAAAGAGATCTCTGCTTACATAGGTAAGAGATGAATTGGCACCTGCATGTAGTGGAAAAAGATGCACCAAGGTTTCCATGTGAGTGTGAATGATATGGGCAATCATATTGTATTCTTAATCAGCTTTCTGACTCTTAATCAGCTTTCTGACTCTTTCTAATTAACGTTAAAAATAGCTACATACCAACAAAGGAAGAACTATATTCCTTAGCTAAATTGTACAAAGATTAATTTAGTAGCATTTTAACCTGGGTGAGCAAGAAAAGAATGCAGCTCAGCAAGAAGTGCTGAAAAACATCTTAATTACAATTGTTTCAAGATAAAATACTGAGGGCACAGGAAGGATTACAAATAATGATCTTAAAATTACATCCATCTGGCACCAATTACTGTAGTTGAGAAAAAAAAAAAAAAAAAAATCACATACCTTCCCCGTTAGCAGTATTTTCTTTCTTGAGTACTTTCTAATTGTAAAGACTGATTCTGTAATACATTAACATTGTAATACTAGTCATACTGCAATATTATTTTCACTTTTGTTTAGTACTTTCTGTCTTGAAAAGGCAATCACAGAGTTGGGTTTTTGTTTCTGATTCAGAGTTCATTCCCCAACATGTGTTCCTGATACATTTTTTGACATTGTATGTTGTATCTCAGTGTGATAATTACACCAAACTACTTTTAAAAATGTATGCTAATGCATGGGCATTTTTGAGGTATTTAATTTTCCACAGAATCATGGAATGGTTTGGGTTGGAAGAGACTATAAAGACCATCTAGTTCCAACCCCCCTGCCATGGGCAGGGAAACCTCCCACTTGACCTGGTTTCTCAAAGCCCCATACAACCTGGCCTTGAACACTTCCAGGAATGGGGCATCCACAGCTTCTGTGGGTAACCTGTTCCACTGCCTCACCACCCCCTAAGTAAAGAATTTCTTCCTAATATCTAATCTAAATCTATCCTCTTGTAGTTTAAAACCATTACACCTTGTCCTATCCCTACACTCCCTGAAGAAGTCTCTCCTCAGCTTTCCTGTAGGGTACTAGAAGGACCCTATATGGTCTCCCCAGAGCCTTCTCTTCTCCAGGCTGAACAACTCTAACTCTCTCAACTGCTCTGCATAGGAGAGGTGCTCCAGCCTTCTGATGATCTTCATGGTCCTCCTCTGAACTCACTCCAACAGGTGCATGTTTCTCTTGTGCTGGGGACCACAGAACTTTTTGTGTAAAGAGAAAATAAAAGTAACTTAAAACAATAATACTGTTAAGATATTTAAGAACCTTCCTAGATTGTCTCTTGCCTTCTTTAAAATGTTTCTGTAAGTGCTGCGGCCTCTGATGGAAACTCTGATGGGTTCACTTCATGGAAATAATATTTTATTTCAGAACTGGGACCGGGCTGCCTAGAGAGAGAATGCTTTCATCACACCTTTGGTAGGGGAAGAAGAGCACACTGACTTGGGCAAAACACTCTTAGCCTTCTCCAGAAGACTTTATTCCCATTTGCTTTTTATGTTTCTTGTTTCAATGGGTCTGAACTGACTATTTCTCACAATAAATAAATAAATAAATAGATAAATAAATAAAAAAATCCCTCACTGTTGTCCCAAACTGTCTCAGTTTAAACAATACCCCCAGAAGTCATTGACTGTGCTTTTCATCTTTTGACCATTTTAACACTACCATTAAAAAAATGTGGAAACTCTTTTTATGATGTGCCACTCATTTCAGATTGTTTCCCTTTCCGTACGTTCAATATGAGCTTTTTGTAATACACACAAGTGTATTAGAAATAACTGCTAATGTATATTTGTATGAAAATTGAATTGCTAATCTAAAGTAAATATCCACAAATCAGTATTTTCCTATCAAAAAGAAAATGCTAAAAGTACACATTTTTTAAAATAAGATGTTTTATATTTATTTTAAATTAAATTAAAATATAATACAAATGGTTTCACAGATGCCTACATGAGAAATGCTAACATTTTAGAAATAGATACTTTTACAAAAAAAAAAAAAAAATAACAATGGTCATAGTACCTCATCTCCCTTCAGTAACAATCTTGAGATAAACACATAGATTTCTGTTTATTCTTCTATGCTATTTGGAAATTGTAAAGAACAGAAAACACATCAGTGAAATGAGTGTATTTTAATTAGTTCCTAGCTAATGTGTTCAAATCTAATTTGATGTAAATCAAACAAATATATTGCTGTCATGTACAGACTTAAACAGACTTAAGTATTAAGTATATTAATCTATTTTAAATCTGGTGGAGCTGAACCAATGAGTATAACCCAGGAAGCTAATCTGTGGGAATATATATAAAAGCTTTCCAAACCCTTATTTTATCTACAGAATAATTATGACTTTTAACTTTGCCTACCACATCACATACACCTTTTTATTCCTTAGCTGTTTCTCAGAGCTGTATTACCTCACAGAAAACCATCATCCCTGGCATATGGTCTTGCCATTCATACTACATTTATGATTGCCCTCACTGTAGATATAGATTACAATACAAGATACAGAATTTGAAGAATATAGAAAAAACACATCGTTGTTTACAGAAGACTGTCTTTTTATATTATATCAGCTTTAGCATTGCTTTAAAATATTTAATGTTCATCATTCTGGTTACTAATTTAGAAGAATATTTCCACTTACAGGGAAGAAGGTTATTGCCCCACTTAGCCACATATATGTCAAACAAAAAATATTCTTAATTGCTTAGAATTGAAACAAAGCCTTTTCTAAAATCCTCCTAGAATGTAAAGTCAGATAAGCTATTTGTATATGGCTCTATCTATGCAAAATTGATAAAGAAGAAAACAGGGCAACAGAACTTGGAAAAAAAAAAAAATCAGAAAACATTCACTGGAGTAAAAACTGTAAGTCTAGTGAAATACATCATAAATTTACTAAGCCAAATTCATAATCATATTTAAAGCTAAATGAAGACCCATCCAGATGCATTTTGTATTCCCTTATATTACTATTTATAAGGAATATGTAACTGAAATTAGACTGATATCAGTAGGTATAAAAGAAAGGAAAACGACCACTTTTTGAGGAAAAAACTTTTGTTTCTACACCATATGCTCATGTATAACCTCTGCATTTCCAGAGCAACATAGAAACATCTAAGTATATATATGAAATGGAATTTTTGCATCTCATTATGTTACTCAGTCTATTAAGAAGTTATTTTTTCCCTGAAAACAACATTAAAATGAGTGAATAAACTATTCCACAAATAATTTAAGCTCAGAGGCACAGAGCAAGAGGCTTTCTGTGTCATTGAATTGAGGTAAAGAAGTGGCAGGTTAGGTTTCCAGGTTTGCTTATGAGAAAGAATCACAGAATGCTTCAGGTTTCCAACCTCTAGAGGTCACCTCATCCAATATCCCTGCTTAAGGATGGACACACAGAGCAGGTTGCCCAGGACTAAGTTTACAACATCTCCAGACAACACCTCTAGACAATCTGTTTCAGTGCTCCATTACCTGCACAGTACAGAATTGCTTTCTGATGTTTAGATGGAACCTCTTTTACTCCAGTTTTTTCCCATTACTTCTTGTTCTGACGTGGCACCACCAAAAAGAGCCTGGCTCCAAAGAGCCCGCCTCCATCTTCTCTGCACCCTCCCTTCAGGTATATATATACATTGAAACCAAGTGAGCCCGCTCACAAGATGGTTATTTTTGTATTCAATTTCCCATTTATAAAGTAGAAATAATCCTTATGTTTTCCTACTCCCCCCCCCTCCTTTTTTTTTTTTTTAATTCTTTTCCCCTTCCTACCCCCTTGACAAAACCCGTAACTTGACAAAAAATGTTTACATTATCACTTGTTATTCAGTTTCCAAAACAACCAACTATTATTCAGTGTATTTTAACTTCAGAACAACATTTTTTCAAATTAAACAGATTCAAAGAGATCTCAGGAAAATGCCTCAGGATGAACTAAAAACAGCATAATCTCTGACACAGGCTATTTTAATAGATGTCTGTGGCTTCAATCCTTTGTGTTGCCATATAAGCATGAATCACAATTTGCAATTATTTGAGCAGTAATAAATAAACAAATAAATAAATAAAACAATATCAAACAAACAATATAAATAGATTGGGTCAAACAATTTTAAGAGAACACATGAAAATGACTTGATTTCAAAAATATTTTTAATTTAAAAAGTGCAATATTTGCATTATTCCTCATTAATTTTGCTTTTTATTTTTTGTGGATTGATGTTAAGTATGTATGTATACCTTTTAACTTGATGTTGATAATCTGTAGCAAATTGAAGTATTTGAATTTGACTTTGTTCCAACAGGATAGAAGTCAAGTTGGAAGTATTTCTCACAAGAAGAACATTCAAATTTCTGACACCCTCCATGAGTTATACCTCTCTTCTTCACCACCAACAGGGGTGAAGGTGTAGATCATATAGTATCTACCCTCTATGGAACTTGAAAACTAATATTTTCCATGTATAAAGAAATTGCCTAGATTAAAACAGCTGAGAAGTGAAGTTCAGGTCATTTCCTGCTGTGCTAGTCAACCTATAAAAGAAAAATAGTTTCTCTTTATACTCAGAATGTTGTTCCCTAGTTGTCCCTACTCGACATCTCTCATCAACTATTTGTCACTCTTCAGCAGATGAAAGAGAAATCTCTCAACAGCTAACTGTGATACTGTAGAAATTTTAATATTTTTCAATATTTCTCTTCTACTTTGGGTTCTTCAAAGTACCACTTGTTTGAAACAAATATTTTAAAACACCAGCTTCTTCTTGTATGTGTCTGCAGGTGCTGGTCTCAAGTATTACAGGTTTGGTTCTACTATAACTGAAGTCACTTGAAAAACTCCACAGAGATCATGTACACTAGAATAGCTGCTGCAGTAAAACTTTCTACAAGATTGTAGAAATTAAATGATAGCAACATTGTGGAGTATATTCATTTTCTACTAGGTGGGAGCCTGTCCCACTGTTTTCATTGGTCTTCTAATCTGCCAGTGTGAATGAAGTTACCTATTTGTCTACTATTCCAACACCAACACAATAAAGCTATTATATTGGCAACATAGAGCTAAAACAGTTTAGGAAGAACAATCTGGATTTTCATCTGCCTTGTGTATTAGCAATGAAATTGCCAGCTAAACCCTAATTGTGGATTCTTTATGACAGGTAATAATAGAAGATGCAGAGAAGAGCACAGTTTGTATTTCAGCTACCACACTGAGTTGAAAGAGCCGGTAGCTTAAAGAAAAACAAACAAACATACAAAAACACAACATGTTTTGATTTGTTATCAAAGCACATTCTATTTGGGTACCACCAAGAAAGGATACATAAGGGACCATTCTGTAGACGGAAGCTGACCCTGGGGAAGTCAACAGGAATTTTCCCAATGACTTTAGTGGAACCAGGACTTCATCCAATATCTAGTTTCACATCATTTTCTCAATATCCTGCAGCTTTGCAGGCTTATAATAAAAACAAAAAATACTCATAAAGAACACAGTCCTACAAAGATTTCACTGCAGAGGTACATCTTTGTTTCTTTGTTAAACTCTCTGCCTTGCAATGTCGGTATGCAGTTCCCACTGACTTTGGCAGAAACAAGGCATACTCATGCAGCAAAGAATTTCACTCTCGAGCTTGGTGCCCACTTAGAGTTTTGGCATACAACCATAACACCCTTTGGACAGTAGTCTCCTTCCTTCTGACTATGCATTGATTGGAATTTAACATTAGGTCCACAATTAATCTAGGTCTTGATATGTCTCAGAGCAAATTGCAACCTCAGATCATGAAAGAAACTAATTAAAACTTCCAGCTGACAGAGGATGGTCTCTAAGTGAGCTTTTCTGTAATATTACATAGGATATTTTGTTTTCATCAGTACAATGTAACTCTTGTTATAGATAGCTTTTTTGCAGTAACTGGCTCAGTAAATTTCTCATTTAGAAATGTACTGGAGCTGATGACTGAACTTGGAAATACATAGCAGGATCTTTAAAGTGAATCTCAGACAAGTTTCCTAGAATATGAAGTCTGCTCAAGGTAGCATTTTAAAATATAGTCTAGATGGGAATGACTTTTGCCCTCACCACATTGTAGTTGTCAATTATTTAGACAGGCATCTGACATTCCTGAGTCTGGTGCCTCTTGTAAAGTCTGATGCCTGACAGCAGAGAAGAGGTCTTGAATCTCATTCTTTACTCCTTTGCACCCATCAAGCTCACACTCAGAAAAAGCATTAAGTGACTATAAAGCATCACTAAATCGGAATAGTCATCTCATCCCAAGAATACATGTCATAGGCAAAACAAGCTGCCAGGAAGGGAAACTCTGTACCAAATTCTGCTTTCTAATTTTTATTTTCTATATTTTCTTTTCTCTGGCAAAGTAAAGGTATAGGTTAAAATCGGTCTTCACAGGTGTCTTTTTGATGTCTGTGTCTCCAGTCCCTGAAAGCTGCCATTACTTTTGCCATGTGCTTATTGAATGATTCAACATCATATTACAGCAAATACCTTAGAGCAAGCAACTTACAAAACGGACACTATATTCTCTTCATAAATTGTTCACGGTGTGCCCAGACTGTTTTTTGATTTGTTTGCTGTTCAAGTTTATCACCTGGGTGGTTCCTGAAACTAATTCTTCACATGTAAATCATCTGCAAACTCTTCATGATAAGTATTCAGTACTTATAATTCTAGTCACATAACTCCAGTGCTGTATTTGCCATCCAAGATGGGTTCAGAATGCCTCCTAAAATCTTGTTCCTGGTGATACACTTCTATTGAATTTAACTTATGGAAACATTTCCTTAAAATACAGATTTTATAAAAATTCCTATATTCCTATCTGTAGATTCATTTACTAATAGAATGACTAGAATAGTCATTGAAATGGGGGGAAAAACACACAGAATAAATTCAGTATTTATTCCAGTAAAATTGTGAAATATTTTTTTCCTTATGTATAATTCAGTACTGAATAGCTGGGAAAGAAACTGCAAAGACTGATTTAAGATGCTTTTATACCTTCAGTTGTGCTGGTAATTCTCCACTCTAGATCCCAGACTACCAGGTACAACAAGAGGGCACTCTTTTGTAGCTGAAGCAGGGAAATATCCACGTCATGAAAGCTCCTCACCAGCCATACCCTGTGTAAGAGGAGCCCTTCAGCATTCTTGTGACACCAAAACACTGTTCCAAAGCAGGAAGTAAGTTCTTCCTAGAGCTGAATCTCAAGACAGATTTTCCCTCACTATAATAAATGGTGTAGACCAATATCCTTAATTTTTCTTCCGTGGTCTTCCTGATTAATTTTTGTCCAAAGTTTTTTCCATTATGTTGAAAACCAGTTTCAATGAAAAGCTTTGATTAAGTCTGTGCAGAATTTGAATTAGATACAGACCAGACTAGAATATCCTGAAGATCATCAAGTCCAACTTCTGCCTCCACACAGGACCACCCAAAAATCAGACCCTATGTCTGAGAGCATTGTCCAAACACTTCTCGAATTCTGGCAGGCTCGGTGATGTGACCACTTCCCTGGGGAGTCTGTCCCAGTGCCTGGCCACCCTCTGGGTGAAGAACCTTTTCCTAACATTCAGCCTGAACCTCCCTTGTCATGGCTCCATTCTGTTCGATTCCCTCGGGTCTTGTCGCTGTCAACAAAGAGATCAGCACTTCCTCCTCCTCTCCCCATTTATCACCAGGACACCTTTATCTATTTATTAGCATTATATATTGATTCTTCAAAGTATAGGCAGAGTTTTTGTTTTGCTTGTGTTCTTTAAGATAGATAATTCCTTGATCTAAAGCTTCACAGAAGATCAACGAAACTCTGAAACAGAGATCCAATATCAGCTACTTAATTTTGATGGAATTCAACTCTTCACTCCTTATTTTTAATAAATGTTTGTAAGGAATAATCTTTCAGAGACACTGATCCTTTAATTTCACATCAGCATTGTTTTGCTGGTGCTACCACAGGAGTGCTTGATAAAGGGAGGTCTCTTGCTGGCTGCAGTTTCTTTTTATCTGTTAGAATATAAAGTATCTTTGGGAAAAGGGAAGACCATGCAGAGATCTGTTCTGCTCTCCATCACAGCCATGCAGACAGGTCAGTCCCTTCTCCCTCAGCTCATGGAAACCTTATTTCAGCAGCACTTTGCTGCTTCTTGCACTGGCTGCTAGGATGAGACCTCAGCTCCTCCAGAGATCTGAGTGGCTGAGACTTGTGAATGAAACTCAAGTTAAAAATTAAAAATAAATTAAAAAATAAATAAAAAAGAGGAAGAGGGAGGGAGAATCAATCTTTTTCCTTTTCATAATTTATAAGAAATTAATTAAATTCTTTATATTTAGCTACTCTGAAGATAATTGTTCAGAGAGCTATGTCTTAGTCTTTTCTTCATTAACCCATGGAACAGAGCAGCAAAGGTGTCTCTCTGTGGCACACACTAGTCTGAACCCATACCAAAAGGCTGCTTACCATCACTCCACATCATCACTTCATCCTTTTGAGCTCAGAAGTAAGAGGTGGCTGAGCCAATACCCTGTGTGGTTCTGCTCATTACTCAGTCTGCTTTGACTTAGCTACATTGACTCAGAGGATCCTCGAGGCTTGGAGTGAATCATTGTGGTCTAAAAGATCTAACCCTGCTAAGTATTTCAGCTGTTAATTATTCCTGTGGAGACTTTGTCTCTCCACTTCTTGGCCTTGTACTCCGTTTTTGCACTGTGACTTGTTTTGGCCAATGGGAGGTGTTTTGTGTCTGGAGGGCACTAATGAATGCCTGCTCATGAGTCAGTATCAGTGCAGTTTTGACAGCATAACTGTTGCAAAAAATTCAGATCATTTGCAGAAATATGTATATGCACATTCTAATGAGATAGGTTGCACCAGTTTCTCCTGTCAGTAACACTCTTCAGGTTCCACCAAGAGCTTAGGCATAGAACTTTAAAACCTTTGGATCAGTACCAGATTTAGTATTGCTAGACATCTTAATACTAGAGGGGAACAAAAGCCATCCACTGCAGGTGCCTGCTGAGCCAGCCCTTTAGCTCCACAGAGCTTCTTTTGTCTCGAGCTTCATTAAGACACAATTCTTCTACTTGAGTTGAGGTCCTCGCGGACTATAGGGCCAATGCTGAAGATTAGTACTCTGCATAGTGTCTTGTTAGATACCAAACCAGGCAGAACTCATATTCTGGCAAGGTGTGCCCCCTAAGTTATGTTTTATTGATGAGGAAAATATCAGTCGAGCAATTATTGTCATGCTTTTTTTTTTTTTTTTTTTTTTTTTTTTTCCAAGCAATTACATTGGTTTCCAAAAGTGTGATTTCATAGCAACTGAATTCATGCTCTGTAACAATGTTGCTAATGTGTGCTAGAGGATAAATTGAAAGGTTTTTGGTAGAGGTGGCAGGGAGAGCTCCCTGACTGATCTCTGCATGAAGGGGTCAGGGCCTGCCCTGTGCAGGACACAGCTGGTTCCAGCCAGCTCTGCAACTGACCATCTGCAGGACATAGCTGAGCCCATCGGTAGAGTCTGTGAATCACTCAAAACTGCACCCATTTGGATAAGATTTACTGACAGAAGTACAAGTCCCCAGTAGCAATGTTCATATGTTTCTTTTTTGTTTCCATATGTTTAAGATTTTACAGGTTACATACAATTTCAATTTCAAGTTAGCTGTTGGGGTTAGTTTCTTCAAAGTACACAATAATTAATACTTTGAAGGAAAATGCATTACTAGACATGTACTTTCAGGAAGCAAGCTATCAATGTCAGGGTCAAAAATTCATATTTGTATCCATCCAGCCTTTTCTCTATACAAAAAACAACAGTTCAACATAGGCAAAAGTGGCACAGCTCATCTGTTACAATTATCAAGAATAGCTTTTTATATTTATCTACTTCTTCAACTCATTTCAAATGAAGAGAAATATTTTTTCTCTTCTCTTTAGTGTACCTCTACTAATCTTCACTTCTTAGTTATTTCACTCTTTAAATGCACCTTGCTTATTCTGAAGATTGCTTGTTTGTGATATCTGAAGGTAATTATGATATTTTATTATTCAATAGAGAATATAACATTTTGCTGATTACAAACATAACAGTTACTGACCTCATTAAAAATAAAGACTAATCAGAGGAGTGTTGAGCAAAAATACTAGAACTTACTATTGGACTTTGTAAATTTCATGTACAGTGCAATTTTTTTGAGAAGACTCACTTTGGTTTTCAATTTTCAGTTTAGTGTTTTTGTTTTGCTTTGCTTTGTTTTGTTTCAGTTTGGTTTGGCTTGGTTTGGTTTGGCTTGGCTTGGTTTGGTTTGGCGTGGTTTGGTTTGGTTTGGCTTTGGTTTGGTTTGGTTTGATTTGGTTTGGTTTGGTTTGGTTTGGGTTGGTTTGGTTTGGTTTGGTTTTTCTTTGGAGTGAGCTCTAGAATATGAGTCTTTAATGAGCAATTGTCCAACTGGAGAGGTTGCTGTGCAGATACTTCTGAAGTACAAAGAAGTATCTTAAAAAGTAAAGCCCTATATATATATATTTCAGATAATGCTCCACATGAGCAAGAACCCATACAGATTATCTGTTGGGTGACAAATCTAAAGAAAGAGGGAAGATGCATCCCACTATAAAAATCTCTTCTGAAAATAATAGTAAAGCTGCAGAATACATGAGAAAAAGAGAGTTTCAGAGACAGCAAGAATAGATTCTGGGTTACCTTTGTTAAAAGGAGAAAAGTATATGAAGAAAGAGAGTAAATTTTTATGTATTTGTTTGTTTTTGTCAGTACCTTGTTCTTCCATTCTATAATTTAATGTCTCGATATACTTGAGCTTCAGGCACCTAATAATGATAATGAAAAAGTGTTTTTCCTTTAATAATATACATATACATATAATGAAATATCCTTCACTGATATTTCACAATGTTATTTTTGGAAACCCTTAAATAAAACCCAAGTAAATTAGAAGCTGTATACACTTCATAAAGCTGAAAACAAGTTAAGCACACCAAGAATGAGTACTCAGCAATTATTTTCTCCTCAGTGTCTTAATGGTGGTTCAGATCAAAGCATCTGAAGTGTGCACAGGAAGAGAAGTTGGGTTATTTGCTGCTGCTTCCGATAAGGTGCAATATGCTTGTCCTTGATCTGGTCAAATTGTAAAGAGATAGCATAGTGTTGTGCTCAGGCAAAAGCACCTTCATGCTCTCGTTTTCACTCAAGCTCATACTCTGTTCTTCTCTGGATATTTGATTGGCCTTCAAATCATCTTAACTATCCTCTCACTGTTTATTTTGGTGAAATTTCCAAACACTTACCTCCCATTACCTGCTTATTTTTTCTAGAAATACCATACTATTTTTTCTAGAGCCATACTAATGGCACAATTCATTTTTCTACCAGGTGACAGAATGACAAGTAAGCAGTATTTCCTCATGGTCAATTTTTAATTTTAAAACAAGCTTACTTAAATAAGTACATTTATTAACATCCTTCTCATACAGCAGGTTTTTAGTTTGGAATTTTGCATGGAACATTGTTCTACAAAATGCATATTAAAAATTAATGAAATCAGAATGAATTAACATAGTAAATCACTTTGTTTGTCTGGCCACAAACTTTTGTAGACCTTTCATCTGTTTACTTTAATGCAAGAAGAAAAACATTCACAATATTAGTCCCACATGATTGTGGGGGTAGATGGTTCTCTTCAACGTAATAATGAAGGAATTTATTTCCAGTTCTTCATTCATTACAATCCACAAACAATAGAGCTTTAACTGCATTGTCAAAGTATAAAATAATTAAACAACACCACCACCAACAAATTAAAATTCATAATACAAAATGTCAACCCAAGACAGACTATTTGTACATAAATAAATTTTCTACTGTTGTAGCAAAAGTAAATTCTTTGAATCAAGAAATCAGTGGGAAATTCTGATAATACTAAGACAATGTCAAAATGGGAAAGAATTCCTTTAACCCTGATTTCACGAAGGTGTGGACACAGCAGGACACATTTTGGATGCTATTAGAATGCAAATACTAAACATTTATAGCTGCCTACAATAGCTGCTTTTATAGCCCAGAGCAGTTAGATGTCTAACAGGATATGTGTGTTTTTAAGAGCTCCTCTTTCAGAGGCTCACTTTGATCCCATTGGCCTTAGTGGGAGGACTGCCTGATCAATGCTGAGTGTTTTGGCAACCCCAGTTGAGGAAGCCATAAAGAGTTTTGGACAGAGTCTAATTGTGCTTCTAAAAAAGTTCCCTCTGCAAAAAGAAATTTAGTTGAATAAAGGATAAAAGTTTTTTTCAGTATTACTCAGGAGACCGAATATCTATCTGGATAGCCAGATTGGGCTGTAAATCACACTGGTACATCTTGCCTTAGGAAGAAATTTTCTAGATAATACTGGAGACAAGCCAGAAGGATTGGTTATTGTAGACTGGCCTGAGAAATAATCAGTTCTCTGTGATGGTTCACAGCAAGCTAATAAAATATATTCTGTAAGTCTTTGCTTATTCTGAACCAGTTAGCTCTCTTGAATGGTGGAGAAATAAAGCTACTTTTTAGAACTTCCTCACTAGTTCCTTCTCACTCTGTGGACTGTCAGAGCACTTATTATTATCCTGATAAAGACTACATAAAGCAGAGGTAAGGCTTATGCAAAACACAATAAGAAATTACTGTGAGGTCCACCACAAATCCTCAATGAGTTCAAAATAAATTGGAGGCCAAATAATGGTCATATATTATGGGTTCAAGTAGTACTGCAATACAGAAAAAAATAAAAAATAAAACTAAAAACAAGTATGAAATTCCTCCCACAGTCCAATTCTCAAGTAAATGTTTGAGCTTGCTTTCCAAATATCTTGCCACATCAATCCAGCTGGGCAATTCCACAACACAATACTTGCAAAACAATAGGTTTTGAATGATCTTTAAAGTTAATATGTTTTGTTGCTGAGGAAGAGAGAAAAAATGGTGACTGATTGGACTTTCCTCAAATCCTCTTTTTCAAACACCACCCTGGCTAGGAAGGTTTTGTACACGGCGTGAACAAAGCCATAGTGACCAGACTGTGCAACACACCACCAGCCTGTTTTCAGAGTCCTTTTCTTGGGAAGTTCTACCCATCGTTAAAAAGTGGGAAGGAACATTTGTTGGCAACATAGTCTCCGAAAGAGAATCAGGAATACAACTAAGAAGAAAAAATCACAAATGGTGAGAAAACCAATAAATAAATAAATAAATTCAGCCTACAGAAGTCAGCTCCAACTTCATTTTTATTTTACTTGGTACCACAAAACTATCAATAGGTAACCTAAACATTTGATACAGGACCTACAGCAGAAGTTGTGCTATTCTTTTCAAAACTGCAAAATAATTGTTATAGTGCAACATCTTGCAGTATTACTTTGATCAGCAAGGATATCCCTCTACTCAGTAAACCTATCAACAAAACTACAAAACACAGAATTTTCCACTTCGGGGAATGAAAATAAAACAATGGAAGACTCATAACTTTAAGAAGGTAGAAGAAAAGAAGGAAGTTATAGTCTCTAGCATTCCTAGTAGCATGATTTATTGATGAATGCAAAAGCCTGACCAGGGGAACAAGTCTCTGTATAAGATACCATCTAATAAAATACTATCTAAATCCATCAATCTTGAGTTACAGTAGAGTGCACTTCAGAAAGCATTGATGGTATTATCTCTCAAAAGGTCACAACCCAAACCATCACATACATTTTTGTTCAGACTTGTATACATAGTATCTTCATCTGAGATAACATTGAACTACAGCTGAAGTGAGCTTTATAATATACCTTGATTCCAGAGCGGGGTTCCTTTCAAATTTGAAGTGACATTATTGCATACATATGTTTGTACATAAACATATTTTGTGCACAGTAAGACTTTCATATGAAGCACCCATAAAAACTCTTACAAGAAATTATATCAATCATAGTAAAATGAGGTGAGGGAAAAAACATGCATCAAATTTACAGTTAATATAAATTCATTAGTGTCATGCTGCTCTGTGATGTGTATCTCAATTCAGTTAGAGCAGAGATTAATATAACCCATTGTCTAATTAGCTGAGGGCTTGAGCTCAGTGTGCATATATGTTAAACCTGTATGTGTCTAATTAAAGCAGACTAATAAAGAGAGAAAAATGCAACCAATATCCTGTTAATGTCTAACATTTGTCTGACAATTGTCTGACAAATATTTTAAATTTATGCTTCAGCTCGCATGTGTCAGTTTTCACCAAATGAGGTCCTCCGTTTCAACATTTCAACAGATTTATTTCTAATTTAAATGCATAGGATTGCCCAGAGAAGTTGTAGATGGTTCTGTGGTTCTGTGATTCTATGACCCTGTTTAACAACACCCGTATCAATAATGTGAAGGAAGTGACAGAGTGCTGCTTGCTGATGAAGTTTGCAGATGACACCAAGTTGTGTAGAGCAGCTGACATGCTGGAGGAAAATATTGCCATCCAAAGGGACCCAGACATTCTGGAAGAATAGGCCAACGTAAAATTCAAGAAGCTCAAATACCAAAGGTCCCTTCAGATCCGTAGGATAATCAAATCTGAGATGACTCAGCACATAGATATCATGGTGTGATTCTGCCTCATTCCTGGATGAGTTTATTAACCATGTTCAGGAATGAATATTTATAGTTATGAAGGATAAACTTCCCTTTTAGTACATGCTATGTAATTATCCCTTACAAGTCACTGTTCCAGTAAATTTAATGGAAACTGGATTCATTTATCAGAACATTAGCAGAAATATAAGACAAACACTACAAATTGAAGGGTGTGTTTTTTTTTTTTTTTTTTTTTTTAAATATTTTAAAGGTGAAATTTTCTGGTTTCAACAATTTTAACTGTTATTCAGTTACTGCTAACACTGACACATGTAAGTGGCAGGAGAATCAAAGCTCATTGTTCATCTAGCTTAGAAAATTTTGATATATACAAGGAGAGGAACTATGAAGACAAATATAGTAGTAGTCAGCTTTTATTTGTCTTATCATCACTTGCATACAATTCACCAGAACAAAAATGATCACAAAACTCATGATGAAAGGCTTAGTCTCTTAATTATCATAGGTGTTAAAAAATCTCTGGATAAGATTAAATTAAAGTAATCTATGTGGAAAACCCTTATCAGTACTAGCTATTCTTTTCATGTTTCCTATATAGCCTTTCTTCTCATTTTAATCATCCCAATCGTTTTAAGCTCTTAGGGGCATGTGCTTATGTAATTTTCCTATAATCATTTCCTCTAAAGGTTATTGAATATCTAGAAACAGTTACCACTGGGAAATAAAAGTATTACTAATTTCAAAGTAGTATAATTTAAGTACAACTTGAAAACATGAAGGGCTACTCCAGAGAATTTAATATGGAGCAAAGTAATCCATTTCAATTAATATTTCATTTCCAAAGTGGAAATGTAAGGCTGTAGTTATAAAAGATTCACATACCATTTATAAAGCTTTAGTTAGCCTAAACTACAAACGTCAAAGTCATTCGTTCATAAATGCAGTGCACAACTGTGTAAATTCCAGTTTGGAGGTTTTCCTCTTGACAGTAACCTGTTTGCCATTACACTCAAGCCACAGATGACAATTTGAAAAGACAAGAAACATGAAAACAGATGTTTAAACTTTAAAACAAAGGAGGGAGGAGGAGACAAAGAGAGAATTATAACGCCAAAAGTGAAAACATAATGAATTTACTAAGTATATAAAAAACATAGGTAAGGATCAGATGAACAAGCTGGTCAGGGACAGGTCAGCATGGTCATTGGCAGAGTCTTCATCTGCTAAATTCTGCATCTTTATTAACACAACCCAGAAGTCAATTGCTCAGTAGATTTTGATAGCATGGTGGGTCTGTTTAGAAGCTGATTATTGTCCAGAAATTAAGAGCAATAGAGTTTCTAATTTTTAAAACTAATAAAATGAAGGCAAAGTATTTGACTGTAGAATCGGATGCATCAGAGTGAGGAAATCTAATCTACAGACACTGTGGTAATTCAGTATGAAAGTTAGACATTAAAGACTCAACAGAAAAAGGCTGGAAATGCTACAGTTACCCATGGCTGCCCTATAATATACAATACACTGAGTCAGATTCTATCTTCGACCTAAATCCACTTGTTGCAGAAGAAGTACAAGATCACTGAAAGTGAACTGTATCTATGCTGCAGTGGCTGTAGTTCAGTATGCTGCTCACAGGAACATAACCTAGGGCAGCCCTAAGTCTCCTCTAATTTAAAATTATTTCTTCAGGCCTTGAAGGGGAATGCATACTTGTAACTTAAGGTATTAAAGCTCCCTTCTGCTTCCCCTCTTTATCACATATAAATGTAGTTTAGCCAGTTGTACCGAGACAAAGAAAAAAACATCCTTTTCTGAGCAAATCATATTAACAAGGACAGCCCAAACTGTCTGTTTTGTTAGAAAGTGGTCAGATCATCTCATGAAAGGGACAGAATTACACCAATACAAAATATCTGAAGCATATATGTGGCCTGGATACAACCCACAAAATTTGGTCTGTTTCTCCAAAGCAGAGCCTGAGCTGAACCCTCCAGTCAATATTTGCAAGAACAAACAAATGGAAAGCCATAACATTCTTGGTTCTACTTAAACTTCTTTTTCCTGTTAGATTAGTATAGAAAGATTTTACACCTGCTGTATGTAGGCAGCTGCCAATTTAGTCAGCATTTGGGAATCCCCAGATGGCAAAAGAAAGGAAAAAGCTTTTGCACAACATACTGTTTTGGGCAGAAGAACATTCCTAGGAGAGCTAGAACAACACTTCAATTTACTAGGGAACTTGTTCATCACAGTGCTAAAATCACCAAAAACATTGAGCCAGCTGAGCTGCTGAAAATCAAAGCTGTGTAGCTCCATTATTCAGCCCACAGTGTGGCCCAGGAAGTGATAATTAAGTCAATATGACAAGCAATTTGAAAGAGTCTGATCATTTTGGCTTCTTCTCAGGAGAGCTGGGAATCATTTTAAGGCAAAAGCTGAGTCATCCTTTCGTGTTCACTCCTAATGCAGAAAGAAAATCTAGTCCAATGGATTTCCCCAGCCTTTACTAAGGAAAGTCATAAATAAAATCTCTAGAAAGTCAAGAATAATTGTCCACATCTTTTCCTGATCTTGGCACAGAAATCTTAAGAACAGCTTCACTGAATTACCAGCAAACTTGGGTGCTTCCTATACAAAGCAAATATAAAATATTCTAAAATCAAAATCTACTGTCCTTTGTCATCACAACTTCCATTTGTCAATCCATCTTGATGGGGAGAAATAGCTACAGAGAGGGGAACCAGATCTTTAGGTAGAACAATTTGTTATATTTCTTCTGCATTAAACATCACTGCATCATCTAGATCTGCAATAGAATCAGACATACGGATAACAGTAATCTGGTTCTGTTACTCCAGATTCCTCATTGTCTAACTACAACATGCGCTTATTAATTATTTTGGACTTATGGGGAACTTCTCATTTTTATGTTTGTTTTCTCAGTGTTTTACACAGATAAAGAAAAGAAGCCTACATCTTTGGTCAGATTTCATTATTTCTTACAGGGGAAAAAAAAAAAAAAAAAGTATTCTTGAAATAAATACAACTTTCCTGTAATGAAGTAAATAAATGTCTAATTCATCTTCTGGTTTGTGGAAGGTTTCTGGAAAATTACTGAGCTTCTGCATTAAATTACAGTCTACAGCTAATATCCCTATTGCTATTGTGCTTTTGAGTCTGGCTATCATTGCTGTTAGACAATTGCCCAAAACATCTGGGTTTTGGTATAAAATGTCATGCAAAATTGTCCTGTTTTTTTTTTTGTTTGTTTGTTGTTTTTTTTTTTTTTTTTTACATTTATCTAATACAGTTATCCTGAGATATCTGCCTGTCTCTACTTAATTAATGCAAAAGTCTGCAGTATCATTAAATGTTTTTAATTGAGACTAGGAGAGTTTTGGAGGCGGCCAGCTTGCAATCTGCAGCCAGGCGAGATGGGCCTACAGCAAAGGCTTTCTGCTAAGTCAGGATTTGTGAACAGTCCAAGATTTCAGCATAGCACAAAATAACAATTTTATGTGTTTTTCTTTGCAAATGTACATATTGGGATGGTAAATAATTACATACTTGGCTCTCCTGTCTGAGAGGTTATTAGTCTTTCTGTTCAATGAGGAACAATTTTTCATTCTGTTAATCTGCTTAAGCATTCCCATTAATGGTTCACTAATGACCTTCAGTGGAATTTGGCCTTCTATATGTACATAAAAAAATGGAAAACAAGAACCTTCTATCAACACCTGTAGTTTTGGCTATATTTTTTTTGTATCATGTATCAAGAACAACACAAACTATGGAGGATGGGGTTTAATATTATTCTGATGTTGTGACGAATGATTTCAGAGAAGTAGCAAAAAAAATAGCTTTCAAGGAATTCTGTCAACCATGTAATAAAAAATGATATGAGTGAAGAAATATAAATATATATATATATAATATTAAAATGGCATCTTGAACCAGAAATTAATTTTTGGTTTCACCAGAATCCCCATTAGCCATTCAGAAGAAACACTTCTTTTGAAGCAGCACAAGATGTCATCTGTCCTAGTATATTTTGAAAGCCCTTTCCCCTTTTCTATTTCATTTTTCTGATAAATGCCTTGTTTGACCAAATCGAGGGGACTCTAAGGATTGGTGAAGCAACTCTATGAACTGAATTCTGGAGACAGTCATGTGAGAAGCATGTCATTGAAAAAAAAAAAAAAAAAAAAAAAAAAGGAGGAGATGATGGTGGATACTCTACATTTTAAACAAGCTGACTAGGGACTAAAACAAAGCTAAATGTTGACCTGCTAAATGTGAGCTGTGCAATTCAGATTTTCCATCTGTTTTCATCTAAAATGGCTTATTTGATAATTGATTTTGGCCAACAGATTTTATTTCAATAATAAATTATACAAAAGATAGAAAGTTGGCTGTCTTTATATTTATTTATATTTTACATTAACTTCCACAGTAATAGGACAGCTACGAACACACCTATAAGCTAGCATTTTAATGTAGTGATTTTGTGTTTAATTCCTTTGGATTGCTTCTGTAAATTTTACATTACTATTTCAAGTTAAGCAAATGACAGCATTTTCCAATTAAGTTAAGTGAAATTTATTAAAAGATTGGTCTTACATTTCCTTAGATGGAAGTAAACTTTCACCTGATGCAGAGCTCAAAAAATAAACCCTTTAAAACAAACTGGCACATTGAAGAACAAGGTTCAGAATGACACAGGTTTTTAAGCAATGAAGATTCAGGAAAGACTGAAAGAATATTTACCTCAAAGGCTGAGTGAGAGATGTATCTCTGTTGTGAGAACTATTGCTGAGATTTGTTTGACACTTCATCACAGCGAATCCAGCATAGTTATAAGCATTTGCAGAACAGTTGCATCTTTGAAAGGAACACTCTCACTATCAATTATTTATCTACAATTCTATGATCCAGAAAAAAAAAAATCTATAAATAAAATAATAACAAAATAAAAGCAAAAGACATGCAATTCCAAAGAAATCTTTGAATACTCATTCTTTTGGTTTTGCATCAGTTTCACTAGTTGCCACTCACGAAGCTAAGATTTAAATTTAAGAGTGTTTTTTGCCTCATGGGTTTCCTGAGTGGTTTGATATATTTCTAAAATAAATAAATAGACAGACAGAGAAATATAAGTATGGGAACTTCCTGATTTTTTTCCATTTGCCAGTATGAGAAAAGTGAAAAAAGTCTGTAGAACTGGGGAAAAGAAAAAGAATATATATATATGTATATATATATATTTTTTTTTTTTTAAAAAAAACACATTTGTTAAAATTTTAAAGCAAACAACAAATCTTCGGCACTTGACCTTTACTGCAGAAGTCTAGTCAGTGTAACAGATGTGTTTGGAATGTATACTTGCTTTGAGTTTAGTAAGAAATTTCACACACTGCAAGAAGATTAATGACGGATACATAATGAAGAACTTTCCATATGTCAAAACAAAACTTTCCCAGCATTTTTTGCTAGAATTCTGTAAGAATAATTGCAGAGGTTAACTTCTCCATGTAATTCATGAACCCAAGAACCTGCCTCAGAAAAAAAAAGTCCAAACTAGCTACACTGGCTGGAAATGGGTGATATGGATTTCTGAGGTCAGCTGAAACAACTACTCCAATAAATTCATTCACTTGTAACAAAATGCTCAAAATCACTCATTTATATCAGAAAACTTTACATTCAATCACTTTGAACCTGTGTGATGATCTGCATGTCTGTTGTGGTTTAATCCGGTCAGTAGCTAAGCACCACACAGCCGTTCACTCACCTTCTCCCCTCCCTCTGTGTGATGGGGAAGAGAATCAGGAAAAAAAAAAAAAAAAAAAAAAAAGCCTGTGGGTTGAGATGACAGATTATTAGGACAGAAAAGGAAGGAAAATAATAATGGTAATAATAACAGTACTACTACTACTAATGTGTACAAAACAAGTGATGCACAATGCAGTTGCTCACCACCCACTGACTGAGGTCCTATCCCCGAACAGCCAGTGCCCCACCCTGGCCAGCCACTCCATATTAACTGTCCAGTGTGATGCCGTATGTTACGGAATACCCCTTTGGCCATTTGGGGTCAGCTGTCCTGGGTCTCTCCCCTCCCAGCTCCTGCTGCACCCCCAGCCTTCCCACCGGCAGGATGGCGTGAGAAGTCGAAAAGTCCTTGGCTTAGTGTAAGCACTGCTCTGCAACAATTAAAATATATGGGTGGTATCAACATTATTCTCATGCTAAATCCCAGACGTAGCATCCTACTAGCTACTAGGAGGAAAATTAACTCTATCCTAGCCAAAACCAGGAAAATGTCACAACTTTGGGTATATTTCTCCCCTCTCTTCTGTAATCTGTAGTCCACATTTTAAATTTATTTCAAACTTTACTGTGCATGAAGCATGCAAAATAATACAGCTTGGCCTGGATCATGATTTCTACACTGGAGAAGGTTAGAAATAAAAGATTGGAGAGCAGGCCTACAGAATCCCACAAGTTACTTACTTTCTCTGTATCTAAATTCAAGGTCAGACTTTCAAAGGATGCCTATCACTTCTGTAAACATAGAATTCACTTGCTTTTTAGAAGGGACAGTCATCAAGTTATCATGCATGTAGGTCTCTTCACAAGCATTTGAATAGCTATCATTTGAGTACTGTTTCATTGTCTTGGTAATGCTTGTGAATTGTTTTGCTCTTTTTTATATGCAGGGGTGACTTAGGGGAGTTCACAGGCAGCAGCGCTATGGACGTTGTAAGTTCCTTCCTAATTCTTATTTAGTATGTGTCCTAGTAGTAACAGAAACATGAAAATTAAAAAATATGCCTATTAAGAGAAATACGGCAAGAAAATGTTTATGTTTTGTTTGTTTGTTTGTTTGCTTGTTTTTCAATTTATTGTTTAATAATATTTTTTGATAATTTTTTTTAGGAGCTTTGTTTTATTTACACAATCCTTTGTATCAGTGCTGCCTTGAAGGTTGTAATGAACTCATCTTTCATTTTCCTTTTCCACAGTAGGTGACTGCAGTGCATATGTTATAATTTGATGAGTTTATTTTTTATGTGGATTCATAAACCACAGAAACTTAATATTTCAAGGTTTATTTTGTAGAGTCTGTGATGATCATTTTCTGTCTGGGCTGGCATGTTCTCCTTATATGGTTCAAATTATTTCCTCCAGTTGGCCTCTAAGCATATTCTGGAGGTCTTGATATATGGAAAAAAATTACTACATGGTTGTATTTCATAGAATCATAGAATGGCTTGGGTTGGAAGGGACCTTAAAGATCACCTAACTCTGCCATAGACAGGGATGCCACCCACTAGATCAAGTTGGCCAAGGCCCCATCCAGCTTGGCCTTGAACACCTCCAGGGATGTGGCATCTACAATTTCTCTGCACAACCTCTTCCACTGCCTCACTAACCTTCTACAGTGAAGAATTTCTTCCTATGTCTAATTTATATCTATCTTCTTTTAGTTTATGACCTTTCCCCGTTGTCCTATTGTTATCTACCTGGGTAAAGAGTCCTTTCCCATCCTTTTTATAAGACCCATTTAAGTACTGGAAGGCTTAAATGAGTTCTCCCTGGAGCCTTCTCTTCTCCAGGCTGAACATCCCCAGCTCTTTCAGCCTTTCTTCATAGGAGAAAGAAGATTCATAGGAGATTTTCACACCACTGCAGCTTTTCTAAGCGGAGATGATGGTGTTATGCATGAAGATTGAAAGCCAGACATTTGGTGCTACCTTCAGTGTTCCCAAAACTATTTTTGTACCCCTAGCCAAATGGGTGTTGATACATTCTTTATACATGTTACCCTCCCACACTTACATGGTGTACTGAGCTGCTGGGAAGATGAGGGTCATGGCAGTTACAACCCTCAAAGAGAAAAAACTCACTTCAGCTTCATTTTGAGCTAAGTTTTCCTTTCTTTTTTTTTTTTTTTTTTTTTTTTATTGACATCAGATGTGGTAGGTGTTTGGGGCAATGACTCAGGATGAAACCAAGATATTGTATGTGGTTGTCACATGTCAGTTCATTAGCACAGAAGACAATATTTAATCTGCTGCTAATTTGTGTTTTGCACGGACTTGGCCTTACCCTAACTGGTATCTCAAAGGGATTCATGTTGATGCCTTGTGATGTATTAGTAAAGTCTTTTATAGCCATCAGGACATCAATTTATAATTAGTACAAAAGCTCATCTAAGTAGTCTAACTTTGCAGGTGAAAAGACTGAGACACGTCAACATGTCTCAATGCTGACTATGTTTAAATGTTTACATGTTTAAAACTGCAGCTGGTGCTTAGTCATGACACTGACAGCAAAGTCATAGCGTATGAATATCTTCCACTCAAACACAGTTCAGGGAATGGTGTGTTACCAGCTCGACAAATGATGAGGGAAAAATACACCTATAATGCTTTCATCATTATAGTCATTTCAATACCAGGGCAAGCCAATTTTACACTATTTCTACCAAGCTTGAAATCATGCAACAGGCTCTTCATTAGCCTATAATAATACTTTCAGGAACAGTAATGTCCTCTTACTTCCTTATTATGTCTTATTGTATCCATGATGATGTTATTTTGTCTTGGACAGTTTGCAAAATTCCTTTCCTGGAAGCATAAGGTAAAATAAAAATTTTAGAAATGGAACTCTTTCTGCACATTTTAGCAATACAGATTTTTAAATGCTACCCCTTGTTTTGCTTCTGTGCTGAAAGGTTCATAATTAAAAGATTGACAATTTTGTAGATTTTATGGAGTATTTACTACCATTCAAAAAGTGAGCTCAGAGTTTCAATCATATGAACACAACTGCTGAACAATTTTATAAGATTCATTGTGAGATTATAACATAGTCCAGCCATCTATTCTTGAACAGTTGTAAAACTTATCCAGAAGCATTCATTCTTTAATGAGCAATAATCTTAAATGTTAAGATGGAGTCATTAATGTACTAATAACTCATTTTATAGAGTTTGTTACAAAATCATTCTCATATTATTATGATTTTCCCTTTTGTGAAGACATGAAAACAAGCATATAGCTATTATATTAATGATGTCACAGAAAGAATGATTTCACTGGAAAAATAAAGTAGATGCCACTAATACTCCTGATCTTTGTTTATCATGTAGCTTAAGTGGGGTGAGGTAAGAGGAAAAGAGGGAGGATTAGCAATAAAGCTCTGAATACTGAAATTAAAAAGAATGAAACATTAATATTTCTGATCCTTAAGGTTGCTCTCCACTACTTTCTCTTTCTCAGTTTCACTGTCATTACCAATGTAACTGAAACATTTTTTAATTAGTCTAATTCAAAGTACTTCCAAATGAGACCCTGAGCTGTATGCATATATAATACTTACACTTTTCTTTCTTTCTTCCTTTTTTTTATGTTTTCAGAGCACTGAAAGTTCATCCAATATAACTTTTTCTGCAGCCTAAAATATGCATATAAAATTAAATGCATATGAAAAAAATATATACAGTTTATAAGAATCAGTACCCTAACAAAACTTTACTATGAAAACCAATTGCATTTTATGTTCTTCATAGCTTACCTTCCTGGACTGCAAGAATTATCCAGCTGCCAACTATTTTTTGATAGAAATGCTCATGCTGGGATATACATTTTGCAAAAGATGCTAATGCCAGAGAAAGGTTACCTGTGCATTTATTAAGAAGTTTAAGAAATACAGGCAGGCTACAATATAGGTCTACCAAGCAAATCTGAAATGATAATACTTTCAGTCGTTATTTACTCTTAAGTTGATCAGACTTCCCTTACGATTGTGTAGTGGGTTAGTCTATCACTCACATAGCTGTGCTCTCACTCCCCCCTTCCCCAGCAGGACTGGGGAGAGAAAAGGAAGACCAAAATTGAGAAAACTTGTGGGTTGATGAAGAGCCACTTCTATAGGTGAAGGAAATAATAATAATAATAAAACAAACAAACAAACAAGCAAAACAAAAACCACAAGTGATGCAAAGTCAATCACTCACCACCTCCCACATACAGACTGATGTGTAGCCACAAGCAATGGCTATCTTGGAATGCAATGCCCTCCTTGCTTCCTCTGTTCCAGTTTTATGGCTGTTCATGGTGCTGTGAGCTATAGATTATCCTTTTGGCCAACTCGGGTCAGATGTCCTAGCTGTGTCCCCTCCCTGCTTCTTGCCCACCCCCAGCCTACTCGTTGGATGGGGGTGGGGAGGGAGCAGAGTGTTTCAAGTGGTAAAAAGAGAAAGTCTTGATATTCTGCAAGCACTGTTCAGCAGTTGCCAAAATACTGTAGTGTTATCAACACTGTTTTAACCACAAATCCAAAATAGAGGACCATGCGGGATGCTATTAAGAAAGTTAACTCTTGGCCAGTGCACATACAAATAATTTTAATTTTTATTTTTTTTAATTAAGAATCACAGTCAGAGAGCAATTCATTGGAAAAAGTCTTCTTTACCCAGTGGTTTGATAATTGTCATCCACATAAGGAATCACAGTGCGTTTTTACCAGTATGTTTTAACCTTTTACCAGTATGTTTTAACCTTTTATTATCCTTTGGGTAAGGAATTTGATCTGTTCTGAGTAGGGAGGGGAAGAATTCACAAAAGGACTCTATTCCTACAAGTACACCTATTTACTAGTGCAGAGATATTAGTATCTCCCCTGCTATGCATGCAGGAACACCATGCAACTAAGGGTAAGCGCTCAGGCCCAAATTTACTAGCAGAAGTCAAGACATCAGTCTTTATAGTACTAGCCAATGCAATGAATTGACCACAACCCAGAACTTCTACATCTCAGAATCCTAACCAAATTCTATACCTTTGCTTAAGTGTAATTTCAGTAACATCCACAATACCATTGGAATGTTAATCTTGTATGCATGTTAAAGTCCCACAATAACAGGATTTTGTCTGATCTTCCATTTCCAGAATAATGTACTGAAAATGCAAGAGCTAAGATTCTGTACCAAGCCTCAGACAGTTCCTACCACTTGGCCTAGCATAAACTCATGCCTAAAGTCAGCATTAATACTCAGAAATGCAGGAAAGCCTCAACTATAATCAGTGCTGGCTTTAACTAAATTGGCTCATCTTTAGATTGGCTCTATCAAGCTGATTGCTTTAGTATCTTTTTTACATAACATGTTGTGCTCTTTGGTAGTACACTTTCTCATGCAAAGCCAAAGTTTTATGTTCAAGAACAGACTTGGGTTTTGGACATGGAAGTGACCCAAAAGTGTCACTACCTTCCAAACCTTCCCAAGCGCAAACATAATTGCAGCTTAGCAACCCCTTGACTTTTGTTTTAACCTCATTTCTAGACCTTAACTGGCAATAATTAACTGTAGAGCAAAG
Source organism: Stictonetta naevosa (assembly GCA_011074415.1). Classification (NCBI taxonomy): domain Eukaryota; kingdom Metazoa; phylum Chordata; class Aves; order Anseriformes; family Anatidae; genus Stictonetta; species Stictonetta naevosa. The sequence continues at coordinate 31,887,877 of CM021698.1, forward strand.
GATTTCTATATATAGCACTTACTTCCAAAACAGCATACTTAAATTTTATATCCTAGTCTAGGACCCTAACTTTAGTATAGAACTTGCTTCTAGAACAGTAGGCCAAATCCAGCAAGTCGATCTCGATCATTTAAAGCAAGTCAAAAAACCCATCATCTACACTGTTGTTCAGCCCTCCCTGATTTCCAAGCACTACTGTATCCCTAACAGAGAGATCTTACCCTTTCTCTTGCCCAAACAAGTTGCATGCTGTTTCCCTGTCCCCTAGCAGAACCAGCAGTACTAGTATGAATGCAAACTTATGAAAACCAAGCAGCAACTGCAGTTCATCCTTCCTGCCATTCTAAGCCAAACCCTAATCCTAAATTTTTACTCTAGCAGTCATTTTATGTGTTTCCCAAATCCCTACCAATAACTCTAGAAAAGAGGAGGCTTGGTTTTAGCAAGTGATTCCTTCAAGCAGAATACTAGATATAATCTTCCAGCTCCTAGCAATACTTGTCCGAACCCTTCAGCTAAACCCACCACCAGCTGAGAGCAGGTGTCATGTACTAGCACATACTACTGCCATCAATAAAAGTTTCAAAGATACAAACTGGTTACGTGTACCACAGGACCACCCCTTGTATTCTGCTTGTCCTTTTTGTGCCTTCCTTAGCCATCATGTCTGTGTGTAGAGAACACTCGTGGAGAATCCCTTACAATATCTCTATTTATTTGCTGCAGCTTTTTCAGTAAGGTAGCAATTTTCAAAAGAGTAAGAGGTAGTTGCAAAAAGAAGAGGAATGAGATACTAATGAAACACTCAATCCCTGAATTAAAGTGCAGCAAGGACAATTTAAGTTAGACACTAAGAATACTTTTCCATTGTATAAATAGCTATTTACTGATTCCTGAGATGATGCTGTTGTCTTTCTTATACCGGGGAAGGGAGGTAAAAAGTGTCAAAGTTCTAGGCAGGAATTACACAAACATGGCCTCACTCAGGAAGAGGAGGTCTTATGTCCCCTCTTAACTTTGTTTTCTATGATTTCTATCTATATGGTAGAATCAAGTACTACAAGAGTGAGCTACTATAGCTAAACCAAAGACGAGTCTATTTCTGTACTACTACAGTGAATAATGCTGTGTCCCAGACAGGCTGTGTGTTGGAATGACCCAGCTGGTTTCTTTTTAAATATCAAACACAAAATGATGCTGATGTTTCTTCACTGCATCTTGATTTTTAGTTTATGTTTTGCATTATTTAAATACCAGTCAGACTCAAACTCTGGAATGCTTTCAAAGGACAGAATTTGTGCCTTTACAAGAATAATTCTAATACATTGCTGTTCTTAAGGATGGCCACATCTATTTGTGAGTCTTCTGGTAGGATGTTTTTCAAAAAGGGGTTTTGAAAACAAGGAAGACTTGCCTATGACTTCGAACAAGTTTGGTTGAAGAATACCAATGAAATTTAATTTTAGCTGTATTTTTTTTTTTTTTAAAAAAAAAAAAAGATATTTGCATAGTTTTTAAACATCAGGATTGAGAGCATGGTCAAACACACTTCAAAACCGTTAGCTTCTAGCTTTAAGAAAGAGGAAAAAAAAAGATTCATATCATGAAAATGGGATATGAAAATAGTCATCATGGCATCAGTACTTTACATTTTTTATTTTTTATTTTTTAAAAAAGAAATAATGTATTCAATTACAATACAAATATCTGTATTACTCAGTGTTACAATAAAATTGACACTTCGGTCAGAGTATCCTCCAGAGGACTTAAAGACCCCAGTCAAGACCTTTAAATGACATCAGCAAATCTTTTTTGGTCAAACCAAACATCTGAGCAGAAAGGAGTGGCAAACAGCATGAACTTACACCAGCGAAATACAAATAAATAAATAAATAAATAAATAAATAAAAGAAAACAAAGTATCACAAAAGAAAGAGGTACAGAACACAAATAGATTAACTGAAAGTTGAAAAGGTATTTTAGGAGCTTAAGGAGAAATAAAAATCTCTAGATGATTTATAGAAGTGACAAGAAATGATGTGCTTTAGCACTTAGCACTGTAACTATTACATAATGTGCTACCTGATTGCAGAATTCCTAGCAATTAATGCAAGTGTTATTTATTTCTCATAGACTATACTCTGGCATAACATATATAGGAAAGAACAATCATCATAGAAATGTTTATTGCAGCAGATCTGAATAAGTCATGATACCTGTAACTCAGGTGGTCTTGGTGTGGGGCACTGATATGCACCCTCCACCAGAAACAGCAAAGTTGCATGCAGGATGTAAGATAATTGTGGATAGTTATGGGACAAAGGCCACACCATATAGAGGCCACCTGCGCCACCACCTGCAGAAGAAAATATGAAAAATGATGAGAAAACCTATCTACCTCAAAAGCCTTGAGGATTTGTCACCACAAAGACCCTAGCAAGGGCAGCATAGATATAGCCTCTGTTCTCTGAGCCTTTTTTTTTTTTTTTTTTTTTTTTGTTTCCTGTCTGTGGAAGCTTGACCTATATCCAGCTTTACTGAATTGAATGAAAAACCAAAACCTCCCCAAACAGAAATGTCAACAATTGGCAATGAAAATTTAACTTCCTGGAGGAAATGAAAAAGTTATTTGACTACAGTGTTGTTTATGCTTTAATCAGGGCTTGGGAACAACAAAACAGATGAAATGGAAGGAGTAAAGCAAATTCTGTAGTTTAATTAACTTTGTATAAATGTGTGTGTATATAGAGTTCATTGTATTGGTGTCTATAAAAAAAACAATATATCATGAATATAGCGTTACTTCTTTCCTGAGGAGTAATACTCAATAGAGTAAGCACAAGTGGCACAATGTAACATGTTTTCTGTCCTCCAGTGGCCCATAAAATCCCTAAATTGTCACCTGCATAAGTTATAACTTAGGACAGTTTCTTAAATTCTGTCTGATTCTTTGTAAAAGGTTGGATGCTACACAAGGACTTTTGAAGTCTTGTATGTCCCTACCCCGTGAAAATTCAGATATATTCCAGGTTCAGTGGTGTTTCAGTTTCTCTAAAATACTAATCTGGTGCTGTCTCATTATTTTTCAGTTTAAAAGTATCCCTTTCAATGGCATTTGCTATGTTCCTCTGAAGCCATCAACTTAGAGGAATAAAAAGTTCAATACTTCAGTTCTCAAAAATAGCATTTCACACTTCACTTTAAGGGCTGTTTAGCACTCTAGAAATGTGGGCAAGCATGTTCTGTTTCAGTTAAAGAGTCTCTGTTCACATCCTCTAACAGGCAGTTTGCCTTTTAAAGAAAATGTTTTGTTAGATGCAACCACAAAATATGTTTCTTTGATCGCTGTAAATAGCTGACTTCTGCTTATACAATGTTTCCTTCAGCAGAAATACCGTGATTTAAGCTTTAGCACAGCTAGTAAGATGCCATAGTGCAGCACTTTCCTTTCTGTCTGAGTTTTCTCTAATATTCCTGGAAGATCAGAATCAAAAATTGAACTGCAATCACTATTGTGAGGACTCTGGATCTGTATATACAGCTCAAGCTGGCTCCTATTGCAAAGCATTGAGGATGGGACATAACTACAGATGAGATTTTAATTGGAGACACCTATACCCCTTCTAATAGAAAGAAATTAGATAACTTGGTGGAGCACATTCATCACATGTTCAGGCCCAATCTAAGTGCTAGGATGGGGTCAGAAAGAAGTTTTTGCCTAGTGAGATGGACAAAGAATTCTGGGTGAGGTTGGCAGGAGAAGAACTTCCTTTCTATTTCCTCCTCTGCTCCACTTATGGCACATTACCATTTTTGAGAGTTCATTTTCAAAAGTGGGAATTTTGCTGTCTGTTCCAAGAAAAGAAAAGAAATATAAGTGCCCCCATAAGGTATGCATTTGTGTTCAGAGAGTGTGAATAGCATGCTAAGCAGGGTGTGTGCATTTGCCTGCTTTCTTTACCCTAAGGGAAACAAAACCCATTTGAGCAGGTTGTCAAAGCAGAATACATGTAGGAAATAGGAAAACTATTGCCAAAAATCTGTTAATATTTTATTCAGTTTGCTCTGCTTACACCTGCAAACCATACAGTTTTCTTAACACTTGGTTTCATGTTTACTAACAAATGTTAATGTAAGCAAATATTCACAAATTATTCTGAACTGATAACAGACTTCACAAAATACAGTTAAACTGTAATAAATAAATAAATAAACTGTAAATAAACTGTGTGTTCCCAAAACATTTTTTGAAATTTTAGATTTATCCCATCAGGAAGCAGAAACAATAAGATAACATACATGATCAAAACTATGTGAATTCACCATAGTGAATGCTCATGAATAAAACATTGTGAGTACTGGATATTATTTTCTGGTAATGCCTGTCCTATGCCACTTGAACACATACAGCACACTCCCCTCCCGAGAGGCTCAATACCTAACAAGAATATTTCATCCAAGTGTTCAGAATAACCGAACACATATTGTAACACAATGACTGATCGCCTGTGAACTTAAAATGGCTACACTTGTCCTCTACGTTATTTTCAGGAAATCATTCACTATAGTCTTGTACTGTTGTAGACCTCAGCTGCCTTCTGCGGATGCAAAGGAAATGTAGAACATGCAACTCAAAATGCCATTTGCAAGGTACACTCTGGATTAGGTTTTGTGTATTACTAAACACTGTTTATTGAGGGGTTGGCAGCTTTTTGTATTGTATTCACAATAGTAGCTTGCAGCAAATACTCATCTTCTCCTAATCATTTTTTGCTAAAACTTTTCCCAGTTGCAGCGGTGGCATAATTAAACAGGATTACTAAACAGATGAAAATAAGATATCCTTTGCTAGGCAGCTATCTGGAGACATTCATTATGAATAAACACACTTTAACTTCATTTTAAGGGGTGTTCATTTTAAAAAGATTAATAAATATTGCTGTTATGTTGCAGTATGAATACTCATGACCTCTAACTACGCAGATTGTTTAGGGTGCATTATTTCCAATTTGCCAAATATTGTGCTGCAAGAGGATGAGGTTTGAAAGAGAGCAGTCTAAAAATAGAACTGCTGATCCTGCAATGGTCGTTACTTTACCCTCAGGCTTTATGCCTAACTGAACAGAAGTGCTTGCTGAGGTGCTGATGCAATAACCTCACTGAATGTTCTCTGCTATTTCAGGCTTATCACTTCAGCATCTATACAGATCCCAGCTTTGAAATCTGGATTTCCTAAACTGCACGTATTACAGGGAAGAGCTACAGTCAGTGCAAATCTTATGTTTAAGATAACATATGGTAATAATTTCAAGATACAATGAAGACTAAACAAGTAGACTAAATATATGCAGTAGTACATCTACAGTAGACAAAATGCTTGTGATGAGGCTATTTTGAACAGAAGGGAACTTATTCTAAACTATTCTGTTTGGTTTTCCATGAGTTTCATTATTATTATTATTATTTATTATCCATAGATTTTTCAAAATAGATTCAGTGCTACATTCTGGTACCTTCCACAGACTATATTTAAAACACCATAAATCATATGCTACTCAATACCCGCAGGCACAATCAGTTATAATTCAATTGGTTAGCTTTGCTAAATGCAGCAAGGGTCCCAACCACCCAGCTGAGGTGAGGTTTTACCATCTGCTTCAAAATAGCGCAGCAGACAAAAAACAAACATAGCTGACATGGAAGTCTCTCAAGGAGAAAAGAAGCCTTGGGCTGCTAAATGTCAAAACTGCTTACTTCTCAACCCACCCAAGTGCCGAGTCAGCTGTGTGGTTTGAAGATAAATGACCCAATGAGCCTAAATACAACTACTTTGGCAATTTGCAATGCCTGGAGAGTATTTTTATCTATCACATTGCTTCTTTATCAACCCTATAACAGCATCTGCAGCATAATAGCTTTGTTTTCAAATTAACAACACATAAACCTATGAGTACAACAGAATAGCTGTAAAGCGCTGGTAATCTCTTAACTGCACTTCATTTTCTAGCAAATATATAGCTGAGCAGATGCAGGAGGTGGCCTTGTGAGAGAGTCAAAATGGCTGCCATGCATGCCTTGTAAAATTATTGAAAAAATGCTGTGCAAATTCTAAGTATCATTTATTTTAATTTGTTTTCTTCTTCCCCTCTTCACTGAGAACAGGCTTTCCATGCAGACTGGTTAGCAGGGTGGAGCTTGGGATGCTTTCATGAACAGCTATCAAATAAAAGTTAACTCGGACATGGGATCTTTTTTACAAAAGTCCTCAATTATCATAATCTCCACTTGTCACTTCTCAAAAATTCACAGGTATCCATCAAAAAGGATAGTAACAGAAAAGGTCTTATTTCAGCCAAGTAGCCTTTTCCTTAAGAAGATCAATGTATTTTGCAGCCACCTCAAGGAGGAAATGAAAATCATTATCAGTAATTCCTCTAAAAAGCAGAGCAAAAATAAGCTGCACAATGCATGCAGATGATAGGAAAACAAGAAGTAAGTAAGAAAGTACTCAAAGGATGATCCATGAAGCTAAAAGGCTCAGTCTGTTTTGATATGACCTTACCAGATCCTACCAATATGTTGAGATGCAATTCGGTGGGTATCTGTCATGTGAATATGGTTCAGGCATACAAAAATTAACAGAAAAATCCTTAACAAGTACATAGATCAGAATTTTTCCCAAAAGACATCCTCTGAAGCAAATTTTACTTTCCTGTGGTTGTATGGACAGTTACTACAGGATCCTTCAGGGACACCTGTTCTTGCCACTGCCAGGGAGGCAGTAAGGCATTTATTTCAGGAAGGTCCATCTAATGAAGACCATTTGTATCTGACAATTAGGTACACTTTGTATGTGTAAGGACACCCAACTGATGCATTTAGCTGTTCTGAGTTACAGGTTTCCTAACATCAAAACCTCCTTTTGATGCCCAATTGAGAGAAACAGACGTAGCACACTTCACAAAAATTTAATTGAAATTATTTATAGTGAGAAATCTTTAAAGTAACTTTTTCTGTGATCTCACAAATTTATTTTTATTTTATTTTTTATTTTTTGTCAATTACTAGCAGTTAATTTTTTAAATGTGTGCAAGTATATTATTTCTAACAGTAGCTGCTCTATAGAAATGTCAGATTTCCATCACAGCCTTATTTTCATAGAATCATAGAACGGCTTGGGTTGGAAGGGACTATAAAGGGTTGGAAGGGACAATAAAGACCATCTAGTTCCAACCTCCCTGCCATAGGCAGGGATGCCACCCACTAGGTCAGGTTGTTCAGAGCTTCATCCAGCCTGGTCTTGAACACCTCCAGGGATGGGCCATCCACAACCTCTCTGGGCAACCTGTTCCAGTGTCTCACCATCCTCTGAATGAAGAATTTCTGCCTAACATCTAATATAAATCTCCCCTCTTTTAGTTTATAACCATTCACCTTGTCCTGTCATTATCTGACTGAGCAAAAAGTCGCTCTCCATCTTTTTTATAAGCCCCCTTTAAGTACTGAAAGGTCGCAATGAGGTCACCCCAGAGCCTTCTCTTCTGTAGGCTGAATAGCCCCAGAGTATTCCAGCCCCTGGATCATTTCTGTGGCCCTCCTATGGACTCATTCTAACAGGCTCATACCCTTCTTGTGGTGGGGGCCCCAGACCTGGATGCAGCACTCCAAGTGGAGCCTCACAAGGGCAGAGTAGAGGGGGACAATCCTTGACCTGTTGGCCACTTCTGTGTTGATGCAGCCCAGGATGCAATTGGCCTTCTGGGCTGCAAACACACACTGTCAGCTCATGTCAAGCCTTTTGTCCACCAGAACCCCCAAGTTCTTCTCCACAGGGCTGCTCTCAATGAGTTCTTCTCCCAGTCTGTGCTCCTGTCTGGGACTGCCCGAGCCAGGTGCAGCACCTTGCACTTTGACTTGTTGAACCTCATTAGCTTCACGTGGACTTCATTATAAACAAAAATATATATTTTTTTTCTTTTTCTTCTTTTTTTTTTTTTTAATTTTATACAAATGATGTTGGCCCCAAAATGACTTTTCTTTTTTTCTTTTTATTATTTTTATTTTTTTAAGATGATTATTTCAACATATATCTGGCTACTCATGCAAGAAGAAAAAAAAAAACTTCCATGTGCAGGGTTTCCTTTGTACTTCTAAAGCACTTCGAACCCAACAATCTTGACAAACTTGTGCAAATACCAGTCAAGTTTAGCAACAAGCAGCCCAAAAGGACTAGAATTCTGGACCAAAGGAATTTTCTTATTTTTATTTACAAAGTAAAAACCTGAAGTTCATATTCTGCTTCAGGACTCCATGACAACAGCTATTCCTGTTCTTTCTGTCACTTTTTTTGAGTAAACAATTACTTACCTGAGATTTGTGATGTATTTCTTCACTTTGATCATATGTGTAACAAAGGTCTTATTGCCTAATTTAACAAGAGCTCTTGTCTGTAAATTAAATGCAATAAACTTTCTACTGGCTATCAGATACAATGAATTCAGTGTTCACCTTAAATGTCTGCATCAGGCCATAGCCTTTCCCCCCACAAGGAAAACAAGACTTATAAATTTTACTGCACCAATACACTAAATGTTTCAATCATGATAATTTAATACTAGTAGAGAAATCTGATATTTTGAAAGGTTTATCTAAATTAGATTTTTAAAATTCTCTCTCTCACACCCTTTTTTAAATTTGAAGAGAATGGAAATTGGTAACGTGTTTTAAAACCATATTTATTTAGGATCTGTATAAACCAAACCTTGCAATAAGTTTGTTAATCAGCAATCACCTAAATTTTAGGTTTCCTTTACAGAAGATTGCACTAAGGTTTGGATCTACAACAGGAAAGTTAGAAGGTAACAACTCCAGAACAATAAATAAAATAGCAAGTTTAAGTTAACAATGTTGGTGATTAGCACAGCCTGTTTACTGTCTGAACAGGAGATGGCTCCAGCTAGCCATACCCAAGGGACACTAGCATTTCCTTAAGTGCACTGTTATATTATCATTAAATTACAAATTATGAGAAATCTTGCAGAAGGATTTGAAAATAATACAATCTGAAGGAAAAGATGAATATTCAAAGAGAGATTTACCTCCAAATCCAAAACACTTGACCTGTGAGCAGTATCCAGAACCAAGGAAGTTAAAAAGAGGTAGTATTTCTCTATATGTGCACTTGTTTCTAAATGTGATAACTGCATTAATATTGGGATTAAAGAAAATATATATTTGCTTTTACTTTAGAATGTTGTATAATTTTGAAAGTGACTGGGAACTACCAAATTAAATTTCATTCCATTCATATCAGTGTGATGATCTTATATTATGTTGTATTTGGTATCTCATACTGGGTTATCATCTAATACTCCAGAAACAAACAAACAAACAAACAAACAAACAACAACAAAAAAAACAACTTATCTTCTTTTTGAAAAGCAACACTTTTTAATAATGATTGTATTTATTTTGTCTTAACAGAGCTAGCAAATTAACCGGTACAGCTCATACCTCTTCTGCAACTGATTTCAAATTTCCATAGCAAAAGAAATGTTTAAATCTAGGACTTCCCTCTTTACATACAAGAAGCTCCTTTATGTAGAGGAATTTTAGCAGGTAACTGCTTTGGGAGGACAAGCCATCAGCCCATAATCAACAGAAAGTCATCTACATTGTCACTTGCTTCCATATGAATGAAAATCTAATGGCAAATTTTAGCCACATGAACAAAATAATAGAAAGCAGAATATTCTTCTCCTCCCTGTTTTCAGTAACAGACAACAATTGGTACTTATTAGTTCCAGGAAAAAAAATAATAATAATAATAAAAAAATCTCAATAGAACAGTAGAGGAAAATTGTTTCAATACGACATTTGGGTATTCACACACATGATATCAGCATTATTCCAGAGATGCTTAGATCTTACCCAGATCTAGAAGAGCCAAAAACCTTTAAAATCTCTTGGGAAATGAAAGTCTGGGCAGATGCTCACAGAGAAAGCAACCTTTTTTCCAACAGGAATTGCTAATCTGACTGAAAGCTCTAATTCCTTGTTCATAGCAGATGCCACTGTCCACCTGAAGCACAAGTAGAGAAAAAATGGAACATGCAGGCTGGAGCTCCTTGCTGTCTTTTCACTCACACAGGACAGCCTTGTTTAGTTCTGTTGCACTTATACATTCTCATTAAGATGCAGGTACAAATGCCACTGTCGATTTTAACCAGTTGTCCAAGTTGAACATGTCTAGAAGAAAGAATATAACATGACTTCAATACAGACCAAATGATTTCCTAAAACATTTATATTTTTAAAGGTGTCTTGGATAATTTCTTTATGATTTGTTTTTGAGTTTGTTGGTTTTGTTTGTTTGTTTGTTTGGTTGGTTGTTTTCTTTTGTTTTGTTGTACAGTATATTTTTTTTTAGACAATATTTTTTGTGGTTTAACTTCTGTTTTACTTAGGACTTCTCAAGAAGCAATTATGTCATCTTCAGAGTTTCCCCAGGTGCAGATCTAGAGGGACAAAGGCCTCAAGGACACTGTAACTCTTAATGCGATCGGTGCAACACATCCTATGTTAAGTCTGAATGCAGTCTTTTGATTGTGTTAACCTGCTCTTGCACACAGCCTGGACTCCACCTGGTTCAGTGAATAACAACTTCAAAACCCTGCTTGATTATTGCTCAAATACAACTGTTCTTTTATCTGAGTAAGGATAACAGATGGACACAGATGCCCTGTTTCTGGGCAGACTACTTAATGCCCCAGGAAAGGAAATATTTTTCTGCCTTTAAGTTTTGCAGTTTTCAATCTAACAGGAATCTTCAGAGCTTACCAAGCAAGTTAAACCCCACGTTTAAAAATAAAAATAAAATCAAGGAAAGCACAAGGTTCTATGCATTTTTTTTTTGCTTCTATTCTATGCTCTAGGGAATGCTTTAACTACTCAGCTATACATTACTGCAGAATGTGTTGCCTCAGTCCTTCCTATGAAAACTATCCCCCTCAGACTAATTAAATATCCATTTGGTCAGGAAGAAACATGACTTTGCTCTCTGATAACTAGCATATTAACCTGGGAATTAATTTTAATATTTTTAATAATAATCTCTATAGTTTGAATTAGCATCTTAACCATTGAGATGCCACATCTCCAATGAGCTTCAATTTTCACAAGTAACATAAACATATCTCCAACAGGAGAATCCATTATGACCTTTACACCACTAGACTTGCTTGTTAGCAGATTCATAAGAGACAAATGATATGCAGGCTTATCTTACCTGAATGTTGAATAATATACAGAAATGCTGAAAATACACATTATTCTCAGGATTTCTCGCTGGTAGCTAAACAAAACTTGGGTAAGTTTTTGTTTAGATCAGATATATAGCAGTATACAGATCCTACGTGACTAAATGAGAGTTCCTTCATCTTGTGAAGCCATTTTTTTTTTTATTATTATTTATATATATATATATTTTATGTGGCTCTACAGAGGTGGCTACTATCATGTCAGAGAAAGGAGCTCTCTTCTTCAGTGCCCTAGGACAGTCATCTTAACTAGTAAAAGCACAACCCAACCCTCCTAATGAGCCCACCCTTTCTAGTGTTTTTATAGCACATATCACACTGAGTTCTGGGCTAGGCTTCAGAGAAATAATAACATGAGACAAGGGATAAATAAAAATAATAATTCATTTTTTTTTTCTGATTTGCAACAAGCCTTTTGGGGAAGGAATGGAGTAGGATAGATGTGGAAATGGTCTGTAATCATTAAGCTGTGTAGTCAGCAATTTCTTTAGTTTCCACAAATCTCATGACAAAACATTCATTGAGTTAATGCAAATGTTTCAGCCCTAAGAAGCAATAATACTCTGTAGCCTTTTTATTATGAAAAAATAAAAATAAAAAATAAATCTTCCATTTGTGCTGAAAAGGCAAAATACTTAATACCACCTTCAAGAAAAAAAATCTTCTCAATGCCTAACAAACAGTAGCTAATTTAGAAAATAACTCCAGCTGCACTGTCTCTGCTCCCCGGTCAGCTGTCATCCCTTTTTGGCTTCTTGCCATGTTATCTTGTGACTGTAAAGATATTTGAATTTTATTTTTTCCCTGTTGCATTTATTTGAGCTTTAGATTCAAAACATAAATACATGGGAAAAAATATGTATATTGTTTGCAGGAAGCAAACAGTCCTTCACTGTTTTTACTTCTGGACATGACATGAGGGATGGTCAGTCTATGGTTAGACAAGAAGCTGAGCACAGAGTTCAGCTCTCTTGTGCAATTTCTGCCTCATTTACAGGCTCCTCTGTAAATCATTTAAAATATAGGCACATTGGCACTGCATCATATTACACTACATGGAACATAAAGAAGAATAAGACTCACTTGGATGAGAAGACAGAGTAGCCAAGACATAAGTGAAGAACAAGTGGGAAAAGGTTAGTTCAGGTCAAAGAGCTGTTACATGAGCTAGTACATAGAGTATGAATCAACTACTGCCACAGAGAAAAACTGAAGATAAGCAATGGCCTTACATAAGAACAGGGAAAGAAGAAGAGTTCAAAAAAAAAAAAAAAAAAAAAGGCCATCGGAAAACTCCTTATGTGTTCTGCCAACAGAGAATGATTCTCTAGCACCTTGGCAAGGACTTTACTAAGTTAATTTTTCTGTGAAGCTCTGTGGGTGAACTTTTTAGTAATTTTATGTATAATGAAGGAAAAACCTTAAAAAACCTGGGGAAGAAATAACTATAAAAATATGTGTTCAGCTCAAGCATACTGTAAAGAACTTCATGTTTGCGGAAGCAGAAATTCTTTGATGATTCTATTATCCATTTTTAAAGATCCTTCACCATAACCACTTTGACTCACTTTTAATCTGCAAAGACAGGTCTGACAGTGCTAAAATTTGCATTTGTAGAGTGCCTATGGCAACAAACTAAAAGTAGTCTATCTAAAAGTTACCTCTCAATGTGTTTGCTAAAACGTGTGCAAGTTGGGCAGATTTTGAAGATTCCCTGGGAATCTTCAAAAGAGGATTCCTTGAATAAAGTAAAGTAAAGAAATATGACTCCTCTGTCAAGATAATCAACACAGACACTCCTAAACATTATGAACAATTTTACTACGAAGATTTTATTTTTTACTATCCACTGAGAAACATTTATTTATTTTCATGATAGTGACTTACCACTTCTTAGACATGTGCATTGCATGTAAACATGCATATGCAATTTCTAAATATTTTCCTTAATAGGAAACCTCTTCAACCTATCATGTTCAGATAAATAGTGTTCTTTAATCTATATTTTTATTTTTTTTTAATTAATCAGTGTAAATAAAGGAAAAAAAATCTTCATAATGACAAAAAACAGTCAACAGTAAATAAATGAATAAGATGCTTCACTTCCTCTTTTCACCCCACAGCAAGATCTTTTAAAAACTAAATTCTACAAATTCTCTTCATAGATTTCTATAATCTTTTATATAGGAATTAAATTCCTGAATTTAGAGAACTGACGATCCAGAGTTAGACTTCAGTCTAAAATATGCAACAGAAAAATGTCTTGAGTATGTAAATACTAAAAGAAGAAAAAGTATTCATAAACTTATGTCGAGAATATATACGACTTTACACATGAAATTTCTAACCTAAAGATTAAACAAAGTCTCCTATGTACATTTATTGGAAAAAAAAAAAAAAAAAGCCTTTTAAACAGCCTATGCACATCAACTGAAAACAAACAAACAAACAAACAAAAAACACCACCACCACTAACAACAAAAACCTTTTAAACAGAAGATTCATACAAGCAACCTGAAAATTTTATTCTTCTACTTTATTCCTGTTGGAAAAGGAATGAATTATAGAAATGGTCACAGGATCACTGCTTTTGACAAATCTAAGAGATTCATTCAATATACCTATAAAACTGGGTAAAACATCATCCAAAAGCTTTGGTGGAAACCTCCAAGGGCCCATGTCACCTGCTTCCTTCCTCCCAGTCACATGAAACACAAGAGGTTTAGTTACAGGGACAATTTTCTGAATGTTGTGGATTGTCCAAGGATGAAACCTACTCTAGAGGAATACTCCTTGAGCACAGTGAAAACCCCAACTTAAAATAAAAAAATAAAAAAATAAAAAAAAAAAAGAGAGAGAGAGAGAGAGAGAGAACTCTACTCATGACTCCATCATTTGTTCTGTTCCTGGTATCTCAATTTTAAATGCAGATCATTTTCACCTAACTGAGCTGGCATCAAAACAACTATTCCCCAAACATTTGCATGTTATGTACTTGATATTTTCCTGTCAAAATGAGAATAAAACTTGAGAGGGAAATTGTTGGAACATTGCAGGCCTGACTAATTTTGTTGATTTATGGAAACAATGGCCCACAAACAATTTTTGCCTGTACAGTAGTTCTCATGCTGAGGCCTGCTTTCCAAGACCATATGGTTGATCTTACTTAAGAAACATGCACAGTAGTTTCTTGATGTACACACAGCTCTGCTGAGGAAATGTCCTCCTGGCACTCCCAATGCAGGCTGCTTTTCCTTAGTGCTTAATTCAGTACACACACAAGTCCACAAAATACACTGGATTTCAATACTGCCTTGTGGGTAAATATTCTTGTATTACAGAAGACTCATGTCCCAGAAAAGTGGTTAAGGGGTTTCCAGGTACTGAAGACAGCTCTCTTTTGTTTGTTTCTCAAAGTGACAGTGACAGCTGGTTCTTCACACAAGGTTTATGAATTGTGAACCAGAGACTTGCAAGACTGGCAAGAAAGAGAGAGGGGAGAAGGCAAAAAGCATAATCCACTTACCAAACTTTTATTTAAAACATCTAAGGTACTCAAAATGGGAATCTTTGATTTTAATTTTTTTAAGACTAAGGACAGTATTTGAAAATATAAATATAGGAACAGATACAGGAATATATTTGGAAAAATAATTTTATTTTACTCTTCCAGTCAGTTTTGGTTTCTTGCATTCTTTTGTTAAATAAGAAAAGCCAAAGCTAGAGCACCAGTGTCCAAAATACAGAGCAGACAACAGCTTGTTTTGTATTCAGTCCTTGTACAGAAAAATCAGGGATTTTTCCATTTTGCTCATGATTCACAGTTTGTTGCAATGATGCCACCAAGCCAGCAGTGTGTATACCTCAATACAAATTAGCAAGGGCTATCATTCTGCCATTTGTCATAAATGAACTCTCTGAGAACACAGAACACGTTATTTCTATTCACATCAGAAGCTGACTTGACAGCAAGATGCAACTAAGTGCACCTCCTGCAGTTAGCAATAAAAAACTTGCAAATATTTTATCAGATAACACTGACATTTCATGAGTGCACAGAATTTTGCTCATGTGCCATCCCATAGAGGGACTGCCTGACAAACAATAAAGACCCAGAAAGAGAAATGTTTGCCCCAATATCACAATCAACAACAGTTCCTACTCTAAGTACCTTGAGACTTCAGCACTCACAGATTAGAAAATAGTCACAGTAGATCATATTGTTGCTGTTAGCCATTGATTTTCTACTTAGCTTTAATGGCAAATTTAGCACTTGCCAAACTTGCCAAATTGACTAGATTGACTAGAAAACTGAAGTCACGTCAGGAGTGCAAAACAATTAAGGGCAGTCCAAATTTTCCCACATTTGTCAATATTTGCTCTTTGGAGCAGGTCTGAAGGAAAAGCATCTTCTACGCTACTATTTATTTCACTTTGGTATCTATAGAGACAACTCAAAACAGTGCTAATTTATGGCAGAATTTCAAATCCTTGGCAAGATTCTTTAGCCATACTCTTACTTAATGGTAAAAAATCCGATAAAAATCCATTATCTGGCTATTAGTCTCCAAGAATAATTCACATCTTACTAGAAGGATTCCTCTGAACTTACTTGATCCAATTCCTTTTAGCTAAATTGCTAAAATATGGAAGTGAAAATTCAGGGTTTGTTTGTTAGCATGAAGCTTCTGTATATGCACACAAGGCTGGTTTTGTAGGTTTATGAAATGACCAACAACAATAGCTAAATTATTTGGAACATGGACATGTTGCTATAGCTAGAGTCCTGAGAATAACATGGAGCAACAATGGCAGGAAAAGTGAACCAAAAGGAAAACACAACTTTTATTCTTTTTAAAATCCTATTTAGTACTTTTGACTGAGCTTTTTTTGCAGTTTCATGGCAATCAGCATCATTATTTTGCACTTCTATTTTAATCCTAAAATATTAAAATGTTACATATTTTAAAAAACCTTATCTTTATACTTTTTGAAGTCCCATCTTCTCTTGAATTGCAGGCAAAGAGATAGAATTAGTGTCAGCAACTGTAACAGCAAAAACATGGGATTTATTTATTATTTTTCCTAGAAAATTAATTGCTGAAACAATGTTGAACCTTTACTTTGAATGAAAGTAAACTCAAGAAGTTGATTTCTCCCCCTTTCTAGCATACCAAGGTTATAACCACAACAAACAAACAATAAATAAAATAAAATAAAGTTAAATACAGTAAGAAGGATGTCAAAGAGCTGGAAAAATTACATGAGAGAATTGCTAATGCACTGCTTACAGAGACCTCCACCTTTATAGGGGAAGTCTTGAGGAAGAATGAAAAATATCTTCCACCTATGCCTCCCACCAAAAGAGACCATTTTCTCTTATTAGGAATAAGATGACCAGTAAGTAGCCTATGAAATCTTGCATTTTATTTTTTTTTTCTTGCTAGGGTGGGCAGAGGCATTTAGTAAGGGCAAAAATATATATTAGTCACATTCTGGCACTATTAGCAAACAAGCAACAACAACGACAACAAAGATAAAAAAGCTGTCGTCATATTAACGAGAGCTTGGTATATGCAAGGAATGTAAAATCTACCATTAGCTACTGAAAGCAATCCTGCCAGCAAAAGGCAATATTTTTCTTAATGAATCTTTTATCCAAAAGACTCACCTCCCACACTCCTGGAGCTGAAAAACTACACAAGTAAATATATATATATATATATATATAAAAGAAAAGAGAAGAGCAGCAACAACCCATCCTCCCCAAAACAAACAAACAAAAAACACTCACACACCTTCTTCAAAGTTCCCCAATTTTGAAAATTGAAAATGAGAACTTGTCAGTAATCCTGTTGGTCTCTTGATTTTGTTAGGCTAACTGAATGCAAGTACTGTCCAAATGTAGCAAATAAATTCAAATTTCTGTTTCAAAGGATGTAGAAAGTTGGTATGCTCATGGTTGTTCCACTTTTTTTCATGTTCAAAACACAACCCATATGCCCTGGTCCATATTAAAGTCCTGTGAAGTCTTATAGGCAAACTTCTCAGGAGGAAGATGCAAAGAAGTCTCCAGCACTGACCTGCTAGTGTTGTATGTAAATAAAAGCACTAAGATAGCAACAAACAGGTCTACTTTGTCTCTGGCTGGCTTCCTTCACTATTGTCCTTTCCTGCCACCCTTGATTCAACACCTACTTTTTCTTACAGCTCTGACACCAAAATCCCTCTTCAAATCCACAAAATTTTCTTACCCTTGAAATTTGCTACTTTTACGTAAATGCTGTTATCAATGATCTCAGATGATTTGAAGCTTTCTTTACTGTACTCTGTAAAATGTTACTGTTTCAAGAATCTAAACCATGCAAAATGGAGTTTGAATTAAATTAAATCTGGGAATAAATCCCCCAGTGTAGAGAAAGTTGAAGCCTGATGTTCCAAAGTCCTCCTGTCCAGATACTGCCTCAGACTGCTCTCACAGTTCAGTATTTCTCTCTCGGCCTTCAAGTTTCACAAGAAAGCAAAATGTCCTGATGCATTTAATTTTCTGAGGCACTGCAAATTGTCACTGGACAAGTACAATACATATATATATATGTCTGTATGTGTGTGTGTCGTGGTTGTTTAAGCAACTGCATTCTCTTTCTGAAATTAATTATTAATGCAAAGAGCATAATTTATGAACTGCCAGTACTGCCAGTTAAAATCTAACTACAAGTTTTATGTATGAGCTTCCGTCATGCTGAACAAAGAGTTTAATAATACAGCTGTCAGAGTAGCTAAAGTTAGCAGAGCTTTAAAAGCTGTCACTCAACAAAATGGTGTCCTAAGACTTATGAAGGACAAAGGATGAAAAACAAATTATAGGGAAAATAATCCATAGATCTTTGGCCCCAGCTATTTTACACGTTGCTCTAAATTGTTTCTAATAAATAAAATGGAAGTATGAATGATAGAAATTGTTTAAGCCCCCCCCCAAAAAAAAATCTGTGCCTGTTATTCACATTCTGAAAGAAACATTTCCAATTCAAATTACAAAATCACAGAATTTCAGTTGGAAAAGAATTCTAAGATCATCAGGCCCAACCGTTAACCTGCCATGTCTACCACCAAACCATGTCCCTAAGCACCACATCTGCACGTCTTGTGAATGCCTCCAGGGATGGTGACTCAACCACTTCCTTGGGCATCCTGTTCCAATGCCTCACAACCCTTTCAGTGAAGAAATTTTTCCTAATATCCAACCTAACCCCCAACCCCCCGGTGCCACTTGAGGTCATTCCCTCTTGTCCTATTGTTTGTTTCTTGGGAGGAGAGACCAATCCCACCCTGCTACAACCTCCTTTGAGGTAGTTGTAGAGAGCAATAAGGTCTCCCCTGAGCCTTCTTTTCTCCAGAATAAAAAATAACAGTTCCCACAGATGTTTCTCATAAGACTTGTTTTCTAGATCCTTCACCAACTTCACTGTCCTTCTCTGGACATGCTCCAGGGCCTCGATGGCCTTCTTGTAGTGAGGGACCCAAAGCTGAACACAGTACTCGAGGTGCGGCCTCATCAGAGTTGAGTACAGGAGGATGACCACCTCCCTGGTCCTGCTGGCTACACTATCCCTGATACAAGCCAGGATGCTGTTGGCCTTCTTGGCCACCTAAGCACAATTCTGGCTCATATTCAGCCAGCTTCCATGAGCACCCACAGGTCCCTTTGTGCCAGTCAGCTTTCCAGCCACTCTTCCCCCAGCCCGTAGTGTTGCATGGGGTTGTTGTGCCCCAGGTGCAGGACCCAGCACTTGGACTTGTTGAACCTCATACAAATGGCCTCAGCCCATCAGTTCAGCCTGTCCAGATCCCTCTGCAGAGCCTTCCTACACTCGAGCAGGTCAACACTCACGCACAACTTGGTGTCATCTGCAAACTTACTGAGGGTGCACTTGATCCCCTCGTGCAGATCATTGATAAAAATATTGAAAAGTGACCCCAGTAGTGAGCCCTGGGGGACACCACTTGTGACCAACCTCTAGCTGAACCAAACTCCATGCACCACAACTCTTTGGGCCTGGCCACACAGCCAGTTTATTACCCAGTGAAGCGTACTGCCATCCAAGCCACGAGCAGTCAGTTTCTCCAGAAGAATGCTGTGGGAAATCAAGGATGCTTCATTTAGCATGTATTTTGGCCTAGTATTAAAAGACCTTTAACTATGATGTTGTAGAGCTGCAGTTCCCTTGAAGAAATTATTTATGTTTACCTGTTCTCTACTTATTTACAAAGATTTCCTCCCTAAGAGAAAAATTAGGACCACTGTCTGGCACACACTTAATTTTACTCATATAATGACTATAAATGATGTAGCATAAATATTGTTGCTTCACTAAATAACTGTGATCAGATAAATTCATCAAGAGACATAATGAGAGCAATAATATAAAAATTCAAACCGACCAAGCAAACAAATTAAGTAGGGAAAATGTTTTGCTGAAGTTAATCCTGTTTGTTACCCATAACTAATGAAGATTAGCCAAAATTTTTCAGCTGCTTTTAAAAATATAATTTAAAATATTTTGCCAAAATATATTCTATATGCAAAATAAGAATCTGTAACTTAGTTTCAGATCAGTTTTATTTCAATAATCTAAATAACCTGCCTTTGCCTGCAGCTCTGGTGTGTCTCACGGAGCTGATGAGGTGTCTTACTCTTGCTGTACACTGTGATTTCTGTTCAGACACAGCTATGCTGTGAATTTAAAAAGTGTTATGATTGATACTGCTTTATGTAGACTGTATCCATGTATTTTTGACCTTTATAACTTAATGAGTGTAAAGTATAATCTCTAGTGAGTGCTACACAACAGTCCATTTTACCTGGCCAGAAGAGGAGTCACTCTTGCTATTTGTACAATCTTAGAGCTACTTAGATGCCACATCCTTCCAATTGTATTGGCATGAATTGAATTGGCATGGCAGCTACAGTACATGAAGCTTCTGCTGTCTTGAAGAAAAAAATCTGTGCAGCTTTGTGTGGTATTATATCAGGTTTACCTGCTCTAGGGAACCTGCTTTGGCAGGAGGGTTGGACCCTGATCTCTTGAGGTCCCTTCCAACCCCTACAATTCTGTGATTCTATGATCATCTTGGATGGAAATCATGGAATCCACATGGAGTTCAACTGTACACACTTACAGTATCTTCTCCCTTTCACCGTAACACATGAGCTAACATACTTGAGTGAAATTGCCTTATTCATCATTTAATACAATTAGAGTAAAGATGGCTAGAACAAAATCACAAACAAAGTACAAAAACCTGTAATACCTGAATTTACATTTTGCTCACAGAATCAACCCTGCTCCTAATAGCAGATTTGTAGATCAAGTTAGTATGGCTTTTAGTTTTGTACAAGATTTAGGTAGACAGGTTTTCTCAGTTTGATTAATTATCTTAATAACTGTTAATTCTTTCTTCTCTCTCTCTCTCTAAATCATTTTTGGTCTGTTGGTTTTGTTACTATAGTTTTTTTGTTGTTTTTTTTTTTTTTTTTTTTTTAGCTGTATGGTTTCTTAGAAACAGCTTTATTGTAGTAGTATTTTTTTTGTTATAATTATTTAGAAAAAAATATTATTTTGCTAAGTAGTAAATCACGAAGCAAAATATATTCTCACTGTGTCAAATTCTTGATGTTCAGCTTTAGCAGACGGAGTCTTTACATTAAGTTGTTTAAGCCACTAAAGCACAATTACTTATTGAAAAACATTTCTTAAAAAGATGAAGTTCAGCAAGATTTTACCTCATTTTCACCATTCCTTAAGCCAGAAGTTGCTATTCACATAAAAGTTTTTCTGGAATATATTAGATTCTCATAACACACACACACACACACTGTTATTCCCCTCTGCTATTTTTTTGCCTATCCACTACCTTCCTCATTTGCACTTTGTAAGTAATTTTGATATAGATTTATTATTCTTTTGGGAGCAAAGGGTGATACTCCTCCCAATTACCTCCTTTGAGTCAGCCTGTGGAGGAGAAATTCCTTTGCTCTCCATGCAGTGGAAACAAATTGCATGCTAAGGAGATCAGCCTTTTCAAATATCATCATGTCTTTTTACATCTCTCTTGCAAATCTCAAACAACAAAATATTGAGTCAGACCACAGAAGGAAAAAAACAAAAAAACAGAAATGTATGAGTCCCTCTGCCTTCCAAACCACAAGATAGTTTAAATGAAGGTTATAGCATTATAATCTCTCTCCTAGTATTTAGTTTTCCCTTACCAGTTACTGTTGTGAGATTCATTTCACAGAGTATATTTCTTGAAGGAATTTGAGCAAGATGATTTTAGGTCCCTCATTCTGAGAAACTCTTGCCATCCACATTTACCAATTCCTCAATCAGCAATTAATCTGCCAGCTAAAGTCTAAATCAATCCTGATCCTTAAATGTCTCCTTATTCAGGAATGATCATTTGATGATGATGATACTAAAATCACAGATTCTTCAAGCAATCCCCCACACAGTCTAACAGAACTGCAGCCCCCCAGGCCAGTCACAGCTCTCAAAATTCCTGTCTCAAAAATGTCCTGCAACCCCTCTCCCAAAAGCAGCTCTCCTGCATCCTCTCTTTCCTGTCCCCTGCCTCAAGCTTGCTTCACAAGTTCCTTCAGTGTTCTCCTAAAGCAGCAAAGCATCTCAGACTAAAGGCAATAGGCAAACCATGGGAAGGCAAAGAAAACGAGCCTTTACTGCTCACTGAAGAGAAGAAAGAAATGAGAGAGAATCCACTTCCAACTGCTGAAGGACATTTCACTAAACTGCAGGTATAAGGAGAATTTTCCAGCTCTTTGCCAGGACATAAGCAAATACGGTAGAGATGTATCAGAAGAGCTCTCCCTCAGAGAGAAAGTTCTTGTATTGTAATACACAAATCACTTCAGCACGCTAGGGCTTGGCCAATGCAATTGCTTACCACCTGCTGATCGATGCCCAGCCTATCCCTGGGCAGCCGGGAGCCCTATCATTCCCCAGCCAGCAACCCCATATTAATTGTCCAGCGTGATGCCATACGGTATGGAATACCCCTTTGGACAGTTTGGGTCGGCTGTCCCCTCCCAGCTCCTCCTGCACCCCTAGCCTCCTTGCTGGTAAGGCAGTGTGAGAAGCTTAAAAGTCCTTGACTCAGTGTAAGCCCTGCTTTTCAACAATTAAAACAAGTAGGAGACATTTCTTCTCAGAGAGTGGTCAGGCATTGGAACCCGTCCCTGGGTGTGTTTAAGGAAAGGTTGGACCTGGTGTGTAGGGACATGGTTTAGTGGGTGACATTGGTAATAGGGTGCTGGTTGGACCAGATGATTTTGAAGGTCTTTTCCAACCTTATTTTTTTCTATGATTCTATGATTCTATAATCCTGCTTTTGCAAAAATCCCATCACTGAGGCTAAAACTGAGGGTTTGGTAGCAACAAATGTTTGTATGACACATTTAGAGTCTTTGAGAAGACAAGCCCAAAAACAAAAAAAAACAAAAATCAACCTGTAACAAATCCTCATGGTAACTATAGGTGAAGTTCATTTGATATAGGCAATTCACTTCCACGTCAAAACAAAAGGCTTTGTAAAAACCTCAGTAGTGTTGCTGTCTCATGGTTGGCAGAACAGAAAGAGATGAAGAGTGAAAGAGCAAGCTCTGAAAGGCTGCTTGTCTCAGATTGACTATACATAGGCAAGGAAGTGAATGGGTCCTTGACCTGGCTCTTCTCACGGCACCTGTGAGGTTATTTTTTGCCCAAAGCTGAGTGGGTGTAAAAAGTGAGAGATCATGTTGTGATTCCAAGAAGGTCCTGGTTCTCAGTCAGCAATAACAGGTGCTGCTCTAGAGCTGAGTGGTATCTGGCCAAATCATTACGGGGGAACTAACACAATACTAAATTAAAAAAAGTAAAACACTTCCCTGATTAAAAGTTCTCAAGATGATCATGACAAGGCTACACTGGAGACTGCCACAGTGGTAACTGTTCCAAATAGTTACAGGTAACAAATCCAGTATTTTATTTTGTTATCATTTTTCCAATTATGTTTCTCACTATTTGTTTTATAATCACTTTTTATCCCTGCCTCCATCATCTGTGTGCTGTCCATCTATCGCTGTTTTGTTTTATCATAATTACTCAGTTTTTATTTTTTCTGATATTTGGCCTTAGATACATATTTCATTTTCTCTTTACACTGGCTAATTTCCTTCCTCTGTAAATCTGTAAATTGCTATGTAGAAAATGCATTACATCAAATACATGTTGCACTAGAAGCTGATATAAATGATTTGGCACCTGCTGCTATATGCTGACTTGCCAAGTAAGGACTCCAGATATCTGCAGTCTCATTGTGAAAATACCAGTAATGTTCATCCTTGCTCATATACTGTATGGAGTTATAGGAAATAAACAGCAATCATACTAAATAGAGAGTTTTACAGTATAGGAAGATGAGAAAAAAAAAAAAAATCAATGAGAAACTTCTGGAACAGGGTTGTAAGACCTTTGAGCCTCCTGAATCATTTCATTCAGTGTTAGTGACCTTAATTAAATCATCACCAGCTCTGTGCTAACTCCAGGGTAAAATTACCATCCTTGATCTTTATATTGTAATTTCTAAGCTCTCTTGTCCATTACATTCAATTATATTTTTCAGCTGCCCTTTCTCTATTTCATGGTTGTACCACACCATTTCATTCTGTCTTTCCCATCTCTGTATACCTACAGCTTGTCTTCTCTTCCTCTTAGAGATACCTCTATAAACTGTTAGTAGTGGTAATTCTGTGTATTAGACTTAAAGTGAGGTAGTCAAAATAATTAATTTAATAAAACTTTTGTTCTTGATCCATGTTTTCAGGGATGGTCATAGGCACTGTAGAAAGAATTATATGGAAGATCTATAGAAAACAGTAAAAATATATTAAATTGTACTTGACATCTTTCTGTCTTGCTTGATGTTTCTTGTTACCTTTTCCACATCAACATATACTTTTAAACATTTAGACCATTTAAAGTGTTTGGCAGCTTCCATACCTGTTTATGGATATACTTATTGAAACTGGTCCATCTGTGATTTAAATTATATATCAAGCTCCTTACCTGAACTGACTATATGTAGCATCTGTAGCACAATTAACTCAAAGATTTAAATATTTTCCTTTTTTTCTGTTTTGTTTTTCAGTTCCTCTTAAGCTTCTGTTCATTTTTATCATTTGTTTTTTCCATAAAAAATGTTGCTCTGGGAAAGAAATAGGGATTAGGATGCAACAAGGACATAGAAATAGAGGGGGTAGAAATGTTATTGTCAGTCTTGCAAGAACTAGTTGTTTTTGCATTTATTTTGTTTTGTGTGGGCCATGAAATTTGTATTGTATTGTATTTTTCCCAAGTAACACTCTGAAATCTTGACGTCATTTGTCTTGATTCCTTGAAAAAAAAAATAAAAAATGATGGCATTAATCATTCCTTTGGGCTTTTGCTAGGCTGTTTTCTGCATGCATTTGCTTTGTTTTTGTTTATTTAATTTTTGTTGTTCTCATTTTATCTTTAATTAGTTCAGTGTTCTTCTTTCCAGTCCAAGTTGCACAATGCCTTTTGAAATAGCAAAAAACAAATCAAGAGGGAATAATTCAATTCTTCAGGAAATGATGATATTTTGATTTTTTTTTTCCCATTATGAAATGGAATTAAAATAAAAATAAATAACATATAACAATAAAAATAAAAATAAAAAACACCCTTTCAAAAACATCACAAAAAACTTGGGGATGGGAAGGGGATCTTATTGCTTTGTTACACAAAACCTTAACATTGTACTATTAAAATGTTTTAAAAGCATTATATTAAAATAAAAGCCAGATTGGGATTAAATGAATAAAAACTTCCACAGATGTCAAAATACGACAATTTTCTAAATGAATAATGTGCCAAATTGTCTAATACATTATTTTAATTTTCTTACAATTTGATCAATATTCAATACTCTCCACCCAAAGATAACCTTCAGGAAATATACAGCAGCCATTTCCAAACAGAATCACTACAACATCCTTTCCTTCTGTTCCCTTCTCACCAACTGGGATGACATTAAAAAAATTTGTTTCGATTCTGCTTCCATATTTTGGTGGTGGTGGTGGTGGAGTTTTTTGTTTGTTTGTTTGGTGTAGCTCTCCTTTCTTCTCAAGTCTCTGGAAGGCCCCATCCATGCGGGCCTGTGTGTGTTGTTTATGACCAATGTCAATCCATAGAGCTCATCATTGATTCTTGGTCACTGTTGCCTTTCTTGCCCATTTTCAAACTGGCAACATCTGTAATGGCCTTTTCACGGACAAAAAGCAGAACTGTCCCCATCTGCAAGGGCTACTGATAGTGCTTTATGCACCATCCCTCCTGAATCCCAGCTGATCTTTTCCTACCCTCCCTCTCCATAATTTTCATTTGCCTTCCCGTTTCTACATTTCTGTCTGGCCTTCAACAGAATAACAGAATCACGGAATCATCTAGGTTGGAAGAGTCCTCCAAGATCATCTAGTCCAACTTCTGAAGTCCAAAGGTCTTTGACACATTTTATTCTTTTAAAAATTCAATTTCTGTGAATACAAATTCAATTACTATCCTGATACTGCTTCACCCCAAATAAAACCCTTCAGTCAGATAAAAACATCATTCTCTTATTTATTTATTTATTTGTTTGTTTGTTTGTTTTTGCTAAATACTACCATGTTTGTTACACCCGTTTATACTTAGGTATTTATTGACTTTGATTCATTATGCAAGTGAAGCCCTACAGAAGTTCATAATTGTCTTCCTGATACCTTTCAAATAAAATTAGTAAGGACACATCTACCAACACATAAATATTCCTCCAGTAATTCAGCATCTTGCATTTTGATTTCTGCAATATCCTGAAATTGGGACTGAACTAGAAAGCTTGAGAATATTTGGACAGGATAAACAAGTAGAATGGGACTGGAATGAAGATCCCAAGGGGGCTGGGCAGGAAAAGGTATTATTTTTCAAGGCTTAGGGAAAGAAGAAAATAATTTATATATACTCCCTGAAGTTCAATTGAGACTCCACAATTCCCAATTATCAATATTTTGTCTGGTTTTAAACAAATTTTGTCTTTTGGTGATAAACTACTATTTTTACCAGTTACTTTAATTTCTCATTTGGCAGAGACTTATATGAATCTAAAAGCTATTACTTTGCTGATGAAATATGTGACATTCAGAACCATCATAAGATGACATTTTTATTTTTACTTTTTGCCAAAGAATCATCAGAAGTTTGTCTGCAGAGAAATTCTAATCCAGAAGGCACATATCTCTTCAGGGAATTGGGTAAGGAAGAAAAGCATATGAGTAGTTAACTTTGTGCAGGCAGATGAAACATCTGGTGAAAGCACACTTATCTTAACAACTTGTTCCTCCTCTAACCACAGCTGTATCCCCTTGTACAAAGATTTTGCAAAGCACCCTTCAGGCTAAGCAAATTAAAACAAAAAAGCTTAGTATGTTTATCTCCTTCAGCACACATGAAATACCTGCTCTGGAATCGAACTGCAGTTTTGTAATTAAGGTGACCGTCACATATCATATTCCTATGACATTTCTTGCAGATGCTGCAAATAATCTTCATACTGCAGCTATTAGAAAAGGAAAGATTGCACTTTAAGGCTCCTGCCTGGTGTCTGAAGTGTAGAAGTGCTTAGCATGCAGGGTTTACCACTCATGCCAATGGAAGGTGTTTCATATTTAAAAGTTATGGATACTGACTGCTTATTTAAAATAAAAATATTTGGACAAATTATGTTTCAAGTTGAGCATCCAAGTTATTTTTGATGTCTGTAATTTAGCTATCTTTCATCTATATGTAGAACATAGGACATCTCACATCCTCCTATGTCATCTCAGAAGGATCTTGAAAAGTTTCGTTCATTAATACATCAGGTGCCTGGAGTGAGTGAGTGAGGTTCAGCTGAGAGCTTGGGAACCAGATCCAGTCCTAGGTGCTACTGAAGTACTGTTTTCAACAAAGCTCTGAGAGTCTTCAGAGCAGGATCTGACCCCCACGGTTCCAAAGGCTAGAACACTATTATCCTTAAGTAAATATAGTGATGTTTACCTAGGACAAACATAGTTAATAAATGTGTCTTGAAAATACAATATGAAAATTAAGTAAGTTCTTGAAAGGCTGTGGTGAACATAAATTTATTAAATAACTGGTTGTTAAATGAAAATTACAATTTCGTTCCATGGAAAAAGTGGCATGGGAATATGTACTAATGTATATGCAATAAGAAATTAATTATGGGTGATTAGACATCCATAACTGTGATGCTCCTTAACTGGCAAGTGTTTTACCCTATAGTGAGAGTAATGTTATCCTAACATAGGTGTGGTTTTGTAACTGAAGTAATAGATATTCTTTCACACAGTTGATTTCTGAATGATTCTTAGTTCTTCTCATACTAGTTCACAGTACCCCATAACACCTTTTTCTACAGTCATACTAATCGCTCTGCCTAGTTGTTCTTGAAAAAAATATATGTATAATAATTGCAGAGGAAGTATAGCATATTGCAAGTAGTCATCACAGTCAGTTCAGATCAATTCTTCTGCATTGGAAACAAAAACTTAAGAAAAGCTGTGATACAGGTCAGAATCTCTGAAACATGATGCACCATTCCCAGTGCTTTCTAGTGACAGCTTTTGGCAATAAGCCTGTGTCCTATAATCTGACTGAATGCACAGAATTGTTCCTATCTCTTCTCTGACCAAAGTGTTTTTTGTTGTTGTTTGTGGCTTTTTTTTTGTGTGTGTATTTTTCCAGTAATATGTCCATTTACAGCCACCCTGAATTGTTGCAAAAGAAAGCATAAGATAGAAAAGAGAAAAAAAGAAGTATAATTTAATTAATAGTTGAACACAATATGTGTAGCAATGCAAAGTGTAAATAATCAGGATAAATTGTGAAACAAAACATGATTTGTAGAATAGGAGTAATAATCTTATATCTTAACTAGGAGAAAAATCCTCATTTGGTTTATGTGGTGCAATTCTCTTGATGTTACTAGAGCTGTACTCTTCGGCACTGTGGCTTTGGCTCTCAGAGTATCCTGGAGTCCTGGAGGAGCAGAGAAAGGAACTGGTTGATTCCATCATCTTTTCATTTCCATGTGCTTTCCACTTTCTTTTCCATTTGAAACACAGATGCAAAAATTTAATTCTACACATTTTTATAATCAAATATACAATGCTAAGGAAAATACACTTCCTTGTCTGGCCACCCCAGACTTAGTATGCCAGTGCCATTGTAAAAATACATGGAGAAGAAAATTCCCACATTATTTTTCAGTTAATCTCTGGAAGCTTTTATTTCTCCTGATGCAAATCACTTAAAACAGAGCCCACAGTCTGATTTATTCCAGCAGGAGAGAATTTATAGCATACATTGCTGTAGCAGGAACAGGATCTCCTGTTACAGCCACCCGGCAACAGGCAAATTCCATGTTACAAGAAGGTTTGAATTCAAGGCAAACATTGTGCTGAAGGACATGCTCCTTACTTAGCACATAAACTATTTCATATGGGTTGCAATATTTCTGTTCTAGATTAGTGCCTAGTTACATTTATTAGTATTATTATTATGCAAAATTACTTCCAAAATACACCACCATTCATGATTAAACAAAAGGAAAGATCAGAGAATGGATAGGCAAGTGGCATGAGGCTGAAGGTCTAATGTGCTAATTGCATCTTGTAAAGGCCAAACAATGAAATTTATTTTTTGGTTTTAAGGCTGAAAATTTCATAAGAAATTTAGGAGATGATCTGCCCAAGGTCCACTGAAATATATGGCATAAACATCACTGTAAGAGTGATAGAAGACCTCAATTGGAGAGAGAGGTATGAGGTAAAATGGCCCAAATTCTGTTTTCAAGAGACAAAAAAAAAAATCAATATAACAATACTGCAATGAAATCACTGCTGTGACAGATAGTAATGTTATGAAACTGCTTATTTTTAAAATGTTCTAGAAGGCATAGGCCTATCTTTCAGTTTTATTGTGATTGTGGTAGTTTAATTCTCTTGACTTCAGCAGATGGGACACTTGTTTGGGAGAAGGAGCACTGGATTAATGTTTTAGGATATATTACTAATTTGCATATTTGTTACCTTTTACATCTCTTAATTCATAGATTTTAAGGCTAGTTGGGACTTTTGTAATAATATAGATGGATGTCTTGCAGAATATAGGCTATAAAACTATATCCATGCCTCAAACCAGTCACCTGAGCTAAAACACACCTAGAACAAGTATCTTGCCATATTCTTTCTTCTTCTCACATTTACCTTTATTTCTTTTGCTTCCCTTTCTTGTTCCTCTGAAGGAATTTCTGTTTTTTTTTCCTACAGCCCTAGGAAAGTGGTTTTTTTTTCCACTTTTTTTTCTTTTTTCTTTTTATTTTTATTTTAATTACCCATAAATACCAAATATACATAATGTATATAATAATCACTGATACATTTATTTTCTAAGCACCTGTTTCATACCAACTCTAAGACCATTTATATTACTGTGACAATCTTGCTCCTGTGTTATACAAAAAGACATAATAATTTATTGTATATACAAAGTAGTCAGGATAGTGTAGATCTATCATGACTTGGTTTGAATAGCTCTGGTATGTGCTTTTGTTACTGCCACAGTCACAGAAATCTTATCAACAAAGTAGTCAGATGTCAGATGTCTTTATTCACCTTTCTGACTGGGGCAGGTGAATAGTCTTGTGTGTGTGTGTGTAGACATGCAAGGGTATGACCAGGGGGGAAGAAAACATGGATGAGACAAGACAAAAACTGGACCAGAATCAGAAAGTAGAACTACCCGCACCTCCTCTCTAAAGCACCAGTGGAGGCCAACCTCTAAGGGACACAGATATAATAATCTACTAACATATATCTTTAAATACAGAAGAGTCAGATCTGCTGGAGAGGAGAGAATAAACAAAACACAAAACAAACCTGCCCACAGTGTTCATAGTGTGTAGTGTAGGGATTCCTCAATTCTGCATTTTAATTCAAAAGTTTCCCATAACCTTCCCAGGATTGGACTAATCCCATATGCTCTTTTCTGTGCCTCAGATGATGTCTACTTCCTTTCTTCCCTCCCAAAGAATCACAGAATCATCTAGGCTGGAAGAGACCTCCAAGATCACCTAGTCCAACCTCTGACCCAACACTAATAAGTTCTCCACTAAATCATATCCCTAAGCTCTACATCTAAACGTCTTCTAAATACCTCCAGGGATGGTGATTCAACCACTTCCCTGGGTAGCCCATTCCAATGCCTAACAACCCTTTCAGTAAAGAAGTTTTTCCTAATATCCAACCTAAACCTCCTGATGCAACTTTAGCCCATTCCCCCTTGTCCTATCACTGGGCACTTGGGAGAATAGACCAACCCCCACCTCGCTACAGCCTCCTTAAGGTACCTGTAGAGAGCAGTAAGGTTGACCCTGAGCCTCGTCTTCTCCAGGCTGAACAATCCCAGCTCCCTCAGCCAGTCTTCATAAGACTTGTTCTCCAGACCCTTCACCAGCTTCGTTGCCTTTCTCTGGACACACTCAATCACCTTGATGTCATTCCTGTAGTGAGGGGCCCAAAACTGAACACAGTATTGGAGTTGCGCCTCACCAGAGCCGAGTACAGGGGGACAATAACTTCCCTAGTCCTTCTGGCCACACTGTTTCTTATGCAATCCAGGATGCTGTTGGCCTTCTTGGCTGCCTGAGCACACTGCTGGCTCATATTCATCTGTCTATCAACTAATGCTCCCAGGTCCTTCTCTGCCAGGCAGCTTTCCAGCCACTCATCTCCCATTCTGTAGCGATGCTTGGGGTTGTTGTGCCCCAGGTGCAGGACCTGGCACTTGGCCTTGTTGAACTTCATACAGTTGACCTCAGCCCATTGGTCCAGCCTAGCCAGATCCCTCTGCAGAGCCTCCCTACCCTTGAGCAGATCGACACGCACCTAGCTTGGTGTTGTCTGCAAACTTACTGAGGGTGTACTCGATCCCTTCATCTAGATCATTGATAAAGATATTAAAGTGAACTGGCCCTAATACTGAGCCCTGGGGGCTGCTGCCAGTCATTGCAGCACTCGTCATAGGAGTGGTTCCACCATGTTTCAGTGATGGCAACCAAGTCATAGCTTGCCTGCCGCACAATGGCTTCCAGCTCCTCCTGTTTGTTGCCCATGCTGAGTGCATTAGTGTAGATGCACTTCAGTTGGGACATTGCCTTCTCCCCCAGCCCTGACATTGTTCCCCCCAGCTCATCTCTAATGAGCCATATGTCATCCCTGTCCCCCTTCTTACTTAGTTTAAAGCCCTCTCAATGAGCCCTGCCAGCTCCTGGGCTAGTATCTGTTTTCCCCTTAGAGACAGGTGGGACCTGTCTGAAGCTATCAGGCCGGGTGCCAAGTAAAGCACCCTGTGGTCAATAAATAAATAAGTAAATAAATAAATTTGTGTTGACACCAGCCTCTGAGCCATGTGTTTATCAGGTGAGCTTTCCGGGTCCTCTCTGTACCCCTCCCTGCCACTGTAGGGATGGAGGAAAACACCACCTGTACTCCTGCTCCATCTACTAATCATCCCAGTCCCCTAAAGTCCCGTTTGATAGCCTTCAGGCTTCTCTCAGCAATTTCATTGCTGCCAGCCTGGACTATCAATAGAGGATAGTAGTCAGAGGGGCAAACCAGGTTGGGAAGGTTTCTGGAAATGTCCCTGACCCAGGCCTCAGGGAGGCAGCAGACTTCCCTACGGGTAGGCTCAGGCCGACATATAGTGCCCTCTGTTCCCTGAGAAGGCAGCTGCCTACAACAACTCGCGCCCCCTAGGGGCTGCCTTTGAACGGCAGGGGAGGGGGTGCTGCTGGCTCTGCCCACGCCTGGTCGGACTCAAAAAGGCTGCCGGGTACTGGCTGCTCTGCTGGCTGCCTCGAGTGGCTTCGATGACGGAAAAAAAGCCCTGCCCGCCTTGACCCCGTGCTCCACTGCAGAACGCGTCTGTCTTGGAACCGATTGCTGCAGCGAGTGGCTGCAAAATGGCGGTGACGCCTGATTTAATGGTGGCGATGCCCAATTTAAATGGCCAGCCATTTAATGGCTGCTGCTGGCCTACTGCTGCCGCTGCTGACTATCTATGGGCTGTCCTTTACTGCATGCAAGCCCCTTGCTCATTCTGCAAGCACCACGGTTGAATCCCAGTCTGCCCAAAGTTCCCAAACAGGGCCTTGACCTCAACCTTTGGACTTCAGGGAGGGAGGCCCAAGTCTCCCTTTCCTTCCACAATATCACACCCAAGCCAGGAACTGCAATTGCTACAGCATCTTATCAAAATGTGCAGGATAACTTATACTGAAAAACAAACGAAAGACTCCAGAGGGAACACAACAGTCCTGTGTTCCCTAAAAGCTGTGAAGAAAGCTACTGTCACTCTAGAAGGAGAAATGTTTCTCCTTATTCTTGGTGTAACAGGATGAACAGACAATACCTCAGATTACTGAACCAAATATACAATAATGTAAGCTGGTACTCCATCAGAATTTTTATATTTATTATAAATATATGTAATATATATATTTATATAGTGTATCTGTATACCATACTTGCTGCAAGTCTATATTAAATACATTAAATCTGTTGTTTCATCCTATGTTTAAACCACTCTATTCACTCTTTTATGTGTTAAATGGGGTTTATAAAGTCCTAATGAACGTGCTGTGAAGAATGCAAGCAAGAATTACAGCTGTCTTCAAATATAGCTGCCCTCAATAAATTTAACACCTTTTCTATCATTGCAATGTTAAGAGGATAATGGAAGATTTATCCATGAAAACCAGATGCTATATCAAAACAAGAAATGATGATAAAGTGCATAATTAATAAAAAAGGTACCTCTCACACTTTTGTCTCAAGATAATACTCACAGGAGAACTCTGTGATCAAGCCATGCATGACATCTACAGGCGACACAAGCAGTGCAAATGGAAAATGCTGGTACTACATTTACTGTAGGTTGGGTGTGCTGAAAAAATAACTTGAGTGATACAAGAAACTGCAATAAATGTATTCTGTATTTCCTTCACAAACTCTTTTATTTAGCCTGGCTTAATTGTCAAATCAGTGAACAAGCAGGAAGTCCAACCCATCAGGCATCTTTGCTGGACTTAGTGGCTGTTAGAATTAGATAATAGCCTCCCTGGAATTATTTTAAGGGGCTTACTGCATTAAAGACTTCTATCTTCTGACTTATTCTGCCCTAAAGAGCTTTTTTTAATTATTATTTTTTATTTTTCTTTTTTTTTTAAAAAAAAAAGGTCCAAGTCAGTTTGTGTAAAGGCTGGTGCTTTTAGAAGAAAAGAATTTAAGGAACTCATATTTCAGTATTACTTCAGCCATCTTTAGAAGCACTGTTATATCATCCAATACAGAATTCCAAAATTAGAAACTCATACAGTATTAATTGAAGAGTCTGCTAATAAGTACGGGATCCAGCTTCTACAGAACCAAATGCAACATGATATATTACAGGTATACTGCCCTGTGAATTACCAGCTTATTTCAAATGGTGGCTGTACACTTTAATTAAGTTTAATCCCCATCTGTTATTACATTAAGCTTGCTTATAACATTGAAATTCAGTGGCTAGATTTTCATGTCAAAGATTTTAAATTTAGTTCATCCTGTTTTCACCTAAATTGGTCCTTAAATTTAAAATAACAGAGCAAATTGGAGTTAAGGTAGTGAAGAATGCTACCTATATCCAAAACCAAATACTGTGTGCATGAAAATGAAATTTGTGTGTTTCAATGTAACTAGACAGTACATCCCTAGTCCTGAATTTATGGATATATTCAAAAGAAAAATGAAATAAATAAATTCTGCAACCAAAAGAGAAATGCATTTTATTGTTTGCACTATGTAAGACATAGCTAATGATTTCAGAAACTTAATGTTTCTACTAATCCCGGTATGTCATTATGGTACATTCAAAAAACCCTGACTTTTTTTTTTTGTTTTGTTTTTTTTTTCCAGAATTGAATACAGACAGCTTAAAAAGGGTTGCGAATTTAGAAGTATATTAACTTGAAGATCTTGAAGATCTTGATAAATCTCCAAATCTGTATGGGCATGTTAATCCATGATACAAGATTCAAGTGTGTAGGATCAGAATCTGTTAACCACTGTGACCAGGGAAAGAGCATTAGATTTATGAGTATTTTCAGCATTCCTTTGTTATAACCAGAATATTCTATAATTTGTGCCTTGTGCATGAAGTGCAAAAGCTTATATTACACCTATATTGTATTTATTTGGGGGGAGCTGGAATTTAAGGGTTTCAGACAGGTTATTCTATATGTAATTTTGTAAGACAATGTTCTGGTTTCAGCTGGGATAGAGTTAATTTTCTTCCTAGTAGCTTGTATGCTTCCATATTTTGGATTTAGGATGAGAATAATGCTGCTAACACACCGATGTTTTGCTTATTGAGTGTTGCCTACACTAAGGCAAGGATTTTTCAGTTTCTCATACCACATTGCCAGCAAGAACGCTGGGAGTACGCAAGAAGCTGGGGGGGACAAAGCCAGGACAGCTGACTCAAACTGTCCAAGGGGATATTCCATACCATACAGCATCATGCTAAACAATAAATCTGGGGGAGGGGTTGGTCATCAAACTGCTTAGGGAGGGGTTGGTCATCAATCAGCAGGAGGTGAGCAATTGAATTGGGCATCATTTGTATATTATTTTATTATTGTTGTTGTTGTTATTGTTGTTATCCCTTAATTTTTTGTCCTATTAAACTGTTTTTATCTCAACCCATGTGCTTTTTATCTTTTTATTTATTTATTTATTTATTTATTTCCGATTCTATCTCCATCCCACAGTGACAGGGAGGAGAGAATGAGCTAATGGCTGTGTGGTGCAAAGTTGCAAACTCTGGGAATGTTGCAACTTGAATGCTGGCTGTATGGACCTAGCTCTTAATATGAAAACAAATGTCTAGATATGGGCATCTAGATTATTAATAAATTTATTCCAAGTTTCAGATTCCCTATGCCACATGACAGGCAGCATAGCAGACCAAGAAATCATGTTGATAGTATATAACCATGAGGCAATGGCAGTGATAAAAGTCTGAAATGTCATCCCTTTCCACATCTAAAAGTTCAAGCCAAGTTCAGGCTGACACCTCCAAATACTGAGAACAAACACCTTATGCAGGTAACTACTTAAAGCTTCCCTAGTCAATGGAAAAAAAAAATAATAATAAAAAATAAAAAATAAAGGAAAAAAAAACTCAAACCAAAATCAAATAAAACAAAACAAAACAAAATGAACAAACAAAAAAAGAAAAACACCACCACCAACAACAACCCAACAACTACAACAAACAGTTAGTGAAAGTGGTTATCCCACTGTTACCCTTCACACAGGGCTTGGTAAACTCATCGAGGAAATGGGAGTCCACAGTCCATCTCTCACCTGCCTCTGAGGAAATACAAACACAGATCTTCCCCCAGATCAAGAGTTGGATAAATGCTGCTTAAGCATTTCAAACATCATTAGTCCCATCAAGGCAGAGATCTGTTTTCTCCAGATCTGAGAATCTGGTGGGACTGAGTCAGAAGAGAACATCCTACTCCCTGACCAAGTAGTGACTGTAGAACTGCAAGCTCATGGACACTCCTCAGGGTAACTGGAGATCTCTGTTTGGTTTAGAAACCTCCATAGTTATGAGAAATTGAGGAAGATGTTTTGATATTTTTTTATTTAGGACCAAAATCTATCTTGGTCCTGTCTAAGGGGCTAAAGACCTTTGGAGTGTTTGGTGACACAGTCCCAATTCAGCAGTCCCAAAGTAAGGCATTCCCTGCTGCTTGAATTAGGTTCAGGACAATTCAGTGGTAATTTCATTGTCTTTATACCAAATGTTGGACCTTGCCCAGCTCTCCTCTACTTTGGAACATTATTATTATTCAAAGACTTTGTTTGTTTTTGTTTAAACTACTCCTTCAGCAGTCACCTGCTAAATATTTATAAAATGTACTGAAATGAGAGGATAGACAGTAACATTAAACAGTTGCACTTTCCTGTGTACTGCAGAACGACAACCTTATTTGATTCCCCTCTCACTTAGTCTTATGTGCACATGATTACATGTGTATCCTACATCAAATTTAATGAGAGGATTATGTATGTTGGAAATGATACTACTGACATCCCTGGTGTTCATTACCACCTTTTTTAATTTCTGAACTGTCTCCTGAAGCCTGCTATTTCTCAAGAGACTAAAATCTTACACTGCTTTTAATCAAGCAATACTACTTCATTATTCCAAAGAATTTTAAGTGTTTTCACTAAGACAAGCTCTTTGCAGAATAGTAACATTCAGACTCCACAGTTAAAATCCTTAGGTTGCTATCTGTTAGACAAAAGATTACTGTGTGTTTCTATGGAGACACAGAAGGAAGAAGACAATGTATAATCTTGGTAAATGCAGACCTTTACTTTCCAGGTACACAGAAAAACACCACCTTGGATAAGCTCTTTAATTATTAAGTATTATTTTATCTTTATCTGATATTATTAGGTTTTTTTTTTAAAAAAAAGGTATTTTATGTTTGAAAAAATATAGGCAACAAGAAGATAATGCAACCAAAGAGGTGTTAGGTTTTTTCAAAGAGTCACTTCTTTACTGTTATTATCTGTGTTATGCCCCTGCTATAGGTGTAGGGGTCATCACTCAATAGCCCAAGCATGGTGCAGAAGAGAAAATTCCATGTGTCCCAGGGTATGTCTCTAGGCCACCAGCAGGTCTCCAGTTCTGCTATGGGTCAAAGCAGCAGATTTGCACTCTGCTTAGCATCAGCCAGTGAAAAACATTCCTCTTTCCTTGTATTGAACTAGTATGCTTTTGTTTCATTTTTGAATTTAGAAGTAAATTATTTATGTAAATAAAATTTATTGTTTGAAGTAAAAGTATATGAAACATATATTTTACTGTCTTGTATTTTTTTTCTATCTAAAATCATGAAATAAATTGGATAAAGAAAAGCGCAGAATTAAATTAATAAACTAATTCAAAGAATATGCATAGTACATGGAACCTGCATGCCCATAAAACAGTTTTGCAGTTCAGCACTCTCGACAGTTCTATTAAACCATTGGAATTCAGGAATTTCTGAAGGACACTTTATTTCAAAATTCTCAAACTCCTTGAAGGCATCATCTTTTCTACAATATGGATATGCTCTGATGAGGTTGTGTTGTAGATATGATACTATTCCATATACCTCACAGTCTTCATCAGCCCATACCAGAACTCACAAATCATAATCATTTGGCGTCAGGATTTAAAGTATACCCCTTGCATAGAACTAGACACAGTTTTTGTACAGTTTACTTCCATAGGCTGATGCCTGGATTCTCAACAGAGTTGGTGCATCCACAGCTACTACGTACAGAAAAAGGATTTGTGCTAACTTTAAATCCTAAGGCAGGGAGGCATACCTGTTGGCAGCCCAGAGCTGTGCTCAAGTGGCTGGCTGGAGGATAGCCATGTGCTAAGGCATGGCAGGAACATCAGGGAATTATAACCCATGGGATTACATCAACTAAATTTCTTGTGCAGACTGCAAAATGAACTTGATAGACTATCAAACTACAGTTGTCTTTTTGTTGTATGCTCCTAAAATGACTTTCGGATGTGTTGGCAAGAGCACAGCTCTTGCTGAAGGCAGTTGGAATTGCAAGTGCTCAGCTCAAAGATTATTAAGAATCAGAACTTCATGGCTGTGTGAAATGTAAATATTTCATATTGTAGCTTTCAGCCCATTTTGAAGCAAAAAAAGCAAACATAAATGCTGACTAAATCTTCATTTTAGGGTTCAAAATGTAACATTTCCTATATTTTCATTTCTATGTTGCTGTTTTAAAGTCTAGCATTTTAACTATGTCTATTTGATAATCTGTATAACATAACTAATTCAAGTGTAGAATTAGTTTTTTGGATGCTAGGTCAGGCAGAGACCTTTTACCACATTAACAAGGAGGACTGACAAGCATCTGATGGTGGAGGAGGAAAAAAAAAAAGAGTCTCGATATGAAGCTGTGAGGCAAGAGGAGCAGAAGATTGATAAGGTGGCAAGAGAAAGGCAGCCAGGGCAAAGGGACCCCCCTGTCACCAGGGCTGTGGTCACATGTGAGAGCATGGCTGGTTTGCACTGGGTGCCCTCCCTCTAAGCAGGACTGTGTTTTTTTGCCCACCGTCGGCCCAGCCAGCATGACCCCTTGTCATCGGGATGCTTCATGAGCCTTGGCTTTTGCCTCCCGGGAAGGCCCTGTTGGCATGTTGAGGTCTGTGGCCTCCATGACACCCCTTGGGGCAGGTCTGAGGCTCTCCCATCCTGCTGGTGGGAAGGGAGGGGTTGCTTCCGAGGCCCTGGCTGCACAGAGCTCTTTCTCTTCTGGAATGCCAACTTTACCCCTGCCTCTGCCCCTGCCCTTGCCCATGCTGGCACAAGTGAGTGAGCGAGAGAGCAAGTGTGCTTGTCCTTTAGGCCCCTGTTAGAAGTGCTGCAGCTTAGCTTGGCGTTCCTGGGAGAGAAAGGAGGGTTCTGTGCAGCCACGGCGTATTCCTACTCAGCCAACAAATGGCGTGGAGGGAGAGTCCAGGCCTGACCCCTTGGAGGGACATCACTTGGTAGTGAGGCAGGCAAAGCAACCGGCCTGTAGCCAGGACAGGGGTCTGTGCCCTCATGGCTGCCCATCCTGCTGGCACCCTGCCAACATGACAGCCCCATCCTCAGGGTGCATGTCACCAGCCTTGGAGCCCCCTGTCCTTCTTGTCACCCTGTCCCCAAGAGCAGCCTGTCCCCCTGGAAGCAGGGCTGGGGAGGCTGCAGTGCAGAAGCTGGCTGCTTTAGGCAGGCAGCAGGAACAAGCCCTCCCTTGCCCTGCAGAGGGAGGGTGCGGGTTCAGGAGGTGCTGGGCCCAGGCCCTAGTTTTTGGGATGAGATTGCTCCCAGGGGTATGGAAGAGGCAATCTTGTGGTGCAGCCAAGAGGGCCGCCTGTAACTAGGGCGCAGGCCAGAGAGTTGTGCTCTGTGGGGCTTTCAGGGACTGGGCAGCGCTGGGGGAGCACCCTGTAGGCAGGGCTGTGCGCAACCCCTTAATACATTAATAAAATCCCCTTAGACTACTGAGAGGGGATCTTTTTAATGTTTACAAATACCTTAAGTGTGGGAGACAGAGGGATTTGGCCAACCTCTTTTAAGTGGTTTGTGGGGACAGGACAAGGGGCAATGGCCACAAAATGGATCACAAAAAGTTCCGCACCAATATGCGAAAGAGCTTCTTCATGCTATGGGTGACAGAGCACTGGAACAGGCTGCCTAGGGAGGTTGTGGAGTCTCCTTCTCTGGAGATATTCAAGGCCCATCTGGATGCCTACCTGAGCAACCTGCTCTAGGGAACCTGCTTTGGCAGGGGAGTTGGACCCGATGATCTCTTGAGGTCCCTTCCAACCCCTACAATTCTGTGATTCTGTGAAGACCTCCTAAGTCTCTAACCTTTTGTTGAGGGCTGCAGCTGGCCTGATGAAGCACAGTACTTCTGCTAACACACTCTCATTAGCCTTGTCACAAAGCCAAACAGGAACACTACTGTATTATCCACCAAGTAAACAAGCTGGCCAGCATTTTTTGTATGGCTGAAACTGGTCTTGGCAAGGAGGTGGGGTGCTGTGGGGGGAGGGGGGTTTCCCATTGCCCACAGGTGAGATAGGATGGCAATCAGCTGAGGGCCTTTTTATCCCAACATTTCTTTAGCCATGGCAGAGGGGGATTGAGTTTTTTCTGTGTTGCTCTGGCTATAACTCTGAATAGTACTTGCCTGGGAAACATCTTTTGTTCTAAGTACTCTAAAGGAAGCTGATTTTATGCATGTATTTAGAGAGTGGGGTGGGTATGGCATTTCTTTTTAGGTGTTTAATTTGCTGCATTTTAGACTTCTAAATTCCACTATCCTAAGTGGTCTAACCTTGATTAGTTTCATTAGCAGCTACTAGAGAGTGTACAATATTTTGTTACGACCATTTCCAGTGATGAGTTCTGCTTTTCTACATTTTAATGCATCCCCAGATTTGTAGAACATAGATTTCAGTATCTAAAGAATAGGGAATTTAAACCTAGCTAGCATTTACTATCAAACACACTTTACCCGAAGTGTAGCAGGCAGATAAGCTTTCCTGAAATATATGCCTAGAAACATTCAATGTTTCTCTTAAGACATAAAGTTAGATTCATATTTGGAAGTTTGACCCTATCTTAATTTAATTGTCTGGTATCAATTACAAATGCTTGCCTCAATCTTTTACAGTCTCAAAGCTAAAGTAGATTGTTCCTTAACATTTATTTCTTACAGATCTCTGTACAATAAGAATTAATTTCTGAATAAAATGTTTCCCTGGATAGCATGTTAAAAAAAAAAAAAAAAAAAAAAAAATTAGAATTCATAAACTTCTAGAATACATCATTTAATTTAATTGGAACTAATTATCCTTGGAAATCAATTGTACTGGTTTTATGGCATTATCCATGGCTTTTGCTGTGACTGAACATGTGATGTGGCAGTGGTATAAACTGTGTCTCTCTGAATTTAAAGAACATTAAATTGTTCTGTAATGGAGTTAGATAAAGTTAGGAAGAGGATATATTTTACTGTCTTAAATGAGTATTTCAGGTGATTTAGAACTCCAGGAAAAACACCAGGAAGTGTGTGTGTGTGGAGATTTAGAATTATTAAAATAATAATATTAAAATTATATTAAAAGAAAACTTCAACGACAATATCTTGTAAGGAAGGTGCGTTCAAACATAAGATTGAGAGGTCCTGAATAACTTTCAGGAAGAGAGTGGAGGAACAGATCACAGACAGTTTTGTCCGTGATTTTTCCTGCTTGAATATTGAAAGTAGAATTACATTAATATTAAAAGTGTTATGGAAATGGAATTATATTTAACATAACATTAAAAATAATATACCTTTCATTTAAAATGTTACTTTTCTTTTCTTTTTTTTTTTTTTTTTTTTAATCATAACCTTACTGCTTACTCTCATTCTGATTTTTATTGTATCTTTCAAGGAATACAATGCCAAGCACATTCTTCAGTTATTAATAAGTGATTCCGTGATGAGAAAATTGCTTTAAATTCTTAAAGCATCTACCAGACATGCTGTATCTTCACTCTCCTCTGCATATGGGTCATATAGTATCATTGTGTGTCTTTGTGAATGCATATGTGTGTAAGCATCAGTCTGCCTTCCAGGACAGCAGGTTGTAGCGCATGCCTTGCCATTTAAAATTTTATCAATCCATGTGTTTTGAAGATTTTACATGAAAGCCAAGAATAACATTAACAGCAAACTTCATAAAGAGAAAAGGGTTGGACTAAGACTACTCTGACTTGTTTAGAACTCCCAAGTACTGATTGTATTTGATGTATTCCACACCCCACACATCCCTTTGACATTAATAGAAATTATATCTGTAAATTCAGTAAGAGTGGATTTAAGTCTATGGCACTCAAACATGAACACCAGGAAGTATCTCTTACACATGCAGCCTGTTGTTTTCTTGCAGTACTGAGCTAAATAAGTGGTTGTTGTTTGTTAGACAATCAAAAGCTCTCCAAACTTATAGTATTCACTGCTTCATTCTACTTAAAACTATATACAAATTGTTTGCTTGTTTGTTTGTTTCCTTTTCCCACTAGGATGTTATATCCTACATTCTGCTGTTCTAAATTAATATATTCTAAAGATAGCTTGTAATTTCTAGTGACTATAGTGATTATACACTCAATACACTTAACAATATAAGTATGATTTTTCAGTTAGGGATCTGTAGGCCCCTGAAGTTAGAGGATTCCACTCTTTTGATTCAGATGCTTTTAGGTGGAATTGATGGAATTCAACCTAACAAAATTTATCACCAATATTTCTTTTTAGCACTTTTTCATACTTCTGTATACAAGCGGGCTTAATAAGTAGGGGGAAGGGAAGATGTGCATGCTAGCAAAGGCTCATACTGAACAAATATTTTTCTTCTCTTCAAGTCTGCAAAATACTGTGAATTGCAACATATCAGCCCGTCAGAGCTGAACAATTTCCTGCCACTTTTGCAGTGACTGTGTTGTTGTCTTTTGCAAAACAAATTAAAAATAAACATCAGTGTGATGAGAAATGCAGATGTCGCTTACAGCAGCAAGTCCTAGGTGCTATGTGCATCATTCTGTTCAAGGATTTTACTGTAAGGAAATTTATTAAGGCTAGTATCCACTTACCAAAATGTTGGATTTAAAATTTGATAAAGTTCAGTAAAAGGAAAATTAGTTCATCTGAACAATTTTTTCCGTAATTTTTTTAGTCTTGCTACTTCTGCCAAATATATTTTCTGCTTTCTCTTCAAGAAATTTGCTCTTGGAGCAGAGCCTAGAACTTTCTGAAAAACTGGAGACCAACTATTTCATAGAAATTTGTATGTATACACAAGCTATAAGAACGAGAGAGGAATTCCAGAAAGAAAAGCAAATGAAAAGTTAATTCACTTTTCCAACTAGATTATAGCAAATAGAGAAGCTTAAAAGATACATAATTTCTTCTGATGGAAAAACTCTTTCTATTAGCATTGAAGATTAGAGATTTCATTCTCTATAGGCAATGGGGAATTATTAACTTCTTCCCTGCCAACTTATAGAATCATAGGATCATTAGGGTTGGAAAAGACCTCCAATATCATCTGGTCCAACCATCGCTCTATTGCCAATGTCACACACTAAACCATATCCCTACATGCCAGGTCCAACCTTTCCTTCAACACCCTCAGGGATGGTGACATCACCACATTCTTGAGCAACCCGTTCCAATGCCTGACCACTCTTTCTGAGAAGAAATGTCTCCTTGTTTCCAACCTAAACCTCCCCTGGTACAACTTGAGGACATTCCCTCTAGTCCTATCACTAGTTACCTGTGAGAAGAGGCTGACCCCCAGCTCCCCACACCTTCCTTTCAGGCAGCTGTAGAGAGCAATAAGGTCTCCCTTGAGCCTCCTCCAGACTAAACAACCCCAGTTCCCTCAGCCACTCCTCACAACACTTGTGTTCCAGGCCCTTCACCAGCTTCATAGCCGTCCTCTGGACACCCTTCAGTGCCTCGATGTCCTTCTTGTAGTGAGGAGCCCAAAAACTGAACACAGTGCCCAAGGTGTGGCCTCATCAGAGCAGAGTACAGGGGGACTATCACCTCCCTGGTCCTGC
Source organism: Stictonetta naevosa (assembly GCA_011074415.1). Classification (NCBI taxonomy): domain Eukaryota; kingdom Metazoa; phylum Chordata; class Aves; order Anseriformes; family Anatidae; genus Stictonetta; species Stictonetta naevosa. The sequence continues at coordinate 31,931,610 of CM021698.1, forward strand.
TGGCTACACTATTCCTGATACAAGCCAAGATGATGTTGGCCTTTTTGGCCGGCTGGGCACACTGCCAGCTCATGTTCAGATGAGCAAAATTTCTTGGAATATAAACGTTGAAATCTATAAGTTCATAACTAAAGGACTATGATAGCCTGTAACTTCTCAGAAGGTATGTACCATTGAAGACCACGATCCCTTTCCATACTACCTAACATACAGATGAAGGCCAGCAGCTATCTTTCTTTTTAAAATGTCCTGGAACACATCACACTAGATGTTAGCAATTGGCCCTCTGTTTTATGAGAAATATCACAACTGTGTGGGAATCATTTACTGGTCCATGCAGCAAAAACTTTGGAAATACCATACCCAGTATCTCTGAGGTTAATGAGCTGTATGTCAGTGGGAGGAAATGTAGGTGTTAAATCAAGAAATATTTATGCGTACTTCACTTTACTGTATTTCTGACCTTGTTGTGAAGTTATTTATAGGTACAATTTACTTAAGCAATGATACTGTGGCTGGCTTTTGTTTCAAAAATTCATCAAAAATGCGTTATCTAGCCTGTTCAATAGTATACCCCTTGAAATTGAAAGCAAAAAACTATAAATGATAGAAAAGGGAAAGAAAACACATGCTGTTTTGTATTCATTTTTAATAGATATGAAGCATGAAAACGACTGCATGTAAAATAAATGTGATCACTGTCTTGCAAGATAGTAAACAAAAAAAGCTAAAAGACATTTATCTTCCTCAATTTCTGAATTTCACAGACTGAATTTAAGTGGGCAAGGAGAATGATTGGATTTTTACTACACTCTTAACATTAGGAATCTTACTGCATATCATTTATCCATCCTGCAAAATTGTACTGCATTACGAGGCTGGATCCTTACTTGGTGTATTGCTTCTGATGTCTAAGTCCAAAGAAACTGCATTCAGCACCTGGGAAGAGACAGACCCTTAGAAATCATTGCTTCTGAACCTGTAGCTAAGTTTTCCTCCAAGGGAAAACCTTAGTCCTGAATTTCCAACCTGGCCCTGGGCAAAGGTGCAAAAAATGAGAATGGATTTCAATGCACTATTTAGTGTAAGTTTTGTCTACCCTCATTACCTGCAAGAAAATAAATGCGCCGAAACCAACACAAATTATCCTGTGAGCAGTGAATGTAGTCGTCTCTCATATTTCCAATTTTGGGCTTTCTGTCTAAAAACTGTGGAAAAGAGGAGGCAGCATTGGCCAAATGGGGAAACGGGATTTGGAAAAAGCCTTCTTGCATAACCTTTGATTCATCCTTACAATAGAACTGTGTTTATGTCATTGTTAGTGACAGGAAGATGAGTATAATCCTTGTGGGATTTATCTGTTGGTGAGTCTTAATCATTTTTCCCTGCAGGCTAGTGAAGGGCTCATGTCAGCAGTCAGAGTACAGACAGTGACTCTTGAACAAAAACTTCTTTAAAGCCTTTCTGGCAAGAATCCTTATTTTGATTCCGGTTACTGTCAAAAGCAGCAATGAAAACTGAAAAAGTCCCCAGGCATTTTTGAAGTAATCAGGTGGAGGATTTCTCCCAGAGGAAGATGGACAGAGTTAGAGACATGCATTACCCTACATTAGGAATGCCAGCGTCTCAGGAGAACCCTACAGAGAGCTTTCTAACCATCCTCCAAAACTGCAGCCAGAAACTGCAGGTTAGAGACCCTTTTAAAATAGTGAGATAGACACAGAAGGATCTTTGTGAAGGTAACAAGCATCTGAAAACTTGGAGAATAGGTTGTTCTACTTTATGGATCAAGAGAACTGCATGATCTCTTTGTAAACATCTCCCAAAATATTCAAGTTCAGATGTAATGTGGAGCGGAGAGCCACATTTCTTGTAAACTAGTAGTCTAACCTATGAAATAAAAGCTTAAACTTGAGCTGGGATTCCTTTGGTGAAATCCACTGTTCATTGTCTCCTTTGCTGTTAAATACCAATCAAAGCTGGAGCTCCCTGTTCTGAAGATGTTCTCTGCTAATATGTGAGCCTGGTCTTCTCTCTTCTTTGGTTTCCTTCTTGAATGCAGAGTCCAAGATTTCTGCTGTTTCAAAGATACTTCCTAGATTTTTATTTATTTATTTATTAAAATGAAGAGCTTATCTTCCTTCTGTCCTCTGTCTCTCTTCCCAAACCACTGAGGTGAGCATAGGCACTGAGAAGCTGTGAAACCTCTTTTTGGCTGATCAAACTAATAGTTATGAACTGCTAGCTTTTAAGGCTGCACTGAGCAGTCTTTTTTTTTTGGCTTGTAGAGATTTAGTAAGTAGTAGTGTTAAGAGTGTTTCAGAAACTTAGTAAAGTTGTAAGGTAGTCTGTAGAAAATTTTGATGGTTTATCATGGTCTGTTGACCCCAAATGTTGGAAATCTGTCCTTTAGAGAAAGAGGTGAAAATGACTAAAAATGACATATTAGGCATGAATACAGAACTTCAATGTTTTTTTCAGTGTCCCCTTATGTGCAGGTCCATTAACAAACTAGTCTAACTCCCTTATAGAACTGGGATAAGGAGAGAGGAAGGTAATAGTTCTACAAATACCTAGATACCTGAAGTCTTCAAATGATAAAGGAGGTGAAGTTATGTATCTTAGATACCTACATATACCTAAGTGACAAACTGTTTGGTAGAAAGTCAGTTCTGGCTCCCAATGTTATTTAACAAGCTATTAGATTGACCTTTTGGCAAAGTGAAAATACAGCACTAAAGAAAACATCTTTAATAAAACACCCTTAATATTGGACATAGTACTTTTTTTTCTGAACAGCATCCCCCCCAACCTAACCTGATCTTCTGCTGGAGTACATGCTGAACTTTCAAAGTTCAGACCAAGAAGAGTTTGTTCCTCAAGGAAAAATTCAATCTTTTTTTTTTTTTTTTTTTTTTTTTTTTTTTTTTAAATACAAGGCAATGTAAGCAGTTTTCCCAACACTTTGACACTTGTCCTTCCCAATTATTGGAATAGTAAATAGCAACAAGAAATAAAAATTCCATTGGATTCTTAATTGGTTTCCTGCATGAAACAAATATTTTCCCTGTTAAAAGGGAAGGATCCTTTTATCTCTCTGTACACCTGACAGAGAGACAGTCTTTGTGATTGTAGTCATTATTGCTATCTTACCTTATTGCTACTTCTTGCTGTTTCTTTTATGTGTTCTTTTTCATTGATGTGTTTATTTTTAGAGACTTCTTACAATGTAAGATGTGTAATTAAACAATGTTTAATGAGGTCAGTATCTTCAGAAGAAACCATATCTGGTAGCATGTTTCTTATTTGTGTGATAGATATTTTTATTAGAATTAAATTGCAGTCTCCTCTGCTCCCCCATTCCCTCAACAGACGAGAATAATTATGGGAGAACAGAATGTATCTTAGCTTTGTAAGCTAATTGTTCATGATGATAAAGAGAAGATTTGCATATTTCCATGATGAAGTATAAATGAAGGCAGACTGAGTTTGAAGGGATAACAATCACAGCACTGTGCAAGGCTCCACTTGTATATAAGAATAGCTGGTGGACTTGCAAGGGTAAGTCAGGAAGCAATGCAAGTATTGACATACCAATGGGAGAGGTTTCTGCCTGCAGTACCCTGTGAGTATAACTCCAGCTCTGTTTCTGTGTGTGATTATGTTTATATTTTAAGATGTCATCATTAGAATATAAAAATGTAAATGCCCTGAGAATGGCTGTACACAATTCATTGTGGAAGGTGCATAAAAATACCTTTGCTTGGCTTTGTGTATTTAATCAGAATAATTAATGAACCTGACAATTTAATTCTGCATAATCATATTCCCATAAGCAATTCCACAGCCCCTCATTTATCAAATACTTCAGGACAAGCAGAAATTATACAAAAATAAGCTTGAAACAAACTCTGTGTTCTGCTGGGGGATGCATGGATCTAATTTTTCAAGGGAAATAATAATAATAATAATAATAATAATAATAATAATAAAAAGACACAATGACATAATTATCTTCCAGACCCTTTCAACCTTAAACTGAGGATTTGGGGCTGCACATGCAAAAGACCAGGTAGTAGATTGGTTTCTTAACATGGTTCATATTAGAAGTGAGTGAAAATCATGAACAGGAGTTAAGGGATGCAAATGGATCATGTGGTCAGTATTAACCCCTAGGAAAAGTATATCTCTGAAGGCACTTTTGCCTTGTTGATTCTTTGCTATACCAAACATTGCCCAAAAACAAAGTCTGGAAGTTCTTTCTTACTGCCACCCAGATCCAGTTTTCTGGAGTAGTATGAAATAACTACAACTACTGTTCCAAAAGTGATTTAAACAATTTAAAGGTTAATAGTAGAAGACAGTGGGCTGTGTAGTCTAGTGGGAAATGATTGCTGATCACTTATTTTGTCAGGGTTGTAAAAAAAATTGCTTTAAAATGTAGCTGACTGTCCCTAAAAACAAGTGTTGCACCACATTGGTCCAAGGAATATTTGTACCTTCTTGCTCAAGCCCATGCATTTCCTTGCAAGACACAATATTAAGATTCCAGATTAATAAAGTAAAATTATTTCTTACCGATATTATGTGTAGCTTTCAGTTACCTTCTGAGCCACCATGTATTAGGCATGCAGAGGTTATGAAAGATACCTGATCTGCTGATATTTCTATCTCCACTAGGAGAGGGAAATTCCATGTATTTGTACTTAAATCTGGTGTATCTGTTGTTACCAGAGACTCTCTTGAACAGAATGACAGATTATACTCTTTGTGATGCATTAGATTTGAAGAATATGTCACCTATTTCTGGTGGTACTGTTTGTTTGGAGTGACAACCCTGTGGGACCCTGGGGAAACATACCGTGACTCATTCCTGTTTGTAACTATGATTTTTATTTATTTATTTATTTATTTTTCCAATTTCTCTAAGTGAAGCACAGCATCCGTTTTGTGCTTCTAGGACATGACACCATACCAAATGGTCTTTGTCTTGTCTTTGCTGTATTTTAATGATCTTTTATACTTTCTAACCAAGAGCATAAGTATTTTAACAGCCCAGAGGTTCTTATTTCAGATTTATTTTAAACAGAGAACTATAAATTCTATTTTTTAACAAAATTTTGCTAAATATGGATCAGACTCATTCCTCATTCTTTCCATTTAAGATTTATATTATTCTACCATTTTCATTCCCTAGCAGAGCACTACCCTTACATTACAAATGGTAGGCTTTTACAAGTTTTTATGTGTGATTTGCACTGAAATTATCTACTTGATGGATATTAACACGTACCTGGACTTCACTCAGGGGTGAACTAAGTAACTCCTTTTCTGAAGAAGCCTAGCCAAGACGTCAGAGCCCCTTGAGGTCCCATGTCTCTGGAAGTAGCAGACTTCCCAGGTTTGCATGGACTTCAGTGACTGCATGCTTCACCTTCATTTAATGCAAGATGTCCTCTCCATAGATCTGTATATCATTGCACAAATTGTTATAGGCTTAGAGGGACAGTGCCTGTGGCTTTTCTGCAAGACTCATTGTTAGAATTTGAGGAGATAATCACAAGACAGGTACAAACTGGTTTCTAGAAACCAGTATATAATGCTGGATCTAATTTCAAAAACTGAAAGGTATGAATCTGCAGTCTCAAACAAGAACTTTCATTAAGAGGAAAATCCCTATAGCTTCCAGATTTGTGACGTCTTTGGAAGATAACCAACAAACCTCTGGCTGTCCTCTTCCGCCACCATCAAATAAACTCAGGAGATTTGCCCCATCAATGACTGTCAGTATTGTCAAGGTATTAAGTGCATCTCCCTCTCCCTTGGGTTTGGTTGCCCGGATTCAATGTCCACGTTGGAAATTATGCAGGTGTCCAGCCTTGAAGAGAGCTCTTTGAGAAGAGTCTGCCAAGAAGCCTTAGTGAGAGTTCTTTCTCCCTGCTTTTCCCTCCAGCCCCTAGATTTGCCCAGAAACTGTTTTTAAGCTATGTTGCTGCTTTATTTGTGTCAAGTCTCTTATCTCCCTTCTGACCGTGATTCACTGACTTGACTTTCTGGTTGGACCTCAGACTGGCTTCATCACTGTGTACAAGGTGACTGAACTCTTGGATGGCCTTGTTATCAACTGAGACCTGCTCTTCTTGCTCAGACATTGTGGGGCTGTGCCTTTGTTCCTCAGTCCCTGCTCCCCTCACTCATGGAGCAGTGACTGACCTTGGTGCTCCTTGACAATTAGGAAGAAAGACCCTTCATGTGCATTTGGAGGCAGACATCTGGGTTCTGAACATCATTTAGTTGGCATTTGTTACTTATCATAGTTCCTATCATCTCCAGGACTGACCTGTAAGATCAGGCTTATTCATTCATATAACTGAGAGTATGAATGTAGCATGTGGGGATATGCATCAGTTCCACAGTAGCAAAATGCCTTCTAAACACTCTGAAAAATGTGGATGCTAGCAAGGAGTATCATGAAAGGACGGATAGTCTGTAAGATGCCATCATCTGCGTTCTGTTGTTGAATTTGTCATGGAGATTTGTAATTCCAAACTGTTTCCCTATCATTCCATAGAATTAGGGGAGCCAGGCTTCATCCAAGCACTGCTGTTTTCCTGGAGGGTAAAAGTATAAGCTTGTGAAGGTAGAGTTCATACTACAGGGCAAATACTTGTTCCTCAGCAGGACCCGTCCATGATGACATGCACTGCGATGAGAAATAAGAAATTTTACAGTGTAGAGGCAGCTATCACAGACTTATTTTAAAAAATATCTGGAAATATAATCAACATGCCTTTTGGGTGAAAGGGAGTTGGCTCTGTTTGGGGACAAAAAATAAAATAAAATAAAATAAAATAAAATAAAATAAAATAAAATAAAATAAAATAAAATGTTATCCATGTTAAGCTTAGTTCCTCTTTGGCTGTTATGGCTCTTATGGAAAAGCTATTCATCCCACAGATCTTATTCCCAAACCATTTTTATCCTTCCTAAACTGGATAGTTATAAAGAAATGCTCACTGCAGTGAATCATCAGAAGCCATTACTCCTTCCCTAGTAGGATCTGTATATGTTAAAAGGGAACATTTCTAAGAAAATGCTACAACCTCATATGGTTTGGATGAACTACTGTGAACCATCTTTTTGTTATGAATGCAAGTTAGAGGACAATGACTTAGAGAATGGGGATTGGGAAATTGTTTTGGAAACAGCACCAAAACAAAGGCAGTGAAACAGGGAACTAATGGAACACTGAAGTCTGTAGCTGGTTGTAAATAGAGAGTTGATGATAGACCGCAGTTCATCCATATTGTTGAAGTTCTGCGATAACACTGAAAAAAATTGAGCAGTACCGGCATCTAGCTAGATCTAAAAATATTATTTCTTGCTTTTCTTGTTAGTGTGCTAAATTAAAGTCAAAACTTTAAAGCATTTATTTTTAAAAGATTAGCAGAGACTTCAGAGAACACTCATAAAGGTTTTAATTTGCTAACTATGAGGGCACATTTAATCAAAGTTCTATCTCAGGTAGACAGGAAATGCAGCCGGGAGGAGACATTCAAAGACAGTGTGTTCAGTTTCCATGGAAATCTACTCAAAGGAAAGGGGAAGGTAAGCCCTTATGTAAGAGAGTAAAATATTCTTCAAAACATCATAAAGTCACCTAGTTGCACATAAAAAAAAAAATCAATGAAATTCAAAAACAATTTGCAAATTCTATACCTATAAATGGGTAAATTTATGTTTTAATTTCTAGAGGCAAAGCAAACAATGAAAGAGTTCAAAACTAAGCCTGTTACTAAGTTAGCTTAGTAACAGGCACAGTCTGCTGAGTGAAGCAAAGCTGTCTGTGCCAAAGTAAATCCTATTTTTAGACTGATCACTGCATTCTGCAAGCTCACCTGTGACTTCACTGGTTAAACCAAAACATTATCTAACCTAAAGGAATCCAAAACCAGATTGTTGTTTATGACTACATCTACATATATGGATGATGCATTATGATTGTTTTATTCCTTTCCTCTTTTATTCTGTTGATACTTGTTTTTGCCAAAAATAAAAAATGAGGTAGACCCCAGTTCAAGAGTCGTAATGAATGAACTTTAGTAAAGGACAAAATCATTGCTTGCAAAATATGAAAAAAAAAAAAATGTTGTTTATTACTACCTTGTAATCAGTGAGATATTTGTTGCTCATATACTTAATTTCAATATTCATTTAATTATTTTTTTTGTTTATTTTTTCTGTCTGTGTATTAATGCTGTTATATTGTTTATAATGTTATTTTAATCACCTGCTTGGAGGCCAATATAATGTAATGGAGTTAGGATGAAGTCTTTTAGAAACAATGTCTGCATCAATTTAGTTACTGGTCAGAAGCATTTTAGAGATATAAATATCTCATTAGGAAGCTAAATAGCTCTAATCGAAATGCAAAGATAAATTCAATAAACATATGCTGTAGGATGTGTTTAATAAAACTCATATCCATTTCAGTGAATGACGATACTTCTGGACTCCCCTGTTTCCTGCTGGCTATAAATTAAGTTGAATGTTTAGTAGAAGTCTGTCAATATTTCTGGTTTCTGTGGCATTGTTGCATTTTAAAGTTAAATTCATCTTATGTACCTTGTTGAATGAACAAATCATCATGAAATTTTGGGAGAAATGCCTCTTATCTCCTGTTCTCATGTCTTAATTTGTGAAGAAAATAGGTAATTCCTGGTGACCTTAAAGTCTTGGTATGTCAGTATAAGCCTTCAGTCATTCCTCCCTTGCATTACTGCAGTAAATCAATCATTTATGCTCTATTTGCATTTCAACCTATTGATTAGGGAAAAAAAAAAAAAAAAAAGGATAACGTGATAACCATCGTAATTTTAACTGTAAAAGTTAACGCTACTTCACCAGTTAGATACATATTTGCCTCACTTTTCATGATGTAAATTGTGAGTAATTTATATGGAGCCATGCTAACATAAAACCATTTTAAATAATCAAGTCCATAATCTTTTTGCACTGATTTTGCCATTTAAGTCAGCTACACTGGAAATAGATGAAGTCCTAAGATTTATGTAGTAATTTTTTTTTGCTCTTAGGGCTTGATAAAGCTTCCAATGAAGTTAATGTACATTTTATAATGACAATAGCAGTTGCCTTACACTTTTAGGAGTGAACTTCTTTTAAAAATGATAATAATAATTAAATGTAAACATCACCTTTCTTTTGGATTCAAGTAGTATTATATTAAGAAAATCATTTGACTTGCTAAAACATTGTTGGTTTGGCAGTCAAACATGAGAATGATTTTTAGAGCAAGAATTCTACTTAAAGCAAGCACAAGATCATTTCAGTCAAAGAAAAAAGAATGTTATGGCAAAAGGCCAAGTTGTGAGTTTTGCTAACATAAATTTCTGTTATCTTTAGGAATACACTGGGATTTGTGCTTACAGAGGTCTGTGTCCACCTGAACAACATTTCTTTACAAACTTTTAAAATCACATTTTTACTGGGCCCTTTACTCTGGTCAAGCAGCTCTGCCACCATAGCAATCAGATATAAAAAACAATACGACACATTAACATGTGTATTGCATAGCACATCTGGAGAAAGCATGCAGCATCCCTAGTGGACTGACAGAAAACCATTACAGTCCATATCTTCCCCAGTGATTAATTAAACTGAAGTGCAAATAATGGCATTTGGCATGTAAGAAGTAAAATCCCTACAACACTGTTGAAAATGTGTTAATCTAAAATGGGGGCATTAAGACTATTTGGTGTGCCTGTGGCATATTTATTCCCCAAATGTTTTCTCAGAAGAGCTAAACTGCTGTTTAAGTTACCTGATGTGAGAGAAGAGAGAGAAAAACAAAACAAAACAAAATAAAAAAACCCTGACACAAAACAAACTTCTCAGATGCAGCCGATGATAAATTAATAACACCATTATAGAATAGTATTAGCTTCAGCTGAGGGCTGCAAGAATAAATAGGTCCATTTGTTTTGAAATCCTTCCTGAACCTCATGACTCATCTTCCGGATCTATTTTGGATTCTGTCGTATGTGTGTGTGTGTGGCTGAGGTCACACAAGTAATCCGAATGGCTGAAGCAGCGCAGGTTGTCAGAAGGAATAGTTTATTACGTGGATTTGCTATATAGAAATGCCTTTTCATGCTCTGTCTGTTCATAAAAGGATATGAGCAATAATCTTCCTCAGCTAGATTCACTTAAATCTTATTCAGAATCAGAGAGTGCTTCAGATTCCTTCTCTAGATAATGTCTAATCTAACCCTTCCAAATCTAACCCCTACTTCCAGGGAAAACAGGTAGAAAGTATTAGAAATGTCTTTTTCCTCTCTTTCTCTCCCTCTTTTTTTATATATCTAGAAAGCATGTTTAGGAAGAATAAGAGAAACAAATGATGTATTTTTAGGTTTAGATAGCATCTTTGACTCTAGCAATGCCCACAGAAGATTAAAAATTTCACTAGCTAATTTCTGTTCATTCACCTCTAATTAGGGAAATTCAGTAAAATGGGTATGGATGGGTGTGTTTGATGCTAAGCATAATAACAAGTGCTTTTTTTTAGGTGTGTCAACTTTGAGCGCTGTAAAGAGTGCAAAACACTAATGCTCGCTCACTCGGACATCTGAACAGAATTTGGGAGCCAGGGCACATTGAGGACACACAATGAGTCATCGCTGGCTGGCAGTGAGCGCTGCTCAGCTGGGTGAGCAAACCTATCCAGCAGGAATGTCGCCTGCTTGGAGGAAAGCAGATGTGTCAGGAAAGGAAAGGGAGGAGATTCCCATGACATTTTCATAAAGAAAATGGTGTGTTTTCCCCAGTTTTTAAGCTTTTCCTTTAGTCCTTTTGAGAGCTGAGAATACCAGTGTACTTGAATACAAGCATCAGGAAGAAATTACGGTAGCTCTTGGAGACAGACAGTGAATAAGTGAGTGAGACTGTCAGCAAATAAGAACTGACTACTTTCAGAAGAGTCCTGTCAGTGTGCCCTGATCACCTCAGAACTATTGTTGCTCTTGCTTTTGACAAGTTTGGAATTCTGGGAATAATATTGTGCTACAAACACGGAGATAAGGTTATAACGATAATTGTTTCTGTACAATTCAAGTGCTATGTCTTCAGGATTCTGAGTATTTATTTTTCTCGTGTCCTACTGTTGCAAGACACTTCAGTCTCTAGAATCATTCTGGCAAGAAACTTATCAAGAAATCTGAACAGACTCTGAAACCTAGTAAACACTAATTAGAACACCATATGTTGTTATCAAACCACATGCACTAAACCATACTTGTGTTCATTCATCCGAACAAAAGATACCTCAGCAGCATACCCAGCAGCATTCTAACAAGTAAAATGTGCAAAGTACCCAAATAGTTATTCATTTATCTTCATTTCATAGGAGTATTACCAGGATTATATGCTAAAAGAACAGACATCTTGTTAACATTAAACCAGTTGGGTAACTCCTTTCATCCTCAGGAATTCATTGGTTTGTTTCTAGCAGGTATCATGTGCACATAATCTCCAGGAGGAAGGGGTAACTTGCCTTGAAGTTGTTATGATTCTCCAGGTTGTGTTCCATTTAAATTCTTCACAACAAAATGACTGACTGGTGTAGGTATATCCTGCTTTAAAAAATATGTATATGTATTTACATATCAGAAAGAATATATAAATTACTGTGCCTAGATATCATGTTTTCAATGTCTGAGATGTACAGATTAACCTGAAGAATCATCTTTTATATCTATAGAACAGATGTAAAAAGCTCTAATAAGGTAAACCAGTAGAAGTTTTTACATTGACATTTAGTGAATTTTTGAAGCCAGACCACAATGCTTGCCTACCTTGCAGCAAAGCTCTGAGGTATAAATTAATGAAAATCATAGACAAGTTGCAGCGGAAGACAAGGTACAATGGAAGCATAAACTGTTGTTATTTATTATTGCACTCCACTACGGAAATTTGAGAGCCCCATTACAAAGGAATCTGCTGAATGCTATAAGAACACTAAGAAGTAGAGATTTCTGCAGAACTATTGGCTGTCAGTTAATAAGCTCATTTTTCTCTCAAGGGAAAATAGATTTTCCTCCTGTAAAGATTTATTATTATTATTATTATTATTATTTTATGTTTTATATCCTCACATTGTGTGGTACTATAAATTGCATGCAAGGGACTTTGTTGGAATTTACAAATGGCTGTAGCCTTTTATTGTGTTTTATGCACTTGTAAAACTAGAATAGCTAGTGTAACTGAAGTAATATAGGAGTCATTTTCCACGCAATTTGATTTAGGGAAATCTAATATCTGATGAGAACTTATTACATGGTTGAGCATTAATATTCCTTCCTGTTCTTTTCTGGTTTAGTACCTCCTTTCTAACACAAAGTTCACTTGTCATTCTCCCAGTAATTCCTAAGGTTATTCATTATGAGAACACTGCTGCCTACCTTCAGCTTTCTTTGGGGGAATTTCCAGTCTCAGTATTTGGAGAACTCTTCAACAATTTTGAAGTTTCACAAACGTCAAAATAATATCTTCTTCACTACTATCCAAAATGTCTGGGTGTTACACTGTACCCCTCACCATTGCCACACACGAGGAGCTGCAGTGAGGACCTCTAATGGTACAGCTGTAGCTTTGTGCCATGCCCCTACCCAAGACAGATGGGGTGGTGTCTAAGATTACCACGGGCCTTTAAGTGTTCCTCTACACCAATCTTGTCCTTTTGATGTGTGACTTTTATCCCAATACACTAAAAGCTATTTCTTGAAATGGTTTTGTGCTAAAAATAAGAACCATTGAACCCAAATGTGCCTGAACTCTATAGGTTTGATTTTCAGGGAACATGTCTTTCTGCACTGCCAACTTTGTGATTTTTAAGCTGAAATCTCCTGGCATTTGCTGTTTAAATTAATGTCCTGTCTCCCAAAGACTGGTGATTGTAAGACTGTCTACTTTCATTTAGGCGAATTCTCTAGGTTTGTAACTGTATAGGAAAGTTTGGAAACTTCTTTTGTGTTCACTTCACATTTTCAGAAAGAGACAAAAGACTTCCAATTAAAACAAACAACAAACATATAAGCTTCTTCTTCTTCTCTCCCTTTCTCTCTCTCTCTCTCTCTCTCTCTCTCTCAATGGGATTGCTTTGTGTTGTGTGGAATTTAAACTCTTATGAGTTTATGGATTTCTTATTATTACTTTGGATTGTGGCACCCTTTCTAAACTCAAATCTTTCCACCTGGCAAAACAATTCGTTGTCTCTATTTCATTTTTGTCACAGTTGTCAAGGCATTACCTCTTGAAAATTGCTTTGAAGATCTTTCAGGTTACTAAATCTTGTTAAATTAGGCTGTAAATGTTGATTTAAAGGAGTTTAAAAGAGTTAGCATAACATATGGATTAGCCAACTGGCCCAGGGATTCCTATGTGAAAATCAATTACATATGATTTTTCAAAAATGAAATGCATTGGATTTGTTGGGTGAACTAATCTTTCCTCTTGACCAAAGATATCCTAACTATAATATTGTAGGTAGTTTTAATTGTAAAGAAACTAGGGTACAGATGTCTGCTTTGAGACAGGAAAAAAAAAAAAAAAAAACTGAAAAGTGATAGGAGAAAAGGAAAACAGAGAAAATCTACATAGTTTTCCTCAAATAATATCACTCTGAGGGCTGATTAGCACCAAGAAGACCTCCAAGAGTGCGTCTTGGTACCTTACCCCAGTGCAAAGAGAGGCTGCTATATTATAATGAAATAATATTCTGGTCCAAGAAAAACAGTTTTTTTGTTGTTTGTTTGTTTGTTTGTTTAGCTGAAGATATTTTACTACTTCACAGAGATAAAGTAGTGGGATGTTCAGGATGTTGTACTATATATACACTCTCAGTCTATACTAACTGACAGATTCTCTGTAGCCATTTTCTGCACCTTCCCTCATCCTAGTCAATAAACTTTGAAAGCCACAAGTAGCTGACAGCTCCTTCTTGGGTGACAAAAAGGACACAAAGGATCCCAGCCTTCTCTAAAGAGGTCAAGGAAGGAAGAGATCAAGTCTGGAGGGGAACTCCTCCATCGCAGTTTATAAACCAATATGAAGTTCATAATGGACTCTATATGTTTGGCTCCATAGGCTAAAACTGAGTTATGCTGACCAGTTCACCTCAGTGTATCATAGAAAATCTTACTTAGCTTGTGTTGCCAAAAAATCTGCAATGCTACAAGGTAGTAATGGGAGTGATCTGTTTCAGCCACTGTCATTCTAAGCTTCCCCCAGATTTCTGTGCCTTCCTGCAGGCACCAGGAACAGCAGGGTTTCTTGGCCTCACCAAGAGTTGGCTGCCACTACACAATACCAAACGGGTGTTCAAGCAGCATACACAGCAAGTACAAACAGCCTCATTAGAGTATTTGTATTTGAGCTTGCTCTTTTTCATATTGCCAAACTTTTTTTTTTCCCTTTTTTCTTTTTTTTTTTTTTTTAGTCATGAAAGTAGTATGTAAAGAAATACACTATAATCTAAATATTTCTCCCACCTAAAGTTTTCTAGTCTTCACTAAATGTCCAACCACCATTCTTCTGAACTCTAGTAGCCTGTTTATCAAAGCTGCCCGAGTCCATGCAAAGTGATTTTGTAGTGTAACAGTAATTACATTTATCATGTAACTGCAAATCACTTTAAAATAGGACTACCACCTGCCTTCTGTCTTTGAGTGGAGAGGTTCTAGCATTTGGATTATATGTGTGTGTAGGATTTGTAGGTCAGACTGAGGGTACTACTTTGTATTTGAACTTAATTTCTTTTTCAAACAAACAAACAAAAGAAGTCCAACCTAATAAGGGAGATTAGTGGCTTGCCCAAGATTTCTAGGAACACCACCCACAGCTGTGTGGTTCTCAGAAGTCCAGACATTTCAAGGAGACACCCACTGCAGTCAGCACACTCCAGGGCATGGGCTTGCCTTGTGTAGCTGATCTGAGCATTTGCACTTGAGACTGAAATGTCAAGAGTGTGTCAGGCTCATTTTATGTGTACTGAGATGTGCAGAGTCAGCTCCATGTGTTCTGGATCTGATCCCTCTGCCCAGGTAACTAAGTTCTTATTCCATTAGAAAACAAAACATATTTGAGGTTTATCACCTTTCCCATCTCATACTTATTTCCACCTATTTGTTTTGTGACTTTTTATTTATTTATTTTTTTCCTCATATTTCCAGAATATTTTCATCCTTCTCACCTTCCTATTTTTCTACCTTCGGTTCCTGTGCATTTCAAGCTTTGATTATCAAATAAGAGTTGTCCTCAAAGTGAAGTTAAGCTGGGACTGAAGAAAAATGTTTACTCACTGTTCAGAAATAGATACTGGCCAGAGAACATGCACACGACCTGTGACCAGAAAGTAATTAAAATGCTAATAGGTGTAACTCTGGAGAAGGGACACTCTGGAGTGTCCTCACAGATGGTGCTAAAAAGACCACTTCTATGGAAACGTCTCACTGCACAGCTAAGTGGAAGATTTGAAATGTTACTTTTCAAGAATCATTGACCATGGGGAAGAAAACATTTTGTGAATTAAAAAATAAATTGAAAGCTTGTATTGGTGGAAGTGTAAAGGAGGAGAGGAGGTGTTGGAGGTATGGGAGAATGACCTTGTCCTCTAAGGGAAAAATACTCCAATATCCCTCTGGACAGTCACTGCTGTCACTCCTCTGCCCAGTCAGGTTGATCAATGCTCACAGAGAAGGCTGCAGGCAGCACATGGGGCATCTCACCAGAGTATTTTCCTTGCTCAGTCTAGATAATAGTCACTTCTGTATTTGGAAAAATACATAAATTATAGTTGTTGTGCCAGAACAGCAGGTTGACCAGAAATGTAAGGTAAGGTTTTGAAGCAGAAATAGAAAGAAGGACCTGACAATGAAAAAGGAACTGAGATACAAATGGGGATAGGAATATCTGCATTTCTTATTGATGATGGATAGGAAGCAACAGGCTGATTTAAGACAAATGTTCTCTTTAAGGTCCCTAAAGGTCACTTTCATGGCTAGACATTGACTGATATATATGAATATACATTTGAAAATATTCAGCTAATGCTACAACATATTTACAATTAAGTTTTTTTTTTCACCATTTGAATAATAATAAAAAAGGGTGGATTTAGTAAACAGAGAAATTGCCCCAATTTCTGTGTCTCTGTTGGTCCTTCTATAACCAGAAAGGAACAATTTTAGTGTATTAATATATATATATTGCTTATTTGTTCCCTTATTTTCAAAAGAGCTCCTAGTGTGCTGAGCATGAAAGGATGTGAGAGCTATAGGACAGTGAATTATTTCCCTAACAGAAACCATAAATACAAAATCCTGCAGCAAGAAGCAACTCATCTGAACATCTGCAAGGAATATTTTTACCTAAAAGTGCCATTTTCTTTCACAAAGGTAGGCACATATTACTTAAAAAACTGATGCTGAATCTACATAAAACTGCATTGTGAGATAATTTTTAAAACTCCTGGAGGAACTGAGAAGCAAAGGTAACTAAAATATAAAATGTTCAGAGAGACTGGAAAACAGAACAAACAGCCTGCAGAACACCCTACAGCAATGCCAGTTTTGCCTTTGAAACCCTGGAGAGACACTGTCACTGGGGAGATCATTATGAAGGAGCTGGTATCCAAAACCTTTTCCTTACCTTATAAAGAAACAGAAAAAAAAAAAAAAAAAAAAAAAAAAAAAAAACTATAGCATGGACAGATCTCTAGGACCTCAGCGTGGCCTGCATCACATCAGAAATAGGTAAAACTTGCTTTACTAACCCCCTAAGAAATCATTTATGGAATTCTTTTGAATAATAAATCATAAGTGAAATTTCATTCTTAATTGGTATTTTTATCATTTCAAATTGAAACATCAGAAAGCACATCTCACAGCAGAGGCAGTGTTGTAAGATGGGTAGAGGAAGTTTATAGGCTATAGTTTATAGTCCTCTAACTTGATAAGGATGAGGTAGGTTACTTGCACAGAAATGCCTCAAAATTTCGCAGGTTACAGTGGCAGTGTTTTTACCATTTTTTTTCAGGGCATATTTTCAATCCTCCTGTTTTTAGTTGACCTAACGATGCTGCCACAGAAAAAAAAAAAAAACCCTGGGGGATGTTTTGGCATATGGAGTCCTAGACTGGCAGCGGCTATCTGAATGTCCCACGGGGGCAGTGAATGGTCCTCCCCAGGGACCTGCAGCCTAGGGTCCTGGGTGGATGGGATCCACCTTCCCTCCCCTCAGAAGAG
Organism: Stictonetta naevosa; assembly: GCA_011074415.1. Lineage (NCBI taxonomy): Eukaryota > Metazoa > Chordata > Aves > Anseriformes > Anatidae > Stictonetta > Stictonetta naevosa. The sequence goes on from CM021698.1 coordinate 31,948,931, forward strand.
ATCATTGACACATGAATTAGTGCTCTATGGCAGTCTTTTAACTAGGGGTGTTTCCTTGTCATTGGTGCTGCCTGATGCTCTGAATGGTCTCCTGTAAAACTCTACCTCAAGCAGCGGCAAACACATAGAAATATGGGACCAATGCTAAGTCCTGTGTTATTTACACAGGAACTCTGTCACAGGTTTCTATTAATGCAGAATAATGTCAACAAGGGATATATTTACTAATTTTTGACCTCTCATAAATGATGCAATCCCTTTTTCTGTGGTACTTCCAGGTTTCTTCTTGTACCTCCAGACTGAATGGTCAGAGAGTGCCTGAGGAAAGGGGCAGCAACTTCTGCATCCTTTGACCCAGGGAACTTTTTCCTTGCTCTGTGGATTTGATGATAAGATATTAGTACAACATGCTATCTGTTTGCCTATCTTTGAACTGATGTTTGCAAACAATGTGTGTAAAAATAGCTCTTGTGCAATGAAACAGGTTTGGAGTAGAAAACTTACAGTATGAATGAATGCACAGCTTGTCTTCCAGAGCAGATATTAAGAGAAAACAATCAATTGGAGGGTGTTGTTATGCCCAAATAAAATTACTCACCTCTTCATTATAGTGACATCTATTTGTAGAATGGTCAGGTTTTCACTTAGTTGTTGGAAGAAAAATTTGCACCATTGAATGGGAGTCACCCAGTAAACCTTTAGAGCAAGGACAGGAGATCAAATTTACTTCTGTAACTTTGAAATTAAAAAATGAAGCTGCTGAAATTAATTACCACAAATTTCAGAACTTTTCCAGGTGAAGCAAAGAAGTGAAGAAAATAACTGAATATTTAGGCAGCTTTCACTGGCATTGTTTATAAAGCGAGATAATTAAAGAAAGTCAGATCATACAGAATAGAATATAATGTTGATATGTGAAAGGTTAACATCAGGTGGTGAGACTGTTTCAGAAAAATCTCAGCCAGAACTGACAGTTTTATAGTCTCCCAGAAAATATACCTTTACTTTGCTCAGCAGCACTTCAGAGCCTTCATATATTGGCTTAGAAGGAAAATGTGAATATTATTGTTTTAGCTAAAGAAAAAAAAATTCTGAATAAATTCTGTGATCAAAATTAATGGTACTAAAACAACATGTCAAAATCAGTATGTGCTTAATATCAGCGTGATATTCATTTGTTTTCCTTTGGGTCTAAATACTGGCAAACATTTAAAGGATTTAAGAGTCCTTGTGAAGTAAATTTCCATGGTTTTGGAGCCTACAGATAAACTCGGTAATATAAAAATACATGTGACTAATGACCAGTAGTTGAAATACTACATCAAAAATACTGAATGGTCAAATTCTGATATGCCTCTATTCTGTCTTGTTTTCTATGGGAAATGTTGATATACTTGTTGATGTCCCAATGAGGTATAACATGGGTCCACTTTGATCTTAGATTATGTCATTACAAATATCTTTGAAACTTTTCACTGACCAAATCATTTTTTTGGAGGTAACTGTGGTTTATGATGAAGCTATACCTATTCCAACCAACAGATAGTAAGTTCAACAGAGTTCAAAGCACTTTCTTTTGCATTACAGCTAAAATCTCATAACCACCTCTATCCAGAAGAAATATGAGCTTTTAAGAGCTTTGAGGTGAAACTCATAATAATAACTTTTTTTTTTTTTTTTTATGTAGCATTTTTCTTTTCAGAATTGCGCAAAGTACTTTGATTCATGGAATTGCTTTTAGGCCAAGATAAATCACTATGATTTTGGTCATCTTCAAGGCACAGAGCAGTGGTTCTTCTCGAGTGCCTTGTAACTTGTGTCCACTCTAGTAATCTTGGAAGAATCCCATCAGGCTTATTTTGCAAATAGTTAAACTGTGATATTCATTTAAATGGCTGAGTCTCAGCACACACAACAAGAAATATGATGCTCAAAATAAATTGAGATTATCTAGAAACTTGTTGTTTTACCAGCTACAAAATGCCTAGTTATTATTAGACATGCAATTTGATGGGGAAAACAATGTTTTAGGAACAGTCCTTTCTTCAAGTCTCAATTACTTGTATGAACAGAATTAATTTTCTTTAACTGAAACTATTAGAACAGCTATGGACACTTACTGTTAATCATTTGGGGGTTTCATTAGAGTATTTGGAGTCACTGGCTGTCATCTAGGAGGAGGAAGTTTAGTTTCTCCTCCTCATATGCCATTAACAAGTTGGTGGTGATGAAAACATGCATTGGGGAGAGTTTGTTATGCTAGAATAGAGTCATAGAATTATTTAGGTTGGAAAAGACCTCTAAGTTCATCTAGTCCAACCTTTAACCTAGCACTGCCAAGTCCACCATTAACCATGTCACTAAGTTTTACATCTACACGTCTTCTGAAGACCTCCAGGGATGTTGACTCAACTACTTCCCTGGGCAGCCTGTACCAATACTTCACAACCCTTTCAATGAATAATTTTTTCACTTACACCCAGTCTAAACCTCTCCTGGTGCAACTTGAGGCCATTTCCTCTTATCACTTCAAGCTTGGGAGAAGATCCTGATCCCCACCTCACTGTAGCCTCCTTTAAGGTATTTGTAAAGCATGATAAGGTCTCCTAAGCCTCCCTTTCTCCAAAGGAAACAACCCCAGCTCCCTCAGCCACTCCTCATAAGACTTGTTCTCTAGACCCTTCACCAGCTTCATTGCCCTTCTTTGGACATGCATATTACAATTACATTGCCATGATAAAATAATTAAATAGTAACAAAAGGGAGGCAAGTCAAAATTGTAGGTCAAGGTTCTTTGTGTTTCATAATAATAAAGGGCAACTTGCTTTTGTGTTCTTCATGTGCTAAAGTAGTCTAGGTAAGTATGGTGGAATAGCAGGTGCAAGGGGGCTGTCCCTTTAAAACAATTTCTAATGGAAATAATAAAATCAAAAGGTTAATTTTCACTTATAGTGGTGACTTTTTGTAACACAATGCAACATATGCTATTGCATTAGTTCACTAGCCACAGGAAAAATCATATTAATATCAAATCAAGTTGTATTTAAGTTTTTAGTCTTGGTTTTAGAGGCTATTAGTAATAGCTATAGAAAATGTATAATAAACCCAAGTCTGCAAAATTATTATTTTAAAGGTTCATTTCCAAAGTTCCAATTGTCTTTGTAAAAGATTCACATGGTTGTGTTTTTTTTGGCAAGTTTTTTTTTTTTTTTTTATCTACTTGTTTTTGTTGTTGCTGTTAAAGGTTATATTTTGCTACTGATCAAACCAGAGGATTTTTAAAAAATGAAGCTGGAGAAAAGTTTAGAGTTTGTAGAGAACATCATTCCCTACAGAAAAATTTCCACTGTTTTGTGAGAACTGTATTTTTAGAGAGTTGTTTTTTGGTTTTGTGTTGTTGCTATTGTTTGTTTGTTTTTAATCAGTACCAAAATGATTCACTTAAGTCTGCAAGATAATAATTTCTTTCTCTAGAAGAATATAACTTTATACCTATTTAAATTTCTGAGAAAGTTCTCAATGTGTTTGTTAGATTTTGAGTCAGGTCCTGAGTATTGACAGTAAGACTCCATCCTGTTAAAGGATGTCTTTCATTTCTGTAAACAGATGAAAGGAGTGTTCATACAGGGTCATGTACAATCTTGTTGTTTATTTGGTTTCTCATCATTCCTGAAGAGAGAGACTTCTTCAGCTTTGCTGAAAAGGCCAAGGAAGCAAAATAAAGAAATAAAATGACCTGTTTCTTCAGTCTGTACGCTTACAACCACTTGAGATCAGTCTGCTGTCTATTATTGTGGCAAGACATATTACTGCATATTCCACTACAAGCATTTGTTAGGGTTTTTTTTCACTCAAGTGGTAGAAAAAATTAATGTCTGTCCTCTCATATTACTGTCATTTCTTTGAAGATGATTTTATGCCATTGTTCCAGATAAAGTATAACATCACTGATTTTTAAGACATTCCTGATATCTCACAGATTCACTAATGTTAGGATACCTGGGAAAACTGCAGTTTATTCTGATTTGCTTTCAGAGTTTATGTGTTCAATTTTATTATTATTTTTTTTTAGCTGGTTCTGTGTTGATTTTGACTGCTAAGTGACCTATTATTATGGGTTTCTCTTCTAACTTTTGAATGTAGATGGAAAAGGGAACATGACTTTCTCTGTATCAGTTATTCAGCTCAGAAATAATCTGAGCATGAGATCCAACAAAGCAACATGACTTCAAACTACTGAAGCCCTTCATCTAAAATCTGTGTTCATTACTGGGATTATCAGAAACCAAACTACATGCTAAAAACAATGACAACTTTAATTTTAGCATGCTTGAAATACTACACTGGTAGTATTTACTCCAGGTAATATGGCAAATAGTATGTCTGAACCCGAAATAAAGCAATTCATTTTACATATGCTTTTGTGGGTTACTGTGGTTATAAAATGACAAATAGAACAAATCAGAACATGTACAGAGAATAACCTCTTTATACTGCTGAGGAAGCTATAATTGTTTTGTAGAATCTATTACAATAATATGTCAGTTTTTTTCAGTATCTTTGGTACTTTGACTGGGAAACAAACAAACAAACAAACACAACTACCATAGACAACAAATATGAAGAACACATGAATTAGTCATTCTGCATAAAACACAGCAGAATTGTTGTTATTATGTGGCATGCCAGAGGTCATCAACTTGTATGGAGCATACTGCAAACGCTGTATCTAAGGTTTCCATGAAAAACTATGTCTTGTCCATGCTCTTCAGTAGCACACAGTGGGGGGCAGGTACATGACCCAGACCTGAATCTTGTTCTACTGTCATTCATGTTCTCACCCTTGATTTTATTCCTGCTACTGTTAAAATTCCTGTCTCACAGAATTTCATAGCAATGCTAAAAAATGTCTTGATAAGCAACAGGATGAAAACAAAACCTTCCTGAGATTTTTCTCCCATTAGGTAATACTGGATACTGAGATCTAACCCATAATACCAAAGACTTTGATTGTAAGGAAACTCAGTTTGCACATGGGTCATCAAGGTAGGGAACAACTGATATGATTCACATTTCCTGGTCTGAATTATCACCCCTCTGAGTTTGAACCCTGTGTTTCTTGAAACTCATGTGGGTGTCCAAACTACAAGACAAATATCTGTGGTAGCTCAGTTGTTTTGACAAAAAAAAATGTTTTCTGCAAGTTGAGAAACCTTTTGTAAGGAAAGTTGCACTGAGATTGGTATATGAAGTCTTTGATATAAATAGCATAATAACTGGGGCTTGTTCTTCTGATTTGTTATCTCTGCATAGGAAGACTTTTGAATAATGTAGAGATGGGTTTTGACAGCTTTCTATATTAATTTTTGAGTAGATTGGAGGGGAAATAAGGTTAGTTTGTTGTTTTGTTTTGTTTTGTTTTGTTTTTAATTATTATTTGGTTGTGGTTTTTGTTTGTTTTTGTTTGTATTTACTATTCATATACTCTCTGGAAAAGGTAGAACTATCCCATAAATCTATATTTCTTGCTCACATGTACTCTTTTGTTGCTGTACAGATTTCCGTCACATTGGAGAAACAAGGTGCTTACTGCGGTCCTCATATCTCAGCTTTGATCTGTCTTCCAGAGTTTACTGATGGTCTGTTCAGACCAGTATGGTGACTGAGTAAAATGTGTCTGCAGGATCTGAAGAATGCAATGAAACTTTCTGTATTTGTTTCATATCCTTGTGAGATTGCTAATATATATATATACACTTACATATATAATATATATACATAATATACATATATACATATATATACATAAATGTAACTAAGTCTGGCTCTCCATTTTCCAATTGTAAGAAATTATCAGAAACAGTAGGAAGCTACATATATAAGAAATGTTACTTGAAGGCAAAATGTCAGTAAAGAATGCAAAAGAGTTTTTACAGTGCTTTATACTTGTCTGCCCATGCTAGTTATAGTCACAACCCAGCTCCATAACTGTTGCATGAAATGGAAGCACTGTTAAAGGAGTTTCGCTATATAAAGAACATCTGATTTATAATAAGGTGGAGAAAAATATGTAATTAAATACTCAAAGATAAAAATTAGACAGAGACTAGGAAACTTGCTTAAAATATGTAAACTCTACTTAACAATTAGCTGCATTACTGAGAAACCAGTCTCCCTTATATCTTATAGTTGCTGTTCATTGTGTTACTGTAACTCCTAAGAAATCCAGTCAAGAATTCCTTGAGGCAATCAAACACTGCACTATATATTTCATATTTATAACAGAAAGATATTCCTGTCCCAGAGAGCTGGCAATATAAGAGTTAGTTAGACATCTAAGAGACAACAGATTTATGAGTACAGAGTGAACAATTAGATGTGAGCTCTCACACCTTAAAAATACTAGCCAATATGAAGGTAAAATAGCATATTATGACACCAGATTGTTTTTTTTTTTTTTTTCTGAATATCTGATCTGGAAAACCAGAACAAGCTTCTATAAAATTCTTTTGAAATGAAGCTACAGAAACAATCTTTTTCTCTTCTCAGTCTAAACTACCGCTGCTTGAGTAAGCTGGGAAAGTGTTTTGCATTTTTACACAGGTGGATAGCGATAGGACGAGGAGGAAGTTTTAAACTGAAGAGGGTAAATTTAGATTAGATATTAGGAAGAAATTATTTACTCAGAGGTACTGAATGAGATACTGGAACAGGTTGCCTGGAGAAGCCTCATCCCTGGAAGTGTTCAAGGCCAGGCTGGATGGGGCTTTGAGCAACCTGGTCTGGTAGGAGGTTTCCCTGCCCATGGTAGGGGGTTGGAATTAGATAATCTTTAAGTTCCCTTCCAACCCAAACCATTCTGTGATTATGTTTCTATGACTCTATGATTCTATGATTCAGCCTTTACAAGCCACTGGAATCATACACTTGTGTAATGAAAACAGATGAGTTTTTGAAAACAAAGGTTTGTTTCTTGGCTACTGGATACTTACTCTAGAGGGTCTCTGCCAGTCTTAAAATCCAAAAGGCCACTCAATACACTTTACAGATTAATATGTCAAGAAATTGTAGTATTATGAAAAACAGGTATGGAAGGGATGTGAAAAGGTCTTTTACCCCATTCCTCTGCTTCAGCATGGGACCAGGCAGATCTGTGACTACTGCAGAGAAAAAGAGGTTGAAAGTGGAGATTGCACAATCTCCTCAGCAGTGGGTTCATGATGGACTGAGCTTCCTGCTAGATTGCTCCTGATAGCAAACTCACACATTTTCTCCTGCAAATCAAATTCTCCCAGGTGTTCTGACTGCTTCTGTCATGGTAATATATTCTAAAACAGTGTTTTACAATAAAACTGAGCTATTATCAGTAGGAGATGTATCAAATTTTTAATTATGGTCCCTTTTAAGACAGTTATTATTTTGCTGGTAGGAACACTGATGCAAGTAGAAAGTAGGAAGACTGACAGTATCCTTTAAATTAACTTTTATTATTATTATTATTTATTTTATTTTTTTTAATTGAGGTGCAACCAAAAAGCAGATCAGGGAAAAAAGAAAATGTAGTACTTAATGGTTTCTACTGCTGCTGTTAAGATAATTGCAGTACTCTAATTGCATTCTTCTTAAGTAATCAAGCAGAAGTAAAGTTTTCCATAATATTGTATATTGTATATATACTATTGTATATAGCTATACACAATATTGCAATTGTATATAGCTATCTCTTCCCTAACAGCAATACAATATCTACTTAACCAATTAGAATCGTATCAAATCAAAGTAGAATAATTTTTTTCATACTTTTTTGGCAACTTCTTTAGAAAGTTCTAAGGCTGAAAGCTTAATGGAATATACTAGTTAGAAAACTAATGACTTTTATCAGGTAAAATGTAATGCCCAAATATCTTATTTATGATATCTTATTTATGACAGACTAAGGGAGCTGGGGCTGTTCAGCCTGGAGAAGGCTCTAGGGAGACCTCGCAGTGGCCTTCCAGTAACCAAAGGGGGTCTACAGGAAAGCTGGGGAGGGACCCTTTGTCAGGTAGTGTAGGAATAGGACAAGGTATAATGGTTTTAAACTAAAGAGGGTAGATTTAGATTAGATGTTAGGAAGAAATTCTTTACTCAGAGGGTGGTGAGGTACTGGAACAGGTTGCCCAGAGAAGCTGTGGATGCCCCATCCCTGGAAGTGTTCAAGGCCAGGTTGGATAGGGCTTAGAGCAACCTGGTCTGGTGGAAGGTGTCCTTGCCCATGGCAGGGGGCTTGGGATTAGATAATTTTAAGGTCCCTTCCAATCCAAACTATTCTGTGTTTCTATGAAATACTGCACCATCTCTGTGAATATTACAGATGTGACAGTAAAGGTTTAATTTATCAAAGCATTTTAAGGATGCACATAAAATCCTTGATTTTGGTAGAAGTTAAGCACTAAAGGGATTTGCTGAATTGCTCTCTAAATCTTCTTAATACGCTTGTAATTTGGGTAATACCCATTTTGCAGGAAGGAAAATAAAAACTGCTATTTAACCTAGCTCACAAAGTTTTCAAGAACAAAGCTAAATAGCTGGTCTCCTGCATCTATTTGTTACTGTGCTACTTCTTTAGAATAAAAGAAAAGACAAATCTGCAGAACAGCTGAAGGGGAATAAATAAATAAATAAATAAATAAGCCTACACCACTACATCCTAACTGTCAAACATGGTATTCTGTCTGTACTTCTAGTAACTGTTGAAATAATGAAACAGATCGTGCTGCTCTCTTTCCAGTATTATAACAGCAGAATAGGCACATGAAGGATATGCCAGGCATTAGGCTGCCAGTGGGTGAGCCAATTTCAGTGTGCTCCTCTGCACCAAGCTTCCTATTTGACCTCAGGTAAATCGATTTTTCAGATATAAAATAATCTCCCATTCTCTGAAATGTTGTGAAATTTTGTATTAGATGCAGTCTGAAGTGTTTCAGAGATGTGATCAGTATGATGTCTTCTAGAAACTTAATGTTAGGTGATAATTCTTAACATTCTTAAAACTATTTATGGTTAGATGTTTAAGGGAAGGAATGCATTAAAACTCAAAAGAACCGTAGTTAGATTTCCATTGCAGCTTAAGCCACTGAAGAACAGTATTCAAGTCATCAATATAAGGCTATCAGAGTGATCTAAACCTCTGATCTGATAAAGCCATTTTGGAGATTAAAGACTTCAGCTGTCCAGTTTAAAAAGACCATTTTTGAACTATGATCCTTTAAATTTCTCTCAGATTGGTGATTCACAAGTAGCTGGTTCAAGTCATTAGGCCATCTTAGAATAGATTGCTATTCTGATGTACCCATTGCATTGAAACAGCTCTTACAACCTCTCCTTCAGAAGTGCAGGACATGATAGCTATTGTAGGCAAGTATAAATATTTATATTTTTTCTAAATAACTGCACTGTAACAAACTTTTTTGGGGGTTTTCAGTCATGGTTTGGAGCCGCCAGCTTTTAGGTTGGTTTCTTTTTTTCTGAAAAAAAGTGCATAGAACAAAAGGACTGGCACAATGTTAACCTTGTACTGTTAAATCAATACTGTAATACAGACCCTCTCGCTGAGATAGCATCACCCTTTCTGATCACCCAAATTAATGCATGCTGCAATGCACTGAGTAAACACTTCCTTTATCATTACAGGAAAGAAAAGGGAAATAAAAATAGTAATGATGTGAATGACTAGCTTGGGGCTTGTTTTTGAAAAGGATGTTACAGATATTAGAGAAAAATCTTACCCTTTATTTCTAGATACAGTGGGTGAAAGAGAGACCTTATGTTAGCTATGCAAACTGAATTCTCACACAGCATAGGTAAAATTCTCATTTTTGCAGTCTTCTGGCAAGTTTAAAAGCTCCAAAGTAGGACCAGACGTGCAAACTTGATACAGAATGTAGTAAACTACCTTCTGACCCTGGGATCCCAAAAATTTACCAGCAAATCATTCTATAGTGGGTTTATAGTAGTTCGGTGTTCAACCAAAAGGAATGATCAGGTAGACTCAAAATGCATTTTTCCCAGATAAAAATAATAACTTAAAAAAAAAAATGCATTTCATTTTCAGTTGTTTTCAAATTTTGAAAGTCATGTCCCTCTAGTGAATGCCTATATCAGTCACATTTTAAGAAAAAGATTTAGATTTCTGTTTAGCAAATGACAAAATACTTCTTCTACTTCACAAGCTTTTTTCTCACCCTACATTGTTATTTTTTTCAGTAATAAATTTTGTCTTTACATTTTGAATAATTGTGTGAGGGGAAGATTGCTATATATATATTTTTAAAGTTTTTATTAAATAAATCATTTATCTTAAATCTTATCTATCTAGGTCTGTTCAATGGTCTATTTAAAAAGTGTGTTCTCTGTCCAGTCTTTAACATTACAGTCTGCTTAACATCACTCTTAAACAAAAATCACTGTGAAAACTGACTCCATTATTGGTAGTCTTGCTGAACACCTCAAAGACTGAATGTGCTGTGGGGCTAATCAGGAATCGGGAATAGGTTTGTTTCTCATCTCTAAAGGTTGGCTCATCAAAAGGAAGCTGGAGAGGATGAGGATGTTAAAGAAAAGCTTTTCTTTTGTCACAGGAGCCTATTTTTCATTTCATTTCACAAAAACCTAGAAATGTACTCCATGGTAACATGATGATTTTGACATCATCAAAACTATGACAAGATGATGCATGATTTTTAAAATTTGAACTAAAACTCTCAGCACTATGTAGCTTATACTGATTTCCAATAAAATTGCAGAGTTTTTATCCATTTCAAAATTGTTTTTCTAATGTTAACTGAAAACTTAATATAATGTAATAAAATATTTTTAAATATTGTTAAGGAGATAGTGTTGATCTAATAAAACAGTATCAATAAAAAATAAGAAGTCATATTTTAAATCACTGTAACCATAAAAGAAAATAAAAATAATTAGATAGATCTTGCCTCTTTTTTAATTTTGCCCATGGGGACTTTAAATATGGATTTAAAATTCTAAAAAGAAATTTTTGCCCAGAAGTATCATTCTCTGTTCTGTCTTTAATCTTAATAAAGAAAATGTGCTTATTATAAAGATTAGTTTATTAAAATTCTGCATATCTCTGTTTACACGTTCCCTTCTTATGCTTGAACTGATACACTTCAGTAATTTAATGCTGAATACAAAGCTGTGTTTCTACATAGATGCCAAAATGGCTGTTTAACTTAGACATGAATCTCCCATTTTAAATTATGTCCTGGTTTATCAGACAGCATTCTTGTCTTACAATATGCATATATCTTTCATTTTTTTGTGGTGATTAACAGTCTCTACCTGACATATTATTTTCTATGGCTTCTAGGAAATTGTTACCCATATTGCTTTACCAATTCTAAAAATGTATCAGAAAGTTCACATAAATTATTTAAAAACTATGTGGCTTCTTCATTATCTTTTCTCATCAGAAACACAAGATGTTTAAGATGATATTATAAGGTTCAAGCATTCTCTATGCTAACGCTTGCCTATCTCAGGAGTTTATAATTGTGAGACAAATCTCAGAAAAAGATGATATTATCTGGAAAAAAAAAAAAACTGTTAAATAAATTTTAAATGTTTTATATTTACATTCTAGCTACTGAGCATTTAAATATGACATTCTGTTTTTTGTTTTTTGGTTTTTTTTCACCATTTTCTTTTTTCACCATTTTCTTTGCAAGAAAGTCCTAACAGAAAACACGCAAGCTGAGATGTTCTTAATCACAAACCTCCAGAAACTGAAAGTTTAAAATCAATTAAAATTATGAGATTTGATAAGTCTGTGCCTTAGGAACATCACAGTTCTCCCCAATTAATATGGAAACCAACTATTACTGCCAAGATATAACTCTCCCCCTTTAGAATTCAGACTTGATATGTAATGGATTTAGATGCTTATTGTGTTTATTGGTTAAGCAATCACCAGAAAAGTACTTTCTTAATTATCTAATGAACATACCTATATTACTGGTAGCATTAAGTCACAATTGCACTGCTTTGGAATGGATGGAAAAATCTTTGGAAAATCCTATGGAAAGTCACACACAAGCACTACTCTTTTCATTTCTTCATTTAGATGAAGGTCCCTGCTTACTCTACTCTTTCCTCTCAAGTCTTTTGGGCAAAACCCTGCTGGGGAGCTGCGTTGTCCTGGAGGCATCCTCCCAGCATCCCGTGGGACTTCACAACCACCTGAGACACCACCCGTCTTTATTCTCTACATGAGTCTACTGCCTATTCTTTTTTATTACTCTGTTTAACCACCTTACTAAAAGCCTGCTCCAAAATATGGTGATGTTTTTTTGATTGTTTGTTTGTTTCTTCCCTCATTGTTCCCACTTCTGCCACATGCACATAAATACAGTGTCAGAAACACCTTGAAAACTTGACAGCTTTACTTGGGTATTCTCATTCTGGTATTACTGATAAAATTCCTGAGGTACAGATGGTCTCATAACGCCAAAACTCTTTCCCAATTACTCTGTTCATGCTGGTTACACTTAATTGACCTCTTCTGCTCTCTAGACATTGTAATCCTGCTTGAGCCTTGACTCTCACATGTAACTCTAATGAAGCGCATTAGATTTCTTATCTTATGTACTTACAGTATAAGTACCACAACAACTGAATAATCTGCTTTTGTGCTCACAACATGTCTTTGCAATTGAAGAGTTTTCATCGTCCTTCTGGTTCCCACCATAGTCCTCAGACAATTCTGGGACCTAGTGATCCAGTGGGACTTACTGGTCACAGTAATTTTATTACATTATTTAACACACCATGAAATTAATATAATTAGTCCTCTGTTCATTTCCCTTCAGCACAAGGACCAGGTTTGAGACTGGGGATACTCAAATGGGTATACTCACTGTCAGAAATGGGTAGTCAATGCTGTTCATCACCATATGACATGAAGATAACTTTATCTGTACACAGTGGCTTGTTAGAGTCTCTGCCCTTTGTTAGCTCTTAGCCAGGAAAGAATGATACTGCCAAAATTCAGTATGGGAGTAAAAAAAAAAAAAAAAAAAAAAAAAAAAAAAATAGATTAATGACTGTGGTTGATTTCTGGAGCATGTAATTCCATTGTAACTTTTGCCATGCATCCAAGGCTCTTAGAGGCGTCAGGCAAATCATGTACAGTGTAGGAGGCTCAACTCTGTCCCCTCTCCTTCTGCCTCTTCTTGGGACATAACTCTTACACTCACAGTGTCTCTGTTCAGAGCTGTCACCAGAAATGATGGAGAAGACAGCAAAAGTTGGTGCACTGATTAGTGTGTTCAAGAGCTCCCCCCTAGTCTGGGATTAATGGCAATGCAAAATGAAGCAAAATGTTCTGGTTTTACATTTCTGTAGAAGACTGGGGTGAGGATGCTCAAAAGCCATGGTTTCCTTGTTGGGCATTATTAAATTAATTAATTAATTAATTAAATAAATAAATAAATAAATAAAGGGTTCTCTTAAAAGAGGAAAGGAAAGAAAAAATCCTATGAGACTTACTCCTCATGTTTAGAGTCAACTTGAATTTTTGAAATCACATAGGTGGTTTGTAGTAGCACTGCAACTATCTTGAATTCTGGCATTTACTAAGCATTTGGACCACCAGTGTCTTACACATGGGGAATGTCTTTTTTGTTTGCTTTTTTATAGAAAATATTTCCACATGTCTTAAGAAGCAAATTGTTATTATTGAAACAGAAAAATATGTGGTGGGGTTTGCTGATTTTTTTGGTTGGTTGGTTGGTTAGTTGGTTTTGGGTTTGGCTTGTTGTTGGTTCTGGTGGTGTGCCTTTTTGTTCATTAGTTTTTTCCCTTGTGGTGGTCCCAGTGAGTGTGGCATAAACTATAAATGTTTTCTCAATAGCTGTTTTTGGAATATTTGTTTAGTAATATTCAACTTGTATATGCACACACACACACTTATATAGTATGTGTACATGAAATGCAAGGCACTGTTAGGTCCTCTAAAAATTGTCTTTGTCATACATATTTTTCTATCATAAGAAATACTGCAAGCTGTATTGAAATAGATATACAGAAAGCTTTCAAAGCTGTTCACTTTGAAGTACTCTCATTTCATATAATAGATTCTTCATATCAAAATAAAAAGGTTCTTAAATGAATTTAATCATGTATATAAGAAATGTATCATTGTATTTAAATGTTTCATTGTGTTTAATCATTGTATATCAGAAATGAAGTGTTAAAAATGCCTGATTCACAGCAGAAGCTGTATTTATTACTCTCCAATTTATTTTCTCTGAAATAAGAAGTTGATAAGGAGAGCAGCACAAAGTGGACATACTGAGAATCAGGACCTGACTTTTTGTCTTTGATGGTGCCAGAAGTGTATGCTCTCATTTCAACATGAATAGATAAAAGATATTTTCCACTGACTCCTCTTGAGATGTCTCATAAAACATCTGTGGCTCAGGGCACTTATGAGGATATGAGTGTAGTTTGAGTGTATTTTATACCACAAAATAAGGCAAGACTTCTTGCAGATGAGGAATTGACTTTACAAGTAAGAGTTTAGGCTTTGCTTTCAGATGCAGCAAAATATGGCTAGTTCCAAATATGTGTTATAACTTAACATACTAATAACTCTTCAGTTCAGTGAGTCTGAAAAAGTGCCACAACTACAAGATATGTGTAGCTTGTAATCTCAATTTGCAGCTCAGCAGACAGATTAAACCTCCATGACAGCACAGTGCAAAAATCCTAATAAATAAATAAATAAATAGAGAAGTTGCTGAATGAAATATCATCTAATATCATAATAGTCAAGTCCCTCAGTACTGAAATGTTTTTCAGTCACACCTGCTGCTCTCATTTCATTTCTCCAGAGACTACCAGCCATTTTATAAAACCATTGTGCACATTTTCAGGTACTTCAGTCATTCTGCTACAACTAAGTTTAGTTCAAGTTTTGTGATTTTCTTACATTTGGGGACAGCATTTTTCAGATGAGAAAGTGCAAAAAAAGTCTTACATATCTACCTATGTTTAATGACTAACATTTACATTTAAAAGATATCTGTCTGAAATAAAAAGAACAAGTAAAGGGCCAATTAACTTCTGAGTTACACTGTAGCTGCAATGATTCTTAGCTAGTATTACAGAATGGACAGCTTTCACATTATTTCCTTTAATCTAGCATTTCATTCACTGGAGTCATGAAAATTTATACCTCTAGTCAGCTTATTAAACTGTGCTTACAGGGAATACATGATGGAAATTTTTCCATCATTATTCCGTCTTCCCTTGATGAACTTCAGTTCCTTGACTTCTTCCCTAAGAGAAATGCATAAAAGTTGATCTTATAGAGTATAGTGATCATTAGTAAAACTCTCCGTATTTCTTATAAATAATGCACATTCAACCAGTTCATCAGCATTCTTTGAACCTTTTTTTTTTGCCAAAATATAATTTATTCTTAATCATGTAAATAAAAACGTGTAATGATTTAAAAGAAGTACTGTAACCAAATCATAAAATTATTGTAATAAAATCCTTGTTAAAATTAAGAATTGTAAGATTTATTAAAAAATATGGTAAAATGGAGTAGATGGATCCTGATGTGAAGAAATATATGATCAAACTGTAACATGACAAGAATATGAGTATTTAACTTGAGCAGTCTATAATAGAAATTGTAAGATGGTTAGCATCGGTATTCTGAAGACCTGTGGCTATTTGTATGTGTTAGATAATTTACTTCCTCCCTATAAACAAGTTTGTGTTCTTTTGTTTTGCATGAATTAAAGAAGAAAAAATAAATTTGTCCATATGATAATGTATAGCCCTTTTGTTTGTTTGTTTGTTTGTTTTGTTTGTTGTTTGCTTGTTTGTTTTTGTTTTGTTTTGTTTTTTGAAAAAGACAACATTATCTAAACTGATTAGTTGTTACTGGAAGTCTGAATTGTTTTGATTGAATCTGGATCTCCTGCCATTATTCTGCTTGCTCAATGCAGAATTCTGTGGTATCCATCTTTTGGATACCATGTGTATGTACTTAGCTTACTTTTTTTAAGTGTTGTTACAACAAATGGCCTTTTAATTAAAATTTGTAATTCTTATTCTAGTCAAAGAACAAAAATCTATCAAAGATCTGGATCTGGATATTTTTCTTTATCACAGTTTTCTGAAACAAACCACTTCCAAACAACGTGCCACTTTGGAGATGCGGGCTGCTGCATCTTCTTTGTTTATAGGACAAAACAGAATTCTTGTCAGCAACAAAATAGTAATGGAGACACATCTAATATGGCAAACCTAAAGGGCTGAGCAGCTACTGAGAACTTAGGAAGGTTTAAAAGGAAGGTTTAAAATTGAAGGCAGTTATTATGATGCAGGCATAGGTTTAGGTGTCTCAAAAGTTCAGTCTTTTGACTTTTCTCACTTGCAGTTTTTATTAAAAGAAGTAAAAAGATATGTGCCCAATATTCAAATTCCTTGCTGATATGAACCATGAAAACTCTAGAGAGGTCATTTGGCTTAATGACCACATAACATATCCCCCAGTGCTTAGAAAATTTATCATCTCCATCTAAACAAGTTTACATCCCTATTTAGAATAAAGAGTATACAAACAATATGTTCTCTCTTGCTTTCCATTTCAATTAGGCTGGAATGTCTTACTAGGGGCCATATGGCTGTGTGCAGAGCTAGGCATCCTTCAGCTGACTTGAGAATGAACAACAGTTACTGTTATGCTCTGTTATGCTGTAAAACTAAACTGTAATTCAAAGTCCATAAGGGACTTTGTCCATACCCTTTCCTAAAACAAGATCTTAAAATTAAGACAAACTGGACATCTCTGAAAATTGTTCTGTATTTCTCAGGCTCTTCTTTGTCACAACACCTGTTTGAAGAGGGAGAGAAGCATTTCTTCTTTTCATTCAGTGTCTTGCAAATGCCATTTCAAAGAATAAATTAAATACCTAAAAATGGTGAGCATCCAAGATATAATTTGGATGTATGCAGGAGGCTTAACCTGAGGCCCAGATATTAAGAGCATAATAAGTGATGCCAATACTTTCTGTTCACAGTCTGCACTGGACTCTGTTTTATCCTTCATGAGAATGATTTATTATATATTTCAGGCAGTTGAGTAAAACTCAGTAAAACTCAGTATTTCTTCATTACCGTTTTAAATATATTTTCAGCTAATTTTACAATACAGAAGTAAGAGGATTAGAAAAGATCCCAGTTGTGGGATCAAGTGGGTAAAGTTTGTGATCAGCAAATATTTTGAAAAGAAAAGAGCTCATGGCCAAGCAAATAGAGCATTACTGAAAAATAATTAGTGTCTTTGCCCCCAGGTGCATTGTTTTTAAGTTGTATCCAGTTCACTCTGCTCTTGACATTCTGCTGCTGACATCAAATGGACATTTTACAGTTAGTTACCTAGGCTGTGTCATAGATACATGTGTCCCAGAAGAGGCTAACCATATGAAAGCAGCTTAGCAAAACCAAAAAACCATTCATAATGTGTCTCCAAATACATGATGGCTTTTGTAATAAAATTCCAAAGGCAATCTCCACAGGTTCAGGGAGCTGCAGAGCCTGCTTCTGCTTTGGACAAAAGATGAGGTGGCTTACTCTTTTTAGCCACTGGATGTAAAAACAAAATATACTTGGAACAAGACTAAAAATTTTTGTGATAGTGTGGAGTTTTGTTTGTTTGTTTTAAGTTATAATATTTGTTTGTATTTATAGCTACTTTAAAGATGTTGGACCCAAGCCTTTGTGTATGTTGGAGTCAGTGAAGCTGGGCTGATACATGTCAGCTCTGCATCTGACCTATGATTCCTATCTGAGTCTGACAAGCAAAATTTTATATCTGTTTTACAGGCAGAAAGTTTAAGTGGAAAATTCTGAACATAGCCTCTGGTACAGAATGAATCAGCCACGAATTGATGGTGTTGTCCTAGGAGGATTGTGGCTCTTTCCTTAACTTTCCCCATTTGTTGTGCTTAGAGTCCTGCAGTGTTGAGATGCCCACGTAATGTTTTTTTCTGTTTTGTCTGGGCAGAAGACAAGCCCTGCAGCAGTGGCAAGATGCTTAGCTGTAGGCAGTAAAGTCAAGGTTTTCTAGCTGAGTATCTATGTTTACATGCCACAGTATCCGTGTTAGCATGTGTTGCTCTACCCTCCAAAAAAAAAAAAAAATAGAGAGAGAAAGAGAGAGAAAGAGAGAGATTGTTGTTAGCCCTAACCCCTTTTCTTTTTCCCTTTTCCCTTGCCATTTTGTCTAAGAAACTGACACCATGCTATATGAATTGAAAGTGGCAAGAAAGAAACAGATTCAAGGTGGGATTTCACAAGACAGCTGAGCTATGCTCTGACACTGAAGTCAGTCTGTTCAACTCACTGAATCAGTAGGAAAATAATCTAGGAAAATGAGTGACTGGCTTTCTTTCAGGTTAGCAAATTTCAGATTTTAGTCAGAGAATTGCAAAGGGGAGGGAAGGACCATACATCCATGAGGTGGTGTTAAATAAATAAAAAATTAAAAAAATAAAAATAAGAAAGAAAGATCACCAAAGCCATTTGTCTGGTCGGCTGTTTTGTTTAAATATGTGCAACTGTGTTACCTAGTTTGGAGATATATGAAATCATGCTCTCATTTGAATTTTACTTTGACTTGCCTTGATTGAAGTGTGACTTTGTGGTATATAAATAAGAGAAGGGCATTCCTTAGATAGCAGTATGGCAAATCTCTGTGCTGGAGCACTCTGGATCTGCAGAGTAGCCCCCGCAGAATCTATAAAGTGAGAGCACTCTTTTAGCTGCATGAGCCAGTTAAAGATCTGCTGCCACAGTTGTCAGAAACAAGTACATTCCAGTAAAAGGTGGTGACCATTAAAGCAGTTCAACATGTACCACTGTAGTGGGATGAATGCTTGCCCTCCAGGTCTCCTGCAGAAGTAGCTCACAGGATTTAGTGAAATAGACAGTTCTGGAAAGAGTTTGGTTTTGCTGTTTCTGATAATTTATACTGACAGTTATGTGAGTCTGATAAGTGAGTAATGGGAGCAGACAGAGAGTGCTCAAAACAAGGTAGGAAGGTCAGTCTGGACCCTCAAATTAGGAAAAGATTGACCATTGTATGTTCAACAGCATAGGCAGAGTTAATGTGAAGAACGAGTGGGGCAATGACTGGCACTAGAGCACAAGTTTCTGATCTTTGCTTCAAGCCAATCACCTTGACTTGTCCTATGCAATGGATCATGATTATTCATGTCTGTGTCCAAGTGAACTATGTCCATGGTACTCAAACCGCTGTTGCTGAATCAGGTGACTAATGGTATTAAAAGTTATGTTCAGAGAGACCATGATGGTTGTAAATTAGTGGATGTCTATGACCTTTCTGTATATAAAAAAAAATATCTCTGTGCCCTTTATAGTTGAATTCTGTAGTTGCTTTAATGAGTTCTTGATGACTGCTTTTTGCACCAAATTTACTCAGTGCCTAGCATAACAGAGTACTGATGCTGCATGTTTCTGGATCAGTTTCTACAAAACAGCACAGCAATAAATCCATTTAAATATGTTGGTCTAATATATCTCCTGACCTTCAACTTGCTCTTATCAGCATCAGACTACAGATTTTCACAGTACAGCTTTTTCACTGTTTACATCAATACCAAAGATGTGTGCAAAGAAGTGGGAGGAGGTGCAATTGTGATGGAAAAATAATACAGAACAAGGACATGACATTAAATTTATGATAATAAGTAATTAATGTTAATGTGACAGAGAAAGGAGAACCAGTAAACCAGTGTTAAAAAAAAAAAAAAAAAAAAAAAAAAAAAGGAATTAGAACAACTGGGATAGGAAAAAAAGAGGTAAGTTTGAAGACAGATTTTGGATGCCATCACTTTAATGCCTGTAGGTACTTTGTAAGTACTTAAACCTTTTAAACTTTCCTCTGTGCCTCTCCTGCATTAATAAAGCTAATTACAAATAGGATCATGGGAAAGATTATGCAAGCTTGATTTTGATTGCCATATTGTGCTGAGAAATTGTTGATTTTCTTGGGGGGAGTACTAGCCACAGAGGAATATTTTCCAGAAGTGTATATGAGACAAACAAGGAATCCATATTTTTTTATTATTGCATTCATGCATGGAAACTGTGAGGCATCCTTCACTAAATGAAATACAGGAAAAAGAAATAACTCTAGAATGATGAAGAGTCACCCTGTTTTTTATTAGTCTGTGATTTGAGACAATGGATGACATTACTGTTTATTTCCATTTAAGTCAAGTTGTTTTGCAAAATTCTGGTTGGCTATAACTAATAACATCATACAGGAACTCTATAACTAACCTCAGCATTTATTTCTCTGCCTGTTACTCTGTACTATCCTGGCTTCCTCTTAGGATTTGTGTAAGCACTTTTGGCCTCATTGCAACCTCAGTCATGTGCTGCCAATATTTCAACAAGTACCTCCCACAAAAATGTTCCTTTGTACTGACTACAAAATCCTGTGTCCTTCTGGTGTACGAAAAAGGAGGGAAAAGTTGAAGAGGAGAAGAAATTTGGAATTTTAAGTTCCTTTTCTAAAAAATAATAAGTAAAGTAAAGTAAAGTAAAGTAAAGTAAAGTAAAGTAAAATAAAATAAAATAATGAAGTTTTGTAATATGGGCTATCTAGTATATGTAAGAACAGGGAAACAGTGTAGCTTTTTGGGAGAGAGGGTATATTTTGCTAGCATTTTCAAGACTACGCTCTTAAAAGTGTAATACAATGAATAAAACCTGCAGAAAACAGGTGAATGTGGCTATATAACTGAGATATTTTAATAGGTCCAGTGAAAGTTATTATTGCTACACATAATGAAAGGCCAGACTATTCACAGTTTATACACAATTTTAATGAATCTCTACTGCATTAATGAGAAAGAGAGAGGGCTAGCAGCACTATTCTAAGTTAATGAGTATCCCTGAGGACAAAAATAATTGGTATTGAGGGAAAAAACTGTATGCAAGGCCTGTACCCTGTTTGGAAGTTTGTAGGTGAGCCCAATTCAAGATTTCTCACTTAGATTAACTAAATTAAGTTATTTTCCTATATTCAGTGAAAGAACCACACTGCTTGAGACAGCTAACCTGAAAATTGTATTTGTTAGAAAGCTGTCAACATTGGTAATGATCCAATTATATAGTGAAATATGAAAAAATATTTCAATTAATAAAATCTTGTCGAAATTCTTGTTACTGCACATTCGAGATATGCATCTGACATTACTTAAAGTCTCTGCAATTATTTAATTGAAAAATTGAAAATTAAAAAAATATATATTTTTTTTCTTACTTGTAGACTGGATGCTACAGCATCTCAGGTCCTACTTACAGTTGGGTCTGACAGAGAAAGACAGGCTCTCTATCAATGCCTTTGTCTGTTAAAGATATTTCCCAGCTTTTATTTTTATTGGCTATATGTACATTTCCAAGGCTGAAATAAAAGAATTACAGCAGTTTGGATTTCTACAAAAACATCCTGTCTCAGAGGTCCATGGGTAAGTGAATAAAAACATTTCTTACACAGTTAATATTATAACTCATCACATTTTACGTCCTACAGTTACAATGCAGGCTAATTCTTCTGTCCTAAAGGCCCCCAAGGCATCTGCACATGGTGCTAGGGTGTCACCAACCCCTCACAGTAGCCCACCCAAAAATCGGACCATGTGACTGAGAGTGTTGTCCAAACGTTTCATGAACAGCAGCTCAGTATCATAATCACTTCCCTGGGGACCTGTTCAATGCTTGACCACCCCCTAATGAAGAACCTTTTGCTAATATTCAACCTGAGCCTTATTAACCATATTTCTTAACAAACACATAAATTAACAATAATCCAGGTGTGATTTATCACACAGGTAAATATAAAGGCAGGAATGCCCAATGGATGAGGCCTGAACTGGAGTTTGGAATGGATATAACCTTTGGTTGACCTTCAAAAATTTTTTCTACCTTCCCTTCTTGTGCTTTTTCCTCACTTTCTATATTATCTGAAATCATTGTACAATAGATCTTCAATGTTTAACAAGCCATTGATGTAGTACAAACAGATAATAATAACAATCATTCAAGTAATAATAACTCCTTTTTCCCTCCCCTTGCCTCTTTTTCCTTACCCTCCTCTCCAGACATACTTTAGAGCAGACACAAATAAACTGTGAAGGGGGCCTGAAATGTGTTGATTGGCTGTTAATATCTTCTGGTGGTTTTAATTACAATATCTTCCATGCCCTCTATTTTGCCATATTTTCTTTCTCTACTGAAGTAATGTGACATGAAGTTCAGCAGGAGTGCAATAGTCACACGTAAGTTCCATCAACTTCATTCTTAAACTCTAACGTGTTGAGTTTCTGTGCCAGCAGTGCTTACCTTTATGTAACCAAATCTCCAAAGCATAATCCTACTTGTGAAGTCTTTCAAAAGAACAAAAGCCATGTGAGGTAAAGGCACTGTTAAAAACAGTTGACTAACCTTAAGTACTGTGCTGTTCCTAAATTTCCTTGCCTAGTTCATTAAAAAATGTATAAAATAGCAGGAAACCAGGAACCTGTGAGAATGTGTCTGTCCAGGGTCAAAAATCATCCTGCATGTTTGGCTTCTGTCTATAAAAGACAGGATTATCACATGTCCATGTTTTCTTTTAATTTTCCTCTGGTTAAATTCTTCTTTCCTGCCCTCAAAGTTATGTGTGGGCAGATTTTTTTTGGCTGGTTCAGCCTGCATCCAGGTTGTTTTCAACCCCATCAGGGGCCAGATCCTGGCCTTTCTTCCTGAGCAAAGAGCCAAGCGAAGGGCTGGGCTCAGCTGCTGTGGTGCTCACATCAGAGCATCACATGCGGTTAGTCAGAGTAGGAAGGAGTGATGACAAGGTTTGTAAAAACCCAGCAAGGACCTACAGGGCTGTAAGGTGGTGGGCAGGGGGCAGTCAAGCTGGAGAGAAGCTGACAGAGGTGGGACAAGCTTAGGAGAAGCTTTGGGGGAGGGAGAAGGTGCAGACGGTTGGGGTCAGAGGGTTGGGATCTCAGGTAAGACAGAGACCCAGGGCTGTGGGCAAGGAAGAGCGACAGAGGTGGGGTGGGAGTTTGTGCTGAATGGCTGCTAGCCAGGGCAAGAGGAAGGGGAGGGCATTGCCAGGGAGAGGGACAGGAGGTTTTAGAAGGATTGGCAAGCCTGGGAAGGCAGACTGGAATCATGGGGCACAAAAGGGTCTGTGTGAAAGAGGCACTGATATGAGCACGTCTAACCAAAACCAGCAGTGGAAGGTGTGCACAGAGACAGCTCTCACACATCACTCTACCAATCTCGCTGCACCAGCTCTTTTGTTTTATGGAGTAATATTTGCTTTTTAGAGGCAAACAAAAATGATGAAAGGGCAAGGTCCATTTAGTTTCTCTAGAGTAGTTTGATGTCATTTTGATATCCTAGCTTGCAGTGTATGCAGGCTGCCTCTGAAGTCGTCTTGCCAGCTAAAGGTCTCCAGTCATGTGTTCATATGTATGAAAATGGGCCTTCTGACCTAAAACCTTCACTGATGCTTGCAGGCATATGGAGCTAATTCAGATTTCCGTTTCTATGAGATAATCCCCTGACACCATGACTAAGCTTTGTAATTTATTCAGCAAAATGTCCTAGCTCCCTCTTGTTTTGTGACATCTTCTTGCTGGAGCTTCGGGGCTTTGGCATTTTTTTAATTTGTATTTTATTTTATTTTTTAAGATTTGATAATCCTATTTAACCCTTCTGCAAATGGGACCCCAGGGAGAGCTTTCCATTTGCACACAATTAGTTTTATAAGGAGCATTATTAAACCATCCATTAGCTGTTTTGTGTGTTTTGTTTTTTTTGTTGTTGTTTTGTTTTGTTTTTTTAAAAAAACTCCTTTATTAATACAGGCTTTTGTAAGAAGAATAGAAGGTAGCATTATATGAAATGGTTTCAGATTCTAATAATAACATAAGCTTTCTTGTGTAAGATTTATTTTACAATATGTCGTGTGTCGTGTCCGTGTGTCGTCCATGGAAAAAGTCTGGCTGGGTTGCCATTTCCCTACCTAGACTTCAGTATCCAGGCTAGAGGATGACAACTCATCCCAACTAGCAGCTCTTGGCACTTGAAACCATGGAACAGGTAAGAGGCTATGGTCATTGCAGAGTAAATTCACAAGCTATCTCATGGGTGGGGGCACAAGGGAGGTGTAAAAGAGCCTGCTGGGATGTGAGGACTGTGTGAGACGTGTGTTAATGAGAGCACCAGGAGGGTCAGCATGAGAGCAGGTGCCTGCCTGGTCCAGCCCTACAACCTCCAGGGCAGTGTAAGAAACTGAGCAGGCGCGGGTTATGTTTGTCCCTGCCACATTCCCAGTATCTGACTATGCATTGTACTCAGCTGGTGGCTGTACACAGGCCGTCACATTTTTCAATAAATCTGACTAACTGCCTTTTGCACACTTTTATGCTATTGCCTTCAAAACATCCCATAATAACTCGTTCCACAGTTCCTCACTGCTTGAAAAGCTACTTCAACTTATTTTTATACCCATTGCCTGATAACTTTATTGTTACGAGGCATACCGAATAGTCATTGCTTATTCACTTCCTCCCTGTCAGTCCTGATTTTCTTTGTTCTCAGTGTATTACATTTGCCAAGGCTGCATTTTAGATCTTGTTCTGAGCTTACCACAAATGTAATGTTTAAAATGCTGGAGTTTGGAATGGAGCTAAATGCACTGGTCTTTGCCTGGTCTCTTGGGACTATTGTACTTCCATCTTTATTCCTCGCAAGCTAGTTCATTTACATTTTAAAACTCGGGATTCAGAATCAACATGTAAATGCACCTTCCAGTTGGTATAGTAATTCCTGCTACTTAGTCTTAAATTAAAATCTTGATCATTAATTTAGGATTGAAGGTATAGGCTGTATTCCTGGACAAGTTGTTTTGAAAAGGTATCAAGTAACAATTTGATCTGAGAAAACTGAAATACAAATATAATTTAAAACAATCAGCGGTATTATTTCTTTCTTTCAAAGGTTCGGAAGTTCCTGCTAGTCTTGACTGACCTTTCCAAACAAAGATTCACCTTTCCAAACAGGCCTGCATGATTCTGCCACAAAAAGGAGAAGGGGGCACATCTCTGTGTGAAGGCCTGGCCACCCCAGCAAGCTCCTCAGACAGCCCTGTTCTCAGCAGTGGGTTCATTCTGCTGCCTCAAGAGGTGATAAAAGCAAGTTATTTTTGCTTATGAACAGGATAAAATGAGTGTCTGTCCATGTTTTTAACACAGAATTTTTAAATGGAGGAAAATGTGCATACAGGTATTACTCAATTCCGTGGTATTAATCCAACTGTGTTCTTTCACTCTGTGGAAATCTTCCTCTTTCTTTGTCTTACAAAAGTAAAATAAAATCCATGCAAGATTTCAGTGGACAATATCATTTTCCCTTTTTTATTTTTTTAAAAAATATATACTGTTATTAAAAAAAAATAGATATATATACATTGGCAACACATATAAAAAAGCACTTTCTGTACTAAGAAAAATCACCAGGTTATTTTAAGGACTACATTCCAATCCATGCTGTCTTTAGACATTTATTGACAGCAGGAGAACCATCAGGAACAACAGTTACCATCCACTCTAGGCTAACATTTTCTTTATAGATCTACAATTACTCCAGAACTTCTCTGAAGACCTTCACAGACAGGATGTTCTCTCCCATTACTGTGCAGAATACCTTTTGCTATATGCTCTTCCTAGGGGAAAAAATAAATAAAAAAATAAAATCCCCTTACTCTGCATAGCTTTATCTTTTCATAGACAATTTTACCCAAACAGAAAAAAACAGCACAGCCTTCTATTCCTATTTGTTTCAGTTGTCCGTAGCTGAAGATGATGGTGAAAAAATAGGTTCACTGGGTTTAGCTGGGAACATGGCATTGCCATCTGTACTTCTTAATAGCCTTTATTATTTAGATTGATCTGCCATTGTTGGCTTGATCGCTTACCAAATCCAGACGTACTTTAGGAATAAAGCTTTAGAGTCATCTGAACACAAAAAAAACAGTGTTGCTGCTTTGGAGCAGCTCAGCATTTGCTTTTCACACAGCTTAGGTTAATAGGAAGAATTTGTGAAAAAACAGTCATTTTCACAAAAAAAAAAAAAAAAAAAGTGACTTAAAAATGACACTTGCCCACGTGTTCCCATTTCTCTGCCCTTGGCAGAAAAAGGGTGGCTTTTCTTCTCTGGAGAAGTCAATGAGGAATGCCCCTACCAATCCCTCAACCCAGAGACTGTCCTGGGGAGTAACCCTTTGATTATATTTTAAAAGAAACTTTATTTGCCCTTCCTAAGCCTCTACTCTTCAAAAGAAAAGCAACTGAAACCTAAGGAACTGAGTCCTTCTACAAATCCAGCTGGAGGACTAGAACTTCTTAGGGGGAATAATTTGCTTTTTCTCTGCCTTCTTGACAGTTGTTAATTTAGACACATGCCACCTAACTGTGCCATTGAATGGCACAGAGCTGAGTTGCCTCTGAACTACAATAACAGGAGTGTCTTCCAATTTCACTGGAAAAAACATTGTTTCTGGTGCAAGTGGCAGCTAGATTTTCCTTACAGCTATCCATCATGGAGCGTGTCTGCCCCATCCAAGGGCAGACAGAGCCACAGGAGTCATTTTTCCAGTTTTAATGGTTAGGTGAAAACATAAAATTATTGGGTGCTCACACATTTTTTACTTGTTTGTTTAAGAAAAGCACTTATGTTAGAAGGATAGTGAAAGGGTCTCGTATGCCTACACATATAAGGGAAAAATGAATGGAAACTGGAAGCAGAGGGTCATTTAAGGTAGAGACCAGGGTATTTTTCCTTGTCTCCTCTCAAAAAGTTGTTAATCTCACCCTGCTTTGCAGAAACCCAAGAAGGTATGTGTGCAGGCTCATGGGAAAGCTGTTCTCTCTTGACAGGGTGGGAGGAAAGGAGAAAAGGTCAAGAACAGAGTGTGTTTACCAAAGCCATGTGCTCCTCGCTGTGTGCTGCTGCTGAGTGCAGCTGCTTCCACTCTCAGCTGGCATTTTGTGGTTTTGAATACTAGAGCACTAAATAAAATATGGGGTTTTAATACCTTTAAAAAAAAAAAAAAAAAGTATCCAGTGTGGGCTGCTAAAGTAAACAGAATATTGCATGAGTGCACATTTCATTCATATGAGCAGAAACTTAAAGCAGAAATGGGGAGAGCAATTAGCAACAAAATCCTACAGTACAGACCCTGGAGTACAGCACAACTATGGACAGATATAAATTCCCTTTTAAAGAAATATACTTGCAAGACCAGTTGCATAATGCTGCAAGCTAAGGAGAACACTGACTCACTAAGTCAATATTTGCTAAATCTACCAGGCCAAATTAAACTCTTGTTCTAGGCAAAAACAATTTTGCTGTTGTTTCACAGCAATGAAAGAAGCAGGCCGAGATACTAAATCTGGGAATTCTACAAAAAATGTCCCTGGGTTGTAAATGTTATTTTAAAGAATTCATTTTAATTGTATTTCATTATTTATTTATAGTTTTAATATTTCAATTTAGAATTTTACCTTTAAAGAAGACTACTTTAAAAGGACCCACTATGTACCTTTTCCTTACTCAGCAGCATGACAGAGGAAGCCAACAGATACTTTCTCCCCTTTGGGGGGCTTCATTACTGCAAGCAGGAAAGAACAGCTGGTGTCTGCACAGGAGCACAAGATAACAAGAGAATGTTGTTTTATATTTACTTTGCAGCACTTTTTAAAACTGCAAAGGACACAGTATAAAATAGGTGCTAGCACCTGAAACAACAAAAATCTCTGATAATTTTCATCCTTGTTCTCCAGGTTTCATTGGTCAGCAAAGACAATTATGTTCTGTGGGCTGAATCCCTCACGCTGTTGCAAATTAGGAGCAAGTCCACTAAAGCCAAATGACTTCCATACATGCTAATTCAGTCATGCCCTGATGCTTAAGGATCTTTTGGTGAGTGAGCTTTTCTGTTGCTGGGGAAAGTGTGCTTTTGCTCATGGCTCCTCCTGAGCCATGCGTGCTTTGGAAAGCTTAATGAAAGTAGAAAGGAAAGCAGTTTGGAGGAAAGAGGAGGGGAAGAAAAATTTTTACATGTGCTATTTGCTTTTAGAGTCACTAAAACTTCCCTCCTAGTGGACGCCATCTAAGAAAAGGAGAGAAGCTCAGGTTCTGGACTGTATCGCTACTAGTTTGTGGTACTCCAGACAGAATTTGGCTTTGTCTTGTCAACTGTAAGTAACAACAGAACACCATTTTTCTTTTCAGCTACTTGTCATGAGTATGTGCTGATGTTTCTGAATATATGTTGATCTATGTCAAAAGGGATTTAACTTTTTTGGAGCTACCACTTAACTAAGCATTTATTTAAAAGCTTATGTTTAAATATACATATATATTAAAATAAGTCTGGTTAGCCTGTAGTTATTATTCAACCTGTATTTTCTACTTTGATAAAAAACTTAGTAATTGCAAGATTTTTATTGTTTGTATCTAAGCAGGATTCTTTTTAGAACATATGACTAATGAGAATTAGTTGCTGCATAAAAAAAAATAATAATCTAAAGGCACCCCACTGTTAACTTTTTTTTTTTTTTGAGAGAAAATGATAGACATCGCTCACATTCTTCATACTGTAATATAGAAAATAATGATAAAACAGAAGAGAGTATTAACTTCTACAGCCTGTTTGTATGTACCAAGCCAGTATTTCATATTAAATAACTTGAATTCCTGTTTTGGGACAAGAAGGATTTTTCCCCAGTTTAGGACAAAGAATCCTAAAGTTCTTTCAAGGCTACCCTGAAGCCATTGGTCTTATAGATGAGGGCTTTGGACATCAATTAAAATATATTAAATATTTAGATTTTAATGTCCACAAAAATAATGTAAACCTAGGCCCCATGGGCTACACTCATCTGTGCATGGTTCTGTTTTTAGTACTGATCTCCACTTAGAAATCAGTGCAATCAGAAATAGTTACTTGTAGAAAGTGCCCTATAGAATTCCAGCCATTTTTGTTGACGTCACCAGTTTATTCCCCCACTATTTTCCTTCCTTGATAGTTTTTAGCAAGCTCTGGAAATCTCAGGTAGCTGTAGTTGAGAACCATGGGCCTATATACTCAACATCAACTCAGGTACAACGGACTTCATTTAGCCCTTTTCTGGAACCATCTATGAAACACAAATAACTGTACAGTTTCCAGGAGAATTTCCAAAACCATATTTGGTAGTCTACTCTTCTTCCTCAATTTTGGAGAAAGCACTTGCCCTTAAAACTTCCATGCAGTTCACAAGAATCAATGTTCCAGTTAACTCTCGCCACTGTTTTGTTACTGGGTTTTTCATTTTATCCAAGGCTGACTGCAGGTCTTGTAAGACATCCCTGTAACTGTCTCCATAATGGGCAGCCCATGTGTAGAGAAAGTCATATGCAGGTTTCCACATCATCTGCAAATAAAGGAAGAAATGATAAGGTGTAGTTGCAGAAATCAAATTATTTAGCTAAATCTCTCCAACAGTGGAAAATTATAATAATAATAATAATAATAATAATAATAATAATGAGTATTTGGTCCCTAACCACACTGAAATGCTTTATCATATAGGGCATATTCATTTAAAAACAAACTAAAAAAAAACAAAAACACTCTGGTAACCTTATGTACTTCATTTATAAGAAAGTCTTTAATTCTCAGAGAGGTAAATAAGGGAAAGAAAAATTCTTCATTCAGATGATTATCACCAAGTCAGAATATATCTGTGTCTGCAAGTAAAACTCAAAGCACAGGGGCAGAAGGAAAATACTTGATCATTTTTGCAATCCACACACCCAGCAGCAGTTTTCCTATTTGGAGTTTCACTGTGCTTTTGGTAGTTAAAGACCCACTTTGTCTCATTAAGATCCCACTGTCCCCCTACTGTATAACTTCGTCAGGACCTTTCAAACATAATTCTTATCTTTACAAAAATGTTTTCTGGTAACATCAGCAGAAAGATCTATCTATTAAAACAAAACAAAACAACAACAACAACAACAACAACAACAAAAGAACAAACAAAAACATTCCAGGAACAGTAGTACGAGAAGTTTTTATAATAATCTTTTTAAAATTACATGCAATTTAAAGTGTCCTGGTACCAATGAAGGAAATAAAAAACAAGTTACCACTGTTCCTAATTGCAAATTATAACATGTTTAATTATTTTATGCTGAACAAATATGGATCATATCCTTCCCAAATGTAATTTGTCATTTACCAAGTGACATTAATGAAACTATGACAACATGATTCAGATACCAAGCTGGACTTACATCCTTCAAAGTGCTGATGTCGAGAGTAAGTTTGCTCTGTTTACAAACAGAAAGATTGTTTTCCCAGCTGTTACTTTTGCAAATTTAACTTGGGTGACTAGTTCCCTGCTCCTCATTGGCAATAGAGGTTTTGCAAACGGTAATTGAGTTAACAATTGCATGGATGATACATAAAGGCGAATAAATCTTTCACTTTCTTAAATGGTACTACCCTATGCACTTTTAAAAGAAATATGCTCATGCATAGTGATAAAAGCATATGACCGGATATGCACACATGAATGTATACACACAGATGTGATCAGAAAGTCTCTTAATTCTAAAAGATTTTACATCTTCTCTTTTTAATGAAAAAAACAGTTTTCATGGTTCAGAAGAAAACTGGTTATTTTTTTAATATAATTCTGTGAATTTAGAAGTGAAATACAACATAAAGCTCCACTTCCTTGATTTAAAAGCTCCACTTCCTCTATTTATTTGATCTCTAGAAGATTTAATTAGCTGGAGGAAACATTTGCCCATGATGCTGAGCTTTTCTCCACATTTGGGCTAAGAACTTATCCCAAGATTCATTCTACTGTAGTTTTTGTCAACATCTCCCTCATCTTCTGCTGCCTTTCTCCCCCATCCTCAAATGGAAAAACTCATCATACAACGTATCTCCTCTGTAGCATATCTCACAGTCTGATTAGTCTGGTTTCCGCTTTTAGTTTAAGCCATACAAAAGTGCCCATGCTTTGAATGAAATCTGCCATTTGAGTCCTAGAGGGGAGAAGGATATCACCATTTATACAAAATGAGCAGTGCTTACTGCAGACTTTAAGCAAGTCAGCCTTAAATCATAACCATAAGGTTACAAAAGGATGGAAAAAAAAAAGTGACTTGGTGTCTTGTAGGAAGAAATGGAAAAAGATGAATTCTTTCATCAGATGTTACTTTGAGAAGAAGAAGAAAAATGTTTGTAATGTACTACTGTAAATACTTGATATTACAATTTATTTTAGTGAAATAAAGCACCTCATCTTTTTTGCATTTATGCTGAGATCAGAAAGTTTCTTTATTCCTATTTCGAGCTTGATAAACAAGGTAGACAACAAGAGAAGCTAGGATTTTCTGATACATTACTGCTGGCTGTGCTTTTCTCTGCCTCCTGCTTCCTTTCCTTATATTCCTCTTGGACCAGGCTATTTGAAGGATTAGGGTATAGCCTCCTGTTTGATGATCTTCACTAGTATGTGAAAAGACAGGGAATATTAAAAGATGCTATTTTTTGACTTACTGAAATGTTTGAAATAAAAGACTTGTTTTCTTCAAATCTAGCACTTTTTTTTTTTTTTCGACATCTGCATACTCTAATACAATGGCTGAAGTGTATCATGTTTGACATTACTGAATTTTATCAAAGGAGATTTTTAGGCAAACTATTAAATCACTGCAGCATGCAGGGCAAGTCATGCCTCAGTTGCATGCTGCATTTTCCCTCTTCTCCCTCTACCTCTGCTGAGTAGGTAATAATGATACCTACATCCTCTGTAAAGTGATTTGGAATTTACTGATGAAAAGCACTTCAAAAGCTAGGCACCAATTGTATGCACCTCAAGTTGCCTCTGTGATCATCTGAGAAAAGATTTCTCCCACCAAGTAAAATATTCAGTAAAAACATTTTTCGACCAATCAATCCTTTTGATGGTAGAATAGTCCTTGATGAGTAAAGAATTGGTTCATGTTTTCAGACAATAGTCAATCATTAGTCAAAACTTATTACTCTTTCATCTTTGCTTAGTTTCCCACTTGCACACCAACTACTATCAACAAGAAATATTTCCATTAGAAAACTCCATGCTAGGATAAGATGATTTTGATCGGGGTCCTTTTATAGCTGCTAACTAAATGTAATGATCGCCAATCAGTCTGAAATAAGTAGTCAGACTAATGTTAGTCTTCTAACAACACTGGGGGCATGCCCACACTGGTATGAATTTATACTGCATTAGCTACATTCATTTTACTTCTAATATAGGCACTCCAGCTGAACAATATACATGAAATTTTATAAGCAGAGAATTGTTTTCTGTGTACAGAGGTTCAATTCACTAGATTACTGACAAGTTCAAAGGTCAGTAGAGAGTACTGAAACTGAAGCTTAGATTCACAGGGTAGTGTGGATGCTGATTGTCCATGTGAGATACCAGTGCTAGAAGCCTGGTATGCTTTAAGCTCACACCTGTGCAGACAGACACTGTTACAAGGCTCACAGAAAGTCAAAAAATTCCCCATGAGCCCATTCTGGGTTTTGAGGAATGAAATAAAATAAAACAATTGCTTTTTGAATGTTCTCTTCAAAATAAAACTGGCTCTATTACTGCCTTTTGTATAATGAGCTCGACTGTTTTATCTCTTGGCATCAGATAACTCCACAGAAAGGTGGAGAAGCTTGTAGGTCATTTAACATATAAATAATGTAACAATCTCCTCAAAAAAAAAAAAAAAAAAAAAAAAAAAAGGTGTATGAGGCAGAAGAATCTGGTTACTTGGGGCACAAAGAAAGGAAGTTCCTCTGGGTAGGTAAAGAAACATTTATTTGAGGCAAGTAATACAGCTACTGTTTCACAGTAAATGTTCAACATTAAACTTTTTGTTTATATAAATGTACATCATTAGACCCATTGAACGCTTCACAAAATGTCACTATTGGCAATGAGGGGATAAGATCATGACACAACGGAGGGTCTTTTGGCACCAAATGTGTTACAAAAAATATAATTTCTATGTAATATTTAGATGTCCTATAGAATTCATTCTCTCTGGTGCCTAAATACACATTCTCATATAAACAAGACACTGATATGGCTCATCTGAAATCTTGGAGAGTATTCTTATTAACACCTGATACAAACATAACCTTAATATTTTCTGTGTATGCAACTTTGAAACTGAATTCTGGAAGTAACTGTTATCAGACCCTCCCTGAAAACTTAGCTTAGATATTGCTTGTAAGCAATAATACAATCAATTAAATTAGAAGATCTGTGTAGATTCTAAATTCCATTTAGGAAAGTAATTTAATTATTTTTTATCAAATTTGGGACACTATGTCCTACATGCTACTTTTCCATTAACATTTTTGATTCAAGCAAATCACTAACTTGATATGAAGGAAGAAACAAGAGTTGAAGGAATGGCAGACAGCACCATTCATATAAACAGTTTTCTCTGATCAGAAAGAAAAAGAAAAAAATGGTGGTGGATCATATTTTCCTGACTGAGAGGTCAGAGGGTCTTGGACAGTGCATGTTACTACACTGAATTCATAAGGAACATCACTTTCTGTGCTTGCTGGTGTTACTTGTCATTTTTTATAGTTCAGACCCCCAATAAGTTCTATTTTATTCATTAATAAGTTTTGCATTTCAACAAAATAAACATCCAGTACAAAATGGACTTAATGGAAATACCTATTTAAAGCAAAGCAAATACATTAAATATTATATATGAGGATGCACATAGTTATACATGTTTATATAATTAAAGTAAATATGATATATAAAGCAAAATAAATATATAATTTATATATTTTTATTTGATTATGGTGCTGAAAAAAAGTTAGAGTTCTGCGGTCAGCTAAGGAGAAAGAATTTCCAGATACCATAGAGACAAGTGGAGTTGCATACTGCTCAGGTATAATTAGGTCTATGATTCCTGTTTCAGAAAGCTGGGATTTTTTCTAACACAGGAAGCTTAGCAAGTAAAACAAAACAAAACAAACAAACAAACAAAACCAGGAAGTTAGTTGAGGCAATACAGACAATAAAAATCATCATGGAAGTGACAAAGCATTCACAGTTGGATGGATTTTAATATTTTACTATAAACTAGTACAAAAAGAGCTAATAATGGGGTGTTTTTTGTTTATTTGTTTGTTTTCACTGGGAAGAAAAAAAAAAGTATAAGAGTATCAGACTGAGGTTTAGTGGAGCTGAGAGTTTTATTAAAAAAAAAAAAAAAGGAGGAAGGTGCATCCATGCACAAGTAATGTACCCAAAACAACTGGAGAAACAAACAAGCAAGCAAGCAAACAAGCAACAACAACAACAGTATATGAAATAGCTCAAAGAGAAAACTAAGATCATACACGTAGGAAGTGTTTACAAACAGCAATGATAGAATTTTGCAGGAAATGCAGAACCTTATATAGGAATGCCTGGAGTTTTGGTCTAGAGGTGGGGAGAGGCATTTAAAGGGAGTAAGAGGTTCATGATCAGAGCAGAAATCTCTTGATAGCAATCACAAGGCAGACAGAATTGAGATGAAAAACTCAGTGGATCCATACTGAAGAAAGGAAAATTCCCTGTCAGAGAACAGGGAGAATCAGCTACAGGGAAAGAAAAGGAAAAATAATAATCTCAAGTTGTTGTGCAGGTATGAATGGGAAATTGAACCAGTTCATTAGGTACTGAGATTTGAGAGAAAAGAAATTCAGGCTCAGGGTTGTGCATTATTTGCAATAATGAGGGAATAGATAGTAGAGGCAAAGGGAGAGTCTATCTTGAATGCAAAAGCTAAACAGAAAGGTCCATTTATGAGTGTCATTCAGTAACAGTCAAAAAGAGGGTGCTCAGGATAAAACCTAGTCTGAGACCTAGTAGTCATTGGCACACATCTCTGTGGATCCCACAGTTCTGGATTAATTCCAACAGTGGATCCCATTGCTTTGGTTTTAAAGTAGGAAGGTACAGGAAGCAACTTGGATGCCCAAGCAAAGGTGTGTCAGGAGCACAGGCTGGCCCTCAACTGAGAAGCATGAGTGTGAGCCCAGCCTAAGTCTTGTGACATCTCTGTCACATAGCTTGGATGCCATGGGTACCTTCGAGCAACTTCTAATAGCACTAGAGATATATTTAGTTATCTGAATTTCTTCTTAAATGTGTACACATTAAAATACATCAGAGAGGACAACTTGATTTTTATTTAGAAGTCATACTTCTGTTTAACCAGAGTGCTTTACAAAGGAGGGTAAATAGCACAAACTGCATGCCAAACTAAGAAATTAAAACAGGGTTTGTCAGGTTCATATAATAGGACAGAGGTGGAATTGGTGTCAGTTTGTCTTGCCTGAGTTAAAAGGTGACAAATCTGACACAAACACAGAATGGAAAAGCGTTTCTTCTGCACATAGCAAGGAAGAAGAAAGGTCATTGACTGCATTTGAGGAGCAAGCATATACACTGCTTTACACCAGAGCCTTACCTCCAGAGCTACTGCTCCGCTTTTTCCTTGGTGGGGTACCTCATAAGCCTCTATTTGCTGCTTTGTGAGTCGGGCTAGCTTCTCTGCGAGCTCCCTCCAGTATTTGCCAAGCTTCACAGCCGAAGTCAAAATGATGGTGTCCTGGGTAAGACGTGCCACTAATCCCTGGCAATCTATTTTCAAAAGTGCCTGCAACAATCATTTCCATTAGTGTTCCTTCACCAAAGAATTTCCTACAAACATCATTATAATTTGTTTTCACAGCACTACTCTGCAATTTTAAGCAGACAGAACAGCTTCCCCTCCTCAGGTTTTACTTTCCCCAAAAGGTACTGTCAATAATTTCATAGGAATACTGCCCATAAGCTTAAGAAAAAAATTAGGCTGGCATTCTTCTGCTTCAGCATTCCAGTGTTACATGGGTGCTGCCAAGCTCAAGGATCCTAAAGGAAAAATATCTTTCTTCAGCAAAAATATCTGGGACATCAAACTGAGCTTCTTAAAGAATGACATGGAACTTAAAAATGAAATTAGAGCACTCTTATACTAAGGTGTGGTTCTTAGCTTACTTTTCCAGAAAATCATTGATTACAATGGCCAGTGCCCTTTGATTTAATCCCCCCACAGAAGAAATAATTTGCTGAACATTTCAAAGAAATGCAAGCATTAGAATCTTCATTCCTGTATGCTAAATGATCTTCCAAGAACAAACAAAGTGTTTCCAGCAGTGAAGACCTGAAATGAAGATATGTTATGTTGTCTTTTCTTATTTGCTTACACAAGAGCTAATAAGAAAATAGGTAAATAGGTGGTGAGTACTTTTTTTCTCCTCAAATTAAAAGCAGAATATTCCACTGTAAATATTGACTTTTCAGTGCAAGATCTAGAACCAAACCCAGAAAATCTCCTTAGTTTCCAGATTTTCAGTAAAATATAAAGCACTTATCTACAAAATAGATATTTGTAAAATGTAGTCAAAAATAAAAATAAAAATAAAAATAAAAATAAAAAAAAAAACATTAAAATCCTAATTGCAAACAGTAGACTTTTTGGTATGCAAGATGTCTAACATAACTTAACTAATCAGAAAATACTGAATATGGATCCCAAATTCTCCCATGCTACTGCTTGTCTAGAATAAAATACTGAAGTTGCTAGCAAGAAGCAGACTATAGTGTACAGTACCAAATCCCTTTACACTTCAGCAAAGCGTACACCAAGCCATTCAGTTTGTCTTTGATCTGGTGAGAACCAATAACCTTATTAGATGTGAAAACAGGAAATTAATTAAAATAACTAACCAGTAAATTCTACAAAAAAGTAACAAAAAAGATAAGTCTTTAAGTCTAGCTTTAGAAAAACAGGGAACTCTTTTTGCATTTCAAAGCTCACAATCATATATATCTCAAAACAAACAAACAAAAAAACATCTTGTTAATCTATTTGTATTCTGTTTTTTACCTGTTCTGGTGTGACCCCTTCATATCACTGTATTCAATCAAAAGTTTGGATCATTTTCATTTTTAACTCCTCCCACCCGTTTTTGTACAGAGACAACAGGCTAAATTCTACTTCGTACTTGTTCAGTTTTGTTTCATTTAGTGCAGCCTTAGGAATTGTGTAAGCCACCACTGCTGCCAAAATTTTCTGAATCCTTTTGCTGAAATTGCTGTCAGCACTTCAAAGAGAACAAGATAGTTATGAGAAGCACACCCTGTTGAGGTTTGCAATTCACAGGGACAGTCAAAAGGTTTCAGATGAAAGGCTGAATTCACCTATTTTTAAAACATTAATTTTTAAACACATATTTTTTGTTTACACACACTTCATCTTTGAATGAATAACTTAATTTTCTTTTGTCCCTAAATATACAACACACTTTCAGGCAGAGACAAGGACAGTATTGACCAATCCTGAATTCCGAATTAGTGTGCACACAGCTCTATGAGTAAATTTTCAGGATTTAAATTAATATTTATTTTATTATTGCATATTTTAATTATTTGCAGGCAAAATAATATGCTTTACAATGCAACCAATAAACTGGAAGCATTTAAGAGAAAATCACATGGTACTGTAACAGTACTGCATCATGTAGAAGTTGTTCAGTGGCTTGCAACTGAGGCCCATGAAAATATGTATTAAAATACTTGTATTACTGTCCTTAGGTAGCTACAACATTAACAATGAAGTTGTCATGTATAGAAAGAAAATGTCTTCAACAGGTGGGTCATAACACAAACATAATGCAAACATTACACAATCTTAGACATGCATATTACAGTAGATATACTAATAATAGAGTTCCCAAACTACATGGTTGCTAATTGCTTCCAATTGGGATTGTGAATTACTCAAGGGAACAGTTTACCATGATCATGACTTCCATGACAAAAGACAAACTATTTCAATCCTGGCCTTTTTTTTTTTTTTTTTTTTTTAAAAAAAAAAAAAAGTAATCCCACGTGAGCAAGGCTCCTGGAACTTTTACAGAATGCTATTTAGAATGAATTGATTGTAGTATTGTTTTTCATTAGAATCGAGATGTATTTTCCACCTATAAGTATCTACAAGTTTTAGTAATATGTTAAGGTTTGTAAAGAATCCTGTAACGGTGCAGGACAACATTTTGTTGTTCATACATTACTATTGAGTAGCCTGTTGGCAATATATTCCCAATAACCAAGTTAGTTCATGCAGTACTTACAATAATGAGCTCATAAAGGAATAGTCTCTTTTTTTTGTTAGCATGGCAGTCTTCCTTTAGCCTCTTCACAACATGTGCAACTCTGTCTGATTCTTTATCACCATGCGCCTCATTAAAGTCATCCAAAGACATATGTGAATATCCTAGCACATCAGACAAAGATCTCCAGTCATAAACACTCTCTGACACTGTAGATAAAACTACTGAGTAGATATAAGTCAGTTTTTTAAATGGCAATGCGATCTGTTCAACAAGATTCCTGGTTGTTAGCTCACTGTCAGTAGTGTCCATAGCTTGCTCTTTAGAAATCACTTTTACATTTTTGCAATGTACCAGACCAATCTTTTTTCTGAGAACTCCTACATACCACTCCTTTACTTTAGTTTGTCCGATGGCTTTTACTTTATCTTCACCAAGAAGTGCTATTGTATCCCCTTTAAAATATTCTAACAAATAGTCAATCTTATTTTGACGTAACACAGTTTTCAAAGCCACTCCATAAGTATTAACATTTAAAATTTTGTCTTGAAACTTTGGGTATTTAACTGTTGGTATTAAAAATAAAGGTGCGGACTTGATTTCTTTACGTTTTT
The DNA here is from genome assembly GCA_011074415.1 of Stictonetta naevosa. Taxonomy (NCBI): domain Eukaryota; kingdom Metazoa; phylum Chordata; class Aves; order Anseriformes; family Anatidae; genus Stictonetta; species Stictonetta naevosa. The sequence continues at coordinate 31,987,928 of CM021698.1, forward strand.
GTAAGCGCTTTGGCCTACTGATAATTCCACTTAATTTTGGAGCTGGATCAGGGGTTGTAACATGGAACTGTATTACTTGGCTACTTCTTAAGACTTTAATCTGAACAAGGAAAACAAAGAAATGCATCTCCCTGCATCCTAGCATGGAAAACAGGAATTGGTGTCGGACCATTTCACCAGTTTTCAGTTCCTCCTCTTTAATATTTTTGCTTTGGTCTTCCATCTTCACTTCAAAATCTGGATCACAGGATACCAAAGAAATGTTTAGATCCTGAGGCTTTTCCAGCAGAAATGTATGTTTTCCCCACAGCTGAAACACAACAGGAGGCATATTTTTCCCCCCCTTTTTTATATCACAAATTATAAGTTTTCCTGGAATGTAGTTATGACCAAACACTGCAAAAACTGTTGTAAAAGATGGATGAATATATTTGGGACCATAAATTCCAACTGAGACAGTTCTATGAACATAATCCCAGACATTAGTGGCTGGAGGCTGGAGTTTGTTTGCCTGGACTGCAATCACTGCATACATCACATGACTTAGGTCCGTTAGTTTCACTTGTATGGTATCTTGATAAGTGTAGCAATTCTCCAGTTTCTTAAAAGGACCTTCTTTATTGAAACTAAAAAAACACACAATATCACTCATAACCTGGCTGAGAGGATCATTCTTCACTTGAGCTGCAACTTTCACCTCCAGGAAAATAGCTTCTTTCGTGTTGAGGTTGCTCAGTGTGAGTTCTATCAGAGGACTTACAGTGCTAGACAGCTCATTGTTAAATGATGAGGGAGGATTAAGAATAGCCCTTAAGCCAACTTCTTGGAATTCCCCAGGTAATACATGACCCACGGGGATGTGAACATTGATATCAGAGTCAGGTAGCTGTACTGAACCCCCTTCATGGTTCAGTTTACAAACTATATGAACATCAGTAGCTTGTGTCTGTGCCCATCCAGGACTATGGCTCATGGCTTCTAAATCTAGGCAAGACCGAGTCAGCTGTCGGTGATTCAACCAAGCCATCTTGTAGGCTTCACGGTCATTTTGAAGACATGTAATATCTGAAGTAATAGTTTTTTGAGGTATTGTCTTGCAAGGATTAAATCTTCGGTTATCAATAATATCCAAGAAGTCAGAGACACTCTTGGATCGTCCAGATCTTCTTGTTGAGGTCTTTCTTAGAAGACAATCAATGTCTAGCTCATCACCTGAGGAAGCCAAAGAATCCCTATTGCTAGAAACTTTAGAGAACAAATAGGGTTTTTCTTTCAAGACAGAAAGGTATTTATTATTTTCATTTCTATTGGAAGCAGCTATGTCATGTACAAAAGGGTTGGAGGCTGACAATTCGTTCCAGAAAGGATTGGTCTTGGAAACAACGTGAGCATGTTTGAATAGGTCAGACCAGTCAATATCCAAATCCAATTTACTTTCACTGACATCTGTTTAAAAGAAAAAAAACAGAAGTATTTCCTAAATCACAGAAACTTGACACATTTCATTCATTTCTAACCAATACTCTATTAAATTGATGACAGGCGACTAAATGTATCCCCTTAAAATGCATATGGATCAAGTTGTTAAGGAACTGATTTATATATTTCTCCTTCAGGTCTTTAAAGAGCATCAATATTTATTTCTAAGCAACATTAAGAATTTTGTTAATAAAATAAAAATGTGCAAATGAATTAGTGCTGAAGGATGTAAAGCATCATTTGCAAGGTGCTGATTATTACCAATTCCTAGAAATATTAATTGGCATCAAGTATACTAAGGTACCATAAACTTTAAATCTTTATATTTCAGTGACCTTTGGCCTATTACAAATTTTCATGTATTTCTTTCCTTCCCCCTCCCCTTCCCCTGCCCCCCCATGCAAAGATTAAACAACTACTGTTGCATTCTTTGAACACTGTAGACAGTACAGGTAAATGCATTATTCAGGATTCCCTTTCATGCTAGTGCACATTCTTTTAATTGATAATTGCACTCTTACAATTCATCTTGGTCTTAGTGGAATAGTTTACACTATGTTTCCTTTTAAAAATTCAATAATATAGCTTATGAATTGCACAATTTGAAATTGAGAGAAAAGTTTTTGTGATTATTAATTTTTGAGATTGCAGTTAAATAGGCAAATAAGGATACAAGTAATATTTAAATATGGCCTCCAATAAAAATACTCATTATTAACAATAATGTCTATTTGCTGTGAATATAAGATGTCCCATGTCTATATACCCACACTTCCTGGAACAAACAGTGACTGAAACTTTTTATGCTAAAGTTTTCTGTCACTAACAGTTTGCCACTATTCTATACTATCCCTTCTTCCTACATCTTTACAAAGAATTTTAATGTGAGAGGGGAAAGACAGCACTTCTATTCATTCAGCATATCTACATCCTTCACTATTACACTACCCATAATAACTTCCACTTTCTCCAAAGTTATTAATTACTGCTCAAATGTAGGAATGACAGTGCACTCAACCAAAAAAAAAAAAAAAAAAAAAAAAGCTGAAGCATTCGTACTTTTCGTTTCCAATTTTTCATGAACTGTGACAAAAAGCCCAAACAGTGATTTTTTTCTACAGTTCCAGAAAAATCCTGAGTGAACAGAACCAAAATGGAATTTATCTGGAATGCTGCTGGCAGGGTGAGTGAGCCTAGGGACAGCTCCTGGCCTAAGCTTGGCCAGGATCAGACTGCTCAAGAGCCAGCTGAAAAGGCTTTTAATTTCTGTCTAATGCCCAAAAGCTTTCCCTGCATTGTGTTGCTATTACAGTACAATGGGTTATTAGAAAATAAATTAAATAATCTCCAAAGTAACATTCTATAAATATATATGTATTAAAAAATAAAAATAAAATAAAAACACTCCAGCCTTCCCCTTCCTAAAGGGTATTATATAAAAGTCACTTTTGTTTTAAGTCAGGTTAACAGCTGATATTCAACGCAGTTTTCTACAGGCTAAAACTCAAGTTTTTAACCTGTATTAACTCCTAAATTATCTTGCCAGATTTCTGGTATTTAAAAAAAACCTTAAATGAAAGAAGCTTGGTTAACAAACATACCCTAAATAGAATTTATCCCTGTAAGGTTAATGGTTCCAGCAATTCCTCCCAACCTGCCTAACCCCCATTTATTATAACAGGGGACTTATCTTATGCTCTCAAGTTTCTCCTAGGGGAGTTTTTGAAAACTCCTTGCACTCTGATTCCATGGACATCCATGATGGCCTGGGTAGTGCAAACCAAAAACAATACAAGCAAACAAATGAAAAACCTCTGTTGTGCAGGGGTTTACAGAGTAGCTGTAACTCTTCTCACTATCAAGAGCTTTGCAGATGTACAGACTTTAGGTGGAAAGCCTTAGTAAAGAAAATAGCAGAAGACACATACTGTAGGTGGCTGAAGGAGTCCTGTCATCCGCATCAATCAAAGTCCCTTCTGACCTGCTCCGAGGAATCTCTGAGTTATGGAGGGAGGCAGTTCCACTACTGGAAATGTTTTCCTCCTAGGAAACAGTTAAATGTATATAACATTAGCAAGTATGAAACTTGAAAAAGGAGAAATTGATGAAGAATAGTTGATCTTTTCTCCTATGATGGGATAAATGAAAAAAAAAATAATACTAACTGAAGTTATGATGTAAGACTGAATTTATGGAGTCTGCTCAAGAGCATCATAATCCCAAGTGAGTCTTACTATTTAATTTACAGCAAAAATACCAGATGCAACAGCCATAGTACAATGCAGTACCCCAGTCCCTGGTGAAGTCCAATACGTCACACGACTAAATGTCTTGCAATTGGAACTGAGACAATTATACAATAACTTCCATTCTGAATGTCTTGAATAAAAACTTAATATATAAATAAAATCACAGAATGTCAGGGATTGGAAGGGACCTTGAAAGATCATCTAGTCTAATCCCCCTGCTGGAGCAGGAACATGTAGGTCAGGTCACACAGATCATCAGGTCAAATAAACATCCAAAGGTTCTAGCCAACATTATCTGAAAATGGGAATTAGAAGGGGAAGATCTAGGTCAATTCCTTCCTCTGTCAATTGATAGAAAATATTTCTGACCTCTTCTGCTTTATTCTTCTTATGCTCTTCCCTGAGTGAACATCAGGTCAGATTTTCCTGTTAGTCTGTACAAGCATGACTTAAAACACGCTTCCAAGGGCTGCATGCCAGCACAGCAACAACTTAAGAGAGGATGTTCAGGTCTCTCCTCTTCCCTCTTCTGGTTAAAAGAAGTTCTGTTTGATTTTGACACCATTTGCATATGTCCACATGAGAGCTGTAAACCAGATGCTGTGGTTAAAAAAGAGAGTCGAGCAAATCCTTTACAAAGGCAGGGTATGAGGGACATTCCTCTAAGGCAGGTGACAGGGAAATGAAAATTTACAGGTACTACTGCTTATTGCTGTTCTCAGCTGCCCAGGAAGAGGAATTGCAGGCCTTTGAAGTAGTGTTGGGTATCCTATGTACCAAAGTTACTGCATCTCAACAGGGGAAGCTGGAGGAAATACAATCTTCCAGACCTCTTTGTACAGAAGAGTTCATTAAATCTGTGCTATAAACTGAGATCACTTAGTGAGTTTCCAAGAAAGTTCTGACTGTCCTTATACGTACTGGAGTTGGAAAGGATGATTGCCAATAAACACATGGAGACATATGGATTTAAAACACATGGAGACATATGGATTTAAAAAAAAAAAAATGGGGATGAGGGGTCGTCACAAAGTCACAGTTCTGTGGTGCATCCACAGGATAGAAAAGCTAGCTTTGTTCAGGAGTCTGAAATATTGCAAACTGTCAAGTCTTCAGCAGCAACCGCAACCTACTCAGATCTTGATTAATTGTGATTAAAATTAAAAAAAAAAATAAAAAAAAATAAAAAGATGTATTGGGCTTGTTGGGCTTGATTTTTTTGTGACTGTAAGAAAAAAAATTATTTTCTGTAACAAATTTAGTAGGTGAGTTATGGGGAAAAGGAAGCATGCATTATATCAAAGCATTACTGAATGAGAAACCGAAAGATGGCTGACTGTTTCCATTGCACACAGGGCAATGGTTGAAGACATGATTTTTTTCTGCACTACAGATGTAAATTGGCACTTTCATTCTTACCACAAGGGCTACATTCAGCGAATAGCAATCTGTTCAGATGTGGATTTGTTCTCAGGCAGGATTCAAGGCTGACGTCAGGCTGAGGCTGAAAGTTACCCAGCAGTTTTGCTGTCGCAGGACAGTAAGTATTTTCAGGTTCTCCTGTTGCCAGAAATCTCAGCCTCTGGCGTTAGAAGGGCTGATTTCAGATGGCAGTGAAAGCTAGCATCCAAGACTAATAGTTTGCAGCTTCTGTTATTAATGCCATACCAACACCAAACTGGAACCTAAGATGCCTCCTTCATCACAACACTGTCATTCCAACATCTGACATCTCACGCCTGTATAAAAATGTCACTGCTCCTTCCATCTGTGGTAAATGGCAGTATCTTTGATAATGCATATGCATTACTGCAAAGAAAGTGTTTTGCATTGCAGCTGCAACTCAAAGTTTGAAGGACTGAACACATATTAGCATGCAAGATTTTCAGATTTCTACATCACAGACTAGGGTTATTTAATCACCAGTTTAAAGTATCCATAGTCTAAACTAGTAAGTGTACAAAAAGAAAGTCCACTTCTTACAGTACCAGTGTATGTGTTGCCAGCACTGATCTCTGACTGATGATTTATCGATCAACTGACATATTAACCTAAGAACAGTTCTTTAAACAGTTAATAAAAAGCATAAGTATTTCAGTAGCTTTGAGACGTGGGAGGCAGTAAGTAAAGATGTGGAAAGAGCACACAACAGTGCAAGTAACTGCAGAAAAGCTAAAATAGGAAACCCTAAGGGAAGGGGGAGGGAGAGAAAATGAAAAACAAATCTCATACACAGTGGGAGTATATTGACAGAGACATGACAACAAAATTGCATATAGAAGTTTTATAAAAGCTATGAATTTCTGCAAATAGAATAAGCCATTTCCTAAAAGTTCCCTCCGGGAAATCCTTAAAACCTTTAGCACTAGCCTGGCACAAGGACAGAAGAGGGGGTACTGAAAAGGAAAACTACTTTCAAAAATAACCACCACCCCCCTCAAGAAAGCATTCCTTGGTATTTGAGCATGATGAGGGAGCCTCTGTGATTTAGGCACATCTTCAGGCCAGCCAGGAAGAGGGGGAGGGAAGGGGGACAACATAGATGTTTCTGTGCAAAAAAGATGACCACGTTTTGTCACAATGCCAAGGGATGTGGGAAATGCTGAGGACAATCTGTACACATGCTGTGGGGTACCGGGCAATGTGCCTCCTGAACACAGTTAAATGATCTGACTGCAGGCTGGATCCTGTCTATTCTGTGTTCCAGCCTTAGTGCTGGAAATGCTTAAATCCCCAGTGCCTTTGTACAAGACTTGTAAAATAAGAAAAATCTAATACTACCCCTTTTTCCCATGGTTAAATTCTATGACAAATATAGCACGCTATCTGAAAATTTTGATGGGGCAACCCTATTAATTAGGAACTTACCTGGGCAAATACAGAAGAATGATCACCCACAAGAGAGGAGAGATTAATGCATGTGGTATAGAAAGCCATGATGAGCAGGAGGGAAGAGGAAAGGTATGAAAGAAACCCTTTTGCTGTGAAAAAGAGGTAATTATGTACAGGAAGAAAGAGAAGCTAAGCTTTTCATTTGCTGTAACTACCTAATAAGAAAGATGTAAGCTGACAAGTACTTAATCGTACGGAGAATTATTTGACTGATAGTATGTCAGCTCACAGCGTGAAGTGAGCAGGAAATGAAGAAGTGAAGAGGCTGGAAAGAGATCAGCTATGGAGGTGACCAGTGAGTGAACCTGAGTGACTGCTGAGAGACATGGCATTTTTCTGTATGAGGGAAAGAAATAGCTTGCTAGGTGCAATCTGCTTTTAAAGCTCGGAGTGCATTGCGTGACCCGTAGGAGCAGGGAAAGCAGGACCCACAGTGCTTCTGGCAAAACGCTGCAACTTGGTCACGGAGGAAGAAAAACATATTAGAGGGAGAAGAATGTTGCAGGTAGAACATTTAACTTTTCAGAAAAGCCAGGAAACAGATTTGCTGCAAACTGCATTATTGCAGCATGCAATGCCTCTAGAAATGTCTTCCAGGTCTTTTAAAATTTGAGTGCACTCCCTCCCCTCTCCGAGTTTATACCAATGAAAACATGTCCTGCTATGTTTTAAATAGTGGCAAGGAAGAAAACAAAAAAGCCTGAAAGCAAACACTTCCTGACTGCCTCTGCCCTCAAAACCAAACACATTCCCTTGTGTTTTTAAAGGATCAACATCCCAGAGCAAGACACTAGCGATTTGCCTTTCATTCAACCTTAGCCCTGTTTGCCCCTCTTCACGAGCAGGCTGTATTAACAGCAGAGCTCTGCCATGGCACTGTCACCCCATGGACTTGCACACACAGTGATACTCAGCCATGTCATTATTCACAATGATTCATGGCCTTTGTATCCAGAGGAGGAAGCTTTGGCATTTGCAGAGACAGGAAAAGCAACACAAGCAGGTGATAGAGATGTGTTTCATTCCTCAGGCTCACTCAGCCGTCATGTGGAAAGATGACTTGCTATGTATACAGGTTGAGTTATTAAACATACAAGTTTACTTCCAAAAAGGAAGCAAGGCTTATTCATCAGAAGATTAAGTAGTGGTCCTGACCTGACCAAATAGTGTGTATACGGAATTATTTAAATTCCATTAGATGTAGGGAAGAAAAGGATTTATAAAGAGAAAGCAATTACAAAGAAGAGAGATGGTTTCAAAAGGACCTACACATCAAGTCTAAAACACTGCCTGTTCTCAGCAAATTAACATGTTCCTAACTAAACCTCAGTTACAGTAATGTGACATATTTTAACAGCCCCTTGTTATTCATGATCTGGAAGAGCTTTACACAGCTCAGAGATTGGGGACATGAGTTTACCAATCTCTGATTACAGGGCTTGACTGTGATACTGTAGTGTAGCCAATGGTAGTACAGGACAGCAAGCAAAGCTTTCAGTTGAAGTAATAAAGTCTTTGACTTACTCTCTTAACCTGATGCATGTGAAACAGTTAAGGATTGCATCCATATCTCTTTTGAACTGAGACAGAAGTGGTTTAATGTTCCAGCTAAAGAGCTCTAAATCCTGTGTTACTTACCTTGTTGATACTTAACAGCAACATCAGTGCTTTAGTGCAACCCCCTTACTTGCCGCTTTGTCTGTAATGATAGTGAGGTGTTTTTAACTCATATACATACTAATTTATTCCAGTTTTAAATAGTTGACTATGTGATACCTACTTTTTCAAAGTTCTGGCAACTTATCACTTTGTGGGTACTTCAGATTTGCACATATTCCTTTCTGAACTCAAGGTTTAAGGTTTCTGCAGACCAAAACATCTCTCTACAGAGATGCTTGTAACTAGTGTAATCAATGCTCGTAATGCTTTGTTTGAGCTACCTTTTAAAGGGCAGGGCTAGTAGTCTTAGCACAACATAAAAATGGGACCCGAAGTGGGTCATTCTCTCATTAGATTTCCACAACTTTACCAATGGCTTTTTATAACCTCAGCTTAGCTCTGTGCTACCTAAGACTCATTGCTTTACAGCCAGTTTTGAGAATACTATGCAAACAAATGATTACACTCCTGCAAGGGAAGTACCCTTTCTTTCATCCCACACATTTACGTTTCTAAAATTGTTTGTAGTAAGCATAAGGGCTATGGTATTTATTTGTGATTATGAACCTCACATTTGGGAACACTGCTTTCCAGAAGCCTCAAAAACACACATAAACCTTGATGTTGTGTTTTGGGTACCAGCTGCTGCTTTGAAATATAGTAAGGTTTCTCTTCAACATTAGGAAAAAAAAAAATGTTGTCTTCCATCTGTATCACTAAGTAACTTTTTAAAGAACTGAAAATGGAAAGTAAGGATGCCCTTAAGGTTTCAACTTTGTATCATAAAGTTGTAATGTTTCTTCTTTTTGCTGAACCGAGCAACTAACTTTGCAAGTTTATTACCTTAATTGTTCTATAAACTCATTTTCTTACTACTTCTTGAGAGCCTTTAAGACCAATAAAAATTTTAAAAACCACAATGGATTCTCACAGACCACATACAAACATACATACTGTGGAAGCATTGAGTCATACATACATGGGAAGCAAGGAAGTATTGGAGGTACTGTGAAAACAGTCCTAGATACTTGACAATTTTTGACAAGGTTTGTAAGTACAAGATACTTCCAAAATACTCATTATATTGAGCATTTTTCCCCTACTTTATTATCTTTCTAATAAATAAGACCTTTCGTCCTGTCCAAGCTACACGAAGACACTGCATTACACTGGGTAGTTAACATGCATTACACTGGGTAACTGATCAACTCACCTGTCAGTGAAGATGAAACCTCAGGCACCTGCACATTAGCTCTGCTTAAGCAGCACTCCTAACTTTCCTGCATAGTGTTTATTATGCTTTTAGCAGGAAAAGGCTCCTGCCTGTGCCTAGTAGTGACAAAAGACAATTTGCAAAGGGACTGATACAAACTGATATAAGCTGTGGTCTTTGAGGGCAGGAAGCAGTTGGGGAAGGGAGGGAAGAGGGGCAGCAATAACATTAACAGTAGTGAATGATTTACAATCTCATGGCTGACTTCAAGAGTAACAAAGGAGATTTCTTTAAAAAAAAAAAAAAGTCTCAGAGTCACAGGGTCATGACAAAAAAAAAAAAAAAAAAAAAAAGAGGCAAAGTTTTCTCTACCCCAAAGAATGAATTTTGGTAGCGTCTTGCTGTTTAACACTTACAGTTTTATAGAGAAAAGGGCACATCCACTAGCCACCCATAAAGCAAGTTAAGGATAACAATTCCTAGAAAATCAAACCTAGGACTGATCTAGTTTTCCATTATGAACTGGCATTCACTGAGTTACATGTTTCACAAAAGTAATTACTCTTTAACTTAAGGGCTGAGCACAGGCAGGGGAAAAATTCCTTTTGACTTTCAACATTTAAATATGTCTCATTTGGACCATCAATGTGATAACGGAAACCCTACAAACATGATACTTTCTTCATGGCATTAAGTCAAAGCACCAAGGAATCTACCTGCAGAGAAAGGTCATCATTTTACTCACTCACAATGCTTTTAAGCTAACATTATATTTACAATTAACAAATGATGTTAAGCACCTGTATCATCTGGGTATGTTGCAAAGGTTGCATGTGTTTTTCCTGCTCCAAACTAAAACTGATATAACAAAGCAATGTGGCAGACATTGTGCCAGGACCCAATCTCGAACTTTTGGCTGTGAAACTGGATTGCCTGCTGTACTTGTCTGGGTACATGTTGATTCATTATTTTGGACAGCAAAAGGTTGTAGAGGCAAAACAAGCGATGTGAATCTCAAAGTAAATTCAGCTTCATGTCTAGGCATGTATGAAGTACCTTTTCTCTGGTGTTCCAGTTTCTGGAAATTGAGGTGAGTGCCTGCAGATGGGGCGGGCACTCACCTGATGAGGAAATCAAGTAATACACTTCTGGTTCTCCCAAGAAATATGAAGGGAGATTGATACAGAGAGAGCAGAAATGATGGAAGAAGCTCAATGTGGAAACAAATGACTAAAACAGCTACCCATCTCAAGAAAATAACTGTATTAAACATGGTAGAAGAACATAGATCCATTTGACAAGGACTCTTCTGGCTGTCATTAGAGGTTAGCTTAAAAAGTTAATAACCATAAGCATAATCATTATTCAGCACAACCACAAATTATATTTTGCTTTACTTCTGACCACATAACAGACAGGAATATGTGACGGAACAAATAATATGCTTGACAGATTTTGATTATATATATATTAAGGAAAAAAAAAATGCCTGTTTTTCACATATTGATCTGCTTTGACTGAAGAACTTGTTTGATAGTCCTTGGCACTTTAGAAACATACTGAAGAGAGCATTTAAGATGGAGTCTTAATCACTGTGACACTTTCCAAGGTATACCGCAGAAAGCTCACATTTTCTTTTTTGCTTTTTATGGCAATTATAGTCCCCAAAGCCTGGCTAGAACTTTCTTTGGCAGTAAGATGTCATTTCATTTAAAACATCTGTGCCTGAGTTGCTAGTAACAGGCCAAGCTGTCCATTATGTTACACCTGCCAATATTTTGAAGTTACTTTTGACATTGTTTGCTGAAATGTCAATTTTGAAGGGAAGAAGGGAGGGGAATTCATAAAAACATACTCTGTTCTCTAAAAGCGAAACCCAGTACCTCTTGTTATATTGCAGACTCTCCCTTTACATAGCAATTATACATGCCCTTCACAAAATGAAAAAAAAAAAAAAAACTTCTTAAGTAATCTTACTTTTTAAATGTAACGCGAGTTATGTTTAAATGGGTAATTTCTCTACTAATGAAGGACATTTGAATCTAAATTGTACCCTTAACTACTTCTTATCAACAGTACTGTTAAAAATGTCATACTTTTACTGAAATAATATGATTAATATGAAATAATATAACCAGATAGATCTGAAGTGGTAATGATCCAGAAAAAAAAAAAAGTCAGAGGAAGAGAAATTGCCACATAATATCAGATCCCATTTAATAATTCATCTCTGATCACAGCAGACTACATATTTCAGACGAAGAATTAAGATATTAAGAAAACAAAGGAAGGGCTGCTTCTAACATTGATGGTAGTTTTATAATCTGGAATATCAGCAATTCTATTATATGTAAAAATTGGTCTACAGTATCTCCATGGATGTCACTCTAAGGAAACAGTTGAATTCAAGAAAATTTGAGACAACAAGCTCCCAATAAATTCCATGCTCTTACATGTCAAAATTTAGTTCTTAAATCTTGTTGCTTTATAAGTTCATTGGCTGAATTCTCTGTTCCTCTATGTTGAGAAGAGGGAGTCCATACTTTTCTTACTGCTTGTTAGAATAGCACATCCAATCTCATCTATGTTTATGCAGTGGTGACAAAGTCATACTTCAAAGAGAAAAAATGAGAACAAGCATTGTGTGAGATAGTTGTTGCAGTTTGCTTCCTCCAGTCCCTATGTTCTTTATCCACCTTCATTCTCTCCATTGCACAACAGTGTCTTTCCCAGCAGTTCTCCCTTTTGTGATACATACCCGTAGAATGGATATAATACCTCAGTGGAAAGCTAGGTTTCCCATCCAGAAAAGAAACAAACAAACAAACAAACAAACAAAATAAATAAAAATAAAAATAAATAAATTAAAAAAAAAAAAAAACACTATTTTAGTCCTGCAAGTAGGGTTACCTACTGAAAACACCTCAAGAACTTTTATTTCTTTTTCCTACCTCCCTTGGAGGACTCAGAGGCAGAAACCATTCCTGAGGTTCTCACAGACAGCTGGCTGACCTCTGAAATTATTCAAATAGGAAAAGTCCCCCATTTTTGCCCAGGCATTCCTATGCTGCCTTTAACCTCTTATTGCCTCTCTATTCACCCCCAAAAGCAATAACACAGCTCCAGCTTTCTCTTTCTAACAGCCCTACCACTCAGGCTGCTACAGGCACCCTAACTCCAGTCTCCACTGGTTCCAGCTCTATAGGCTATTACCAAAAAAAAAGTTGTAGAAAATTGATCTGGGACTACAAGGATATTTAATCATCATGCAAAGCTGCATTAGTTTCACAAATATTACTTTAATAGGTAATTCTTACACACTGCCAAGTGTTGAGGCTTGACAGATACTCTTCTTCCAGAAGGGGAGGCCAATTTCTGCCTGCTGGGAGAAATTGCCAATAGCGTCTCATACATTGGCTACAGCAGATTGGAAGGAACACTTAGCCCAGGCTTCAGAGGCCCTACAAGCATCAGCACAGGCCGTTTCATGTGGGGTCATTGCCTTCATGGAGCTGAAGTTCCTCTAACTGACCAGTTTCAGTCTATTCAGTAATAGTAGAGTAACATTTGCTTCACACTGAAAGAAACTAGGTAAAAGGTTACAAGTGGAATATACCCGTGGCCCGAGTTTCAGTTTAATAACTTTATAGTTTTTGACTTTCTTATTTGGGAAGCTGAAGGCATCTGCCACGTGTTAACTCTGAGGATTCAGCCTATGCAGCAACATCTTCCAAATGCTTCCTAAACAAACTCTTCTTTTGTTTGTATCATCTTTATAAGCTTACTGTCTTGCTCCACTTGTAGAAGGAAGACTTCACAGCATTTCTGTGAAGTTGCTGCCTTTGATGATCAAACATTTCCCTACCCATCTCATCTCGTTGCAGGAACTCTGGAGTTTTGCACCTTTAACCAGCTCCTGCTGCTCCAGATAATAAGGGTTCAAAATGTGTTATGTGAAATACTGCAGATTCATATATGTGAAAACACACTTTTTTAAATGAAGTCTCATACTTTATACCTTTTGCTATAGAAACAAATATACAGAGCACATGTACAATGCAGCTGAAATACATCAGATCAAACAACTCACTCCTATCATTATACATGTATCCTTGTCATCACTGTCAGGGGTTCCTTGATTAAAGTATACAAGTGTCAAAACATGAAGATATCATTTGAACATTTAACTTATCAACTTCAAACCAAACACAACCTGCTGTGTGATGGCAAGTTACTTTGCTTAAGATATTTTTTTCCTTGGCTGTTCTTACAGGAGACTCCTGTAACATCTCTTTGCTACAGATGCATGTAATCCTGATTGTGAAATTTATCACATGAGATTTTCAGTCCCCTTCTTATGGTAATCCTTCTGTGTTTCAAGTTATTGATGATGAGAAGCAGAAATTGGCAGAACATAGGATTCTCCAGCTGAGACTAGTCTATTACAGAGAGCAAGAAGAGTAGAAGGTATGAAAATCAAAGCTCCAAGGAGATACATTCTGAATCCAAAGTGTCATCTAAACTTTAATTTGGCAAGTATTTGCAGAGGTGTATTGTCCAAACATTGCTGTACTGGGTCTGGCTGGGACGTTAACTTTCCCTGCAGCAGCCCATACAGTGCTGTGCTCTGCACTTGTAGCTAGAACAGCAGTGGTATCACAGCGGTGTTGTGTCTGCTGCTGAGCAGTGCTGGCACAGCATCAGGACTTTCTCTAACCCTCCTAGGGGGTGGGCAAAAAAGTGAGAAAGAAACATCACCAGGATAGATGACCTAAATCAACCAAAGGAATATTCCATACCATATGATGTCACACTCAGCAATAAAAGGTGGAAAAAGGAAGAAGAGGGGAGGGGTGGGCTCTCGTTGCGGAAAGGTGTCCTCCTCCCGAACACCGGCTACGTGCGTTGAGGCCCTGCTTCAAGGACGTGGTCAAGCATCGTTCATTTGTGGGAAGTAATTTCTTTCCTCTGTACTTACACATAGCCTTTACTTGTTTTGTTTTGTTATTCCCTTTCCCCCTCCCCTCCCTCTTCCCCTTTCCTTTTTTTCCCTTTAGTTGAATTGTTTAATTAATAATAATATTTCCTTAATAATATTTTTTCTCTTTAATTAAATTATCCTTATCTCAACCCGTGAGTTGTTCTTTCCTTTACTTCTTCCCCTCCTCATCCGAGGAGGGGGAGTGAGAGAGCAGTTGTGGTGTTCAGCTGCCTAGCATGGTAAAACCACCACAATTGCCTAGGCATTAACTTGGTTTAGGTCAGCTACTAACATCTCAGCCTAGGGTTTTATTTGTATAGTCTGCAATAAGCAGAAATGTGCACATTTTTGCTCAAAATCTGAATTAATTGTGGCTTAAAAAACTTTATATATTGTCGTGTTTTTCTACTAGCTATTGCATAGCCATCCACACCCACCAAAAAAGAAGTATCAGTCAGTAGTTCATCAACAGCAACATGAGAAGACATTTGTCGAGTTTGGTACAAGTTATGATTCGCAGAACTACAGCAGATTGTGCTCAGCTTCACACCATGACTATACGCCCAAACTGCCTTGACAAACGTAACTGAACAGTTTGTTCTGTTCTGAAAGTTGTCAGATTACGTTATTTAGGTGAGATCATTAAATTCACCTCACACTACTGATTTTAGCAAGTTTGTACAAGGCTAACTCAATGGCTGTCATCATCATTCAGTATGCTGAATTACTAATGTCCACATCCACACAAATACTTTTCTCTTAATATTCTTTAGAGGTCAATGTTAAAAAAAAAAAAAAAAAAAAAAAAAGATTTTTGCTTGGAGAGAAAGCAAGTGAGCTTTCTCTCCACTTTCTCCTTATTAGGAGAGGGTCAATTTGCCACCCAAGAAAGGTGTAGGTAGTTCAAACTCCCAGACTTACCTGTCCCAAGAGGAATGGGGCTTGAGCCATAGATTTGAGGGCAACAGTCATAGAAGTTCAAAAGCTGGCAGCTCCTATAACTGCCAGTTTTATTTCAGGATGGCTAGATTTGATTTATTCAAGGATTTCAAAGCCAAAAGAAACAAAGCAGTTATCTTTACTCTCCCTATGCAGAATCAAGGCTGCAGACTTTCACCTAGTTATTATTGTGCCAAGCTAAATACATTTTTATTGAATTGAAATTATTAGAGACATCCAATCTTGAGACCCTGAGCTGATGTTTATATTATGGTGGGATCCAAACTAGGGTTTTGGTTTACGTTTTCATTTATATTTTGGCAGGCCTAGCTGCAACAGCATCCCTCTGCTAAGCTTTGTACAAATACATAGCAAGCATATCCTGGTCACAAGGAGTTGATTGTTTAATACACAAGACAAGGAAGGGCAGGGATGGGGGTGGGGGGAATGGAGATAGACCAGTTTACAGATGGAAAACTAAAACACAAAGAGATTGATAGCCACATTCCCGTGTCTTCCACTCCTACTGTAAGAACTACGTAAACAAGCACTAAGCCCCTTAAAAAATCTGGCTCCAAACAACTTGTCCCAGACCACACAGGAAACCAGTGACAGAGCACAGGATGTTTGGGTACCTTGGGAAGAAAGGCACCCACTATGATCAGAGCTTTAACAGTCACTGCATAAATACCACAAGAGCCATTCTCAATACCAAAGCGTTCACACTCTGAAAAGGCAATTAACTTAAGAACAAGGCAAGTACTCGTAACACCTCCTGAGAGCCTTTGGCATGGCTAGGTTTAGCCTCACTTTTCAGCTATGAGGAGAAATCACCTATCAAAATTGCATACAAGTAAATGGTAGTTACACATAACAGGTAGCAGAAAATTACTGATATATGTACATAAATAAACACACATCATTGTTTTTTTCCTCTCTTCCATGTTTTCATTTATCTTGTAGAACAACTGACCAGTAGCCAAACTTAAAAGTCTGAAATTTTATCACTTTAAAACAACAATAACAACAACAAAACACACAATGTTTAAGCTCAGCCTTCGAGCAAATTGTCCTTATGTTTCTTGTACAATACACAACATGAGGGCAAGAAGACTCTCAGGGAAAAAACAAAAAAACAAAAAACAAAAAATCTGGGGAGCATGGGGAGTATACCAGTACCCAGTACTGTACACAGTACCTCCTGACTGTGTGTTTTGTGACTGGTGTACAATCATGACTGTTAAGAACACACTGGGGAATTCCAAGGTGCAAAGGACTCTTACATATTTTCCAGATTAACAACACTTCTCAGTTTAGCAGTCATATTAGCAGACACCTGATGGTGCAAACCAAGCTAGGCACTGTGGGAGGGATCCAGCTGGCAGAGCAGTAAGTGCCTTGCTGTCTGCCAGAGCACAGGTAAGCCAGGAGCCACTATATGCACCTTTTGCTCTCCACTGATCAGATAAAGAAATTATGATGCTTATGTTAGGATGATTACAATTTACAGCTAGATTCATACACCCATCACATGCTTCTGAGCACATCAAGAAAAAGCTGTTATCCTACCAGGAAAGCCATGCTGGCTTCTGCCACAATCCATATAGCCATATGGAGTTTAACACTGGGGCTTTTTGAGCTTGTTCAGTTAAGTGTAATCCATGTCCTACGTACCATCTAGCTGAAGAACTGGGCAGCTTCTCCCCTTGCCAGCTTGTAGTTTGTCATAGGCATGGAAAAACAAGGGATTTGTCTTGGGTTGTGCTTAGCTGTTCCACACCCCCACCCTCAGTTCTCAGCTGCTTCTGCTGGTAATTGTTAGATGTTGCCTTGGAAAGCTAATGCGTTTTTACAAATGTATTTGTCACAATCCTCATTTCACTCGATAGTTGTATACAGTTTACAGGAAGCAAGTTAAACAGACCAAATTTCAAATTGGAAGCCAACAACAACAGAGAGAGAGAAGCATGCATGCAAGCACTGAGCAGAAGAACAAACAACTATTACTCAGTTTCAAGGCACTATAATTTCACACGGCGCAACAGGTGACAATTTGTGCTACAGGAATTAGGGCAGTACTATGAATAAATGGATAATTCTTCTTTCCTTGCTGTATTGCATCCCCCACATTTAGAGAGGATCTGTTAAATTAGGGCTAGTGTATCAAAGCGAGAGAATTCAAAAAGATGATCACTGAATTGCAGGCTTTACCCCAGGGCTCAGAGTTGCTATTGCATGAGATCATCTATGAATAAAAACAAACCACCTAAAAGCCTTGCCAGCTGCCCCACCCCTCCCCCTAGTTATTTCAGGCAAAGTCATTTCCTTTTAATTACACAGCTTAGCATATGTAGAAATACAGTTTCTTCTCCTTGTAAATACATACCCAAGGTTTGATCCCAATTAGATTATAGGATTGAAACAAGGCTGTAGGATCTTCCAGCAATAGGTCACAAGCTTTGAGTCTACCGGTGAAATTTTTATTCTTGACAGACCTGTGCTCAGGGGGGAACTCCAACAATTCATCAAGTCATTGCATGAATGCTCTGTGATACATCCAATAAGCAAGGAGTTGTTCACTTTGGTGTGATGGCAAGAGGACTGGCACAATGGACAAGCAATGTTGTTAGTAGTTTGGACTAGTAAATTAAAGTTTAAACTGATTTAATACCATTATTTTTTAACTAGAGGCCAATGCAAATTAAAGAGTCAATATTTTAGAACTAACTTATATACTTGTCAGCTCGTATTTAAAACAGGTAAGTATTGTATGCTTCCAGAGAGAGAGAGAGATTAGAGAACTCATTCAGAGCAAGCTTGGGATAGAGCTAGTGTCAAATCCCCCAAGTTTTTAAAGACATTAGGCAAGAGACAAGTTCATCCAGCATTGTGATTAAGGCTAAGCCTGCTCTTGGGGATGCCATCTGGCTGGCTGCTCCAGAAAACAGCAGTCCTACTCCTTTGCATCAACACTGGTACTTATCTGGTCTTAGAGTGAGCTGGCCCAGGCATCAATGAGTCAGTGTGCACCCGCGCTGGTCTGTGGGAAGTAATGGTAATGGCAAGGTACAAGAAGTGGGACTATGCCATTCAACAGCAGGTAGCCATTAGAGCAACTTAAATGTAAAGTAAGACTTCACCGAAAGTAAAATGGCAGTTCCCCATCTCAGAGGTATGTTGTAAAGAGGAATACAAAGATTATTAAGTACTTGATTTCACAGAGCTCCTCTGATAACTTGAAA
Source organism: Stictonetta naevosa (assembly GCA_011074415.1). Taxonomy (NCBI): domain Eukaryota; kingdom Metazoa; phylum Chordata; class Aves; order Anseriformes; family Anatidae; genus Stictonetta; species Stictonetta naevosa. The sequence continues at coordinate 32,006,582 of CM021698.1, forward strand.
AGATCCTTTTCCCATTGAGCAAGCTAAAGAAAATGACTGATTCAATTATTTACATTTTGGATTCCAATAACTGTCATCCAGAGTCTTTGTAAGTATATATCACAAGAGCAGAAGGTTTATAAGAGCCTCTTCTAGGCTGCCAGAATGTTCACTGGCTTTCCAGAGCATTCCATCCTTCAGAGTCACCCACAAAACAGGAGGAAGGCAGCACCCACATGTACATAATGCAACTTTCAACCACGTTATCTGCTGGCTTCCTCCTGATCAGGCTGGCTCAAACAGTGAAGTTCATCCATGCAGCAAAGGGACTCCTACCATTACAGCACACACCTCCTAAAAAATTCCTTGAAAGGAATACCTAGACACATCCAAACCTAAAAGCCTTTCATCACCACGAATCCAAAATATCACTTGCTGCAAGCTATAAGGTTTTGCTTCAATTTGCTGAAGTTTTTAGTGGTTCAAAACCCTCATTCAACTTTGCTACCACTCCTTGGCAGGTACATCAGTACCTATGCTTACATAGCAGGCACTTTAAATAAAGTTTTTGAGGGTGGGAAGGTAAGGTCAGTGAAAAGCGAAGTGAAAGCATTTACTCACAAAAACAAACAAACAAACAAACAAGCAAACAAACAAAAAAAATCTTCCAGAAATCTAAATAAACTGGATAGCATGAGATTAATCTTGCTGCAGATAAGAACATGAAGAGGCATTTTTGGAGAAGCCATTTAAAATTATTCATGTAGATTGAGTTTTAAACTAACTGTAGTTTCTTAGGAAAAGTTTATGCATGATCCTGGGCTGTTTAATAAGGATGTTTTCTTGAAGTCCAAAGATACCAGGAAAGCACATAAGATACTGGGCTGTACTTAGAAGCAAATGAAAATATGGAAAAATATTACAAAACCAATGTATATATGTTTTATATTAGTACATGGCCTCAACTTTACACTAGAGTTCAGTTTCTGAGAAAACTGTGTACTGATAATACAGAGTAGAAGAAGAAGAACTGAAAAGAATTCAAGAAAGAGGGTAAGGCATGAGTGGAGAAGGATTGCACAAAAGAAGTAGAAATTATAAAGATGTAAGGTCAAATTAGAGTAAGCTTATTGTGGTAGCTGCAGTGTATGGAAATATCAGGAAAGGGACATTGTTGACATAGCTCTTTTTTGTCTCTCCAACTACATTCCATTTCCCATCATGGGATCTGGGAGGTAACTTAGGATCCTATGAAGTATCTTATAAGCTCCTCTATCTCTTTTCCTACAGTTCCAGAATGATTTATGCTTACTGTATTATTTATTTATTTATTTATTTTCATCCAAGCACACCACATAGAATTTGTGGTGCAGAAGTCTGACATACCTGAGCTGTCATTGCCAGAGAGCTCAGTTATTCATACAGGAGATCCTTCAGCGACCATCAGATTGGGTTGACTGATCAATTCTTTGAATTCAGACTTTTGGCTTTTACATTAGCAGGACTTATATTCCTCCATTGTATGTGTTTTGGTGTTTCATCCACTTATTTTGCATTTGTTTTTCAAGAGTGAACTTCCCCTGCAGGGACTAACGACAAAGTTTACAATAGCATGAACATAAGCGGTTTCTCAAGAAGTTTGAGTTTATCTGCTATGGAAAAGAGAAAGCATCTGACTTGAGACATAGTGAATTTCAAAATTTTTCATTCCACAGGATACCTTCATATAAACCCTTTAGAGACAGTCCACCAAACATATTCTTTGGCCACAAGTTGAAAGTCACTATGATCAAGAATTAAAAGGAAGCTGAATAAGAGCAAAGAGTGCAATTAAACCCAAATAACCATTTTGTAAGGTGGGGGGGGGGGGGGGGGGATGCAGAGGTAGGGATGGGAGAGAGAGAGAGAGAGAGAGAGGGAGAGAGAGGCAGGAAGAGGAACATTTTAAACCAAACATGTTAATACTTAATAAGCCTTCTACTGCAACATATAATTAGCTTGTTGAACACATTCCCAGAGGATATCGTTGCACTAAATAGTTTAGTGGATATGACTATAGATATTCCTTGTTTTTAATGTACCCAAGGTAAACACTATTTTATGGCTTCCAGGAAGACAATACCCAGCTTGCACTTGTGCTGTAAAGCCCCTTGTATATCACCCACCAACACAGACACTGTGCAACTAATTTCAATGTGTAAGTTCTGCATTGGGCTGTTTCACATTAACCTCTGTCAAATACATGGTTTTGGGCTAGGGAGAGTGTTGCCAATGTGGTAATTTGTGTCTCCCTAAGATCTACCCAGTAACAGTGATCCCCTCCCTCCCTTACTTAGTAGGATACCTATTGCCATTTCATAGTGAAGGCAGCCAGAAATTATTCTCAAGTTCTTAAGATTTTGAGCAGTCTCCCTTAAAAAAGAAATCTATATAAAAGCAGAGGTGTTATTAGAGGAGTAGCAACAGCAGGTGGGAAGAGAGCAAGAACAGTTTCTCTGTTGTCTTTCATTTAAATGTGTGGTTGGGTTTGTTTAGGGGGGTAGGAATTTTTTATTTTTATTTTTTAAACAGACTGGCCAGCTCTATTTGTCATTTTTTAACCATAGAGAGAGTTTGTTCAAGGTCTGTCAGCATTTGACAGCATTTAGCCTAGAGATATTACCTTTCAAGGATCCTTTTAATACAGTACATATATGTTAAAGGTCAGAAGTATATGTGCAATTTAAACTCTGTTTTTCCAATTTCTAATATCTGCCTTGTTAACAGAGAGGATGGCGATGTGGTGTTCGGCACCCTTTTGCATGTTCCAGATCTCTAACTCACAAAGCTAGGGGCCAGTCCAACTGCTGCATACATCAACAATAATACTTCAGTTCATATAGCGCTTAAAGAAAAACAGAACTGAATGACAACAACAAAATAAATTGGTAAATAAAAAAAATAAAACACATGCACACCCACCCACCAGCTGTGTCTTATTTCACAAAAGAAGAAAGACACAGAAGGCCAGCTTAAAATTGGTTATTTAAACTTGTAAGAGGTTCACCATTATTTATGCTCCCAGGAAAGGCAATGACCAGCACTTAGCAAGTATGGTGCCCTCCTCCACACATCCCAGACCACCCTAGGATACAATATCATACAACCCAAAACGTACACAAGTTCTGCACCTTCTCCAGAGGTACCTGGCACTAGCTATGTCCAGAAACAAGGCAGCAGACTGCAGCATTAGTACTGGGTTAATAATAACTGCAGTCTTTCAGACCCTCCAAAGTATTTTAAACAGAAGCAATACAAAAAAAAAAAAAAAAAAAAAAAAACTCACCATTCTGGAAACTACCAGCCTTCTCTTAGATCCAAATTAATCCGTGGCTCAGGACATCAGCACTGTTGAAAGAGCACCTATTTTTTGCTCCAGCTTTGAAAAATTCCAGCGTGCTGAGGGCTTGGTTAGCTGCTGAGAGCACACCTGGCGTGTGCCTGTCTCTTAGGGGTGCTGAGAAATGCCTGCTGGAATTTGCAGTCTAGCAGGTACCCGACACCACTTGTACAAACAGACAGCAGCAAGTGAAGGAACTACATTACCCATAATTGCCTTCAGCTAGTTTATGATTACACCTGAAACCTGGAGAGGTGGTGTGGGAGTTTCGCCTTGGGGAGGAGAGATAGGCACACATGGAAAAGAAAAAAGAAATGTGCGTTCCTTATAAGACACTAGAAAATGGTTAAGGTTTTGTACTTTCATGTCACGTTGCAGGTCTGTGGAACACCCTTGGAGGGGGACAAGGGGGACTTTCTGATAAAGTTTGAGGCTAGAAATAATTAGATTTACAGGCAATGAACACAGTGACCAAAATCACCTGAACCTGTAGGACCGGTTTGGGCATCTCTGTGCATGTAAGGTGATCAGACAAGTGGGTATGAGGAAGCAAATGAACAAGAGGTGGCAATGGCCTGAGAAGATATCTACCGGTGAGGTGAGGCAGAGACATTCAGGGTAAATATTTCCTTTTGGGCTCTGTGACCTTGAGGAAATAGTAAGTTTTCCTAAACATTTTATTGCAGGTGCTACAATATTGATTTCAGTGTTTTGTAGGATTAGAGGGACAAAGATCATAGCCAGAGAGAGATAAGATAAATGGCCTTTGAAGCAGGGTTGTCCCAGGGAGTTGGAGAAGAAATGATTTTCCTGTCTTATTTTTATTTGCTATCAGTGTTTTTGTGACATTTAAGATTCACAGCTGAAGCTCTCCTTTGATAAAAAGGGACTTTCTAAGCCTGCCTCCAAAAAGCTGAAGTGTATGCCAACAGGATAAAAAAGGTGGAGAAAAAGCAGAATCCTGGTTGTTTATTGAGGAGATGATGTCAATACTGGAGGGCAATTTCCAACAAACATGTTATTATTTGCCAACATGTGTGGTTTTGTTCAGTGAGGAACATTGTAGCAAAGTGGGGTCAAACTCAGCAAATAGTTTCATCTGGAAAAAATGAAGGGGAAAAGTATTAGCAGGAAGGGTGCCAGTATCATTTCTACTAAAGGGTCAATCCATTGTAGCACCTACAACATTTCAATTCCTTCAGAGAATGAAACACTTTCTCACCCACCCCTTAATCCATAAAACACCCTTTCCTACCTGATTTTGGGGGATTTTAAGATGGGAACCTCTTCTATTTCTTACAACAAACTCAGACATTGACTGTGACAGAGATGAAAAAAAAGAGAGATGCCCCATCTCTAAGTGCCCTAATCAACTAGATATGCTGTTGAGAGAGCTCAATTGTCCTGTCAGAGGTAGGAGGTCAGAGTAGTACTACTGAACAACACAACAGGGATACTCACTTTGTACTAAAAGTGTTACATAAAAATTAATTGATGTCTATTTCTACTGCCTCTATAAAGCTCTAGAGATCTAGTTTAGAAACTCAAGGTCTGGAAATAGAATATGTAGTTCATATAAATTTCCATTAGACACAAGAAGGATATGGGAAATATTTCCAGGGATGCTTGGTGTCTTACTTGGATCTGTTGAGAAAGTAAATATTAAATTTTTGTTTTATATATATTATATATATATATACACATTTGTGTGTGTGTAGGAACTGTCTATCATGTGTCTTTAATACTGATGACAATGGCACACCCAAACCAGTTGAAGCTTATTTTATACTAATACCATTTAATTAGAAATGAAGATATTGGTATCACAAACTCTAAATTTCTAAACCTTTTCTATTATTTTAGATTGTTCTTTAAAATTTCAACTTAGCTAAAATATCTCAGACTTCATTTCTCTGGGTAGATTATTAGCTAAAAGAAGAAATTTTGGTTCCTAGTAGAAACATTTTTAGAGACGGATGTTTTTGACAATCCATTCTTTTGATTCAAAGAACAATTTAAAAAACATTAATGGTATTTTACCTTAAATGGGAAGAGTTAAGTTTAGGCTGATTATTTTTAGCTTCTCTTTTCATAAGAATGAATCAAAGCTCAGTCAATCTAATATGATTCTCAGCTAGGAAATTATTATAGAGGATATCTGTACCTGTAGCTTTGTGGGACCCTGCTGACATATAAAGCACCTACAGAATTCCAGTTCACCTCTGGGCTTCAGTATTGGGCTTGAGTATTTCCACAGTTTATCCGGGTATTCTGTGCAAGGGTGACCAATGATCAATTCCCATACTTTTATTAAAGTTTTCTACTTCTGTCTTGTTACATAATTGAGTTTACCTTAAAGGCATCTAAAGTAGGTGTTTAAAAAACAACACTGCAAACCTATTACCTCTCCAGGAAAAGATCTGACCCATCTGCTTCCTTTTCCAGACCATAGTAACCCTTACTCTGCTGCAACTTTTCTTTGAACATCATTTGATGAGACACTGTCTTCTGCAGCTTGACTCATTTTCATAGCAAAGTCTTCCATTTAGACTGTTAGGTTTTAGGAATACTGAGTATTATGTGGACAGTTAGTAAGCAATTTTTTGTGTTTAATTAACCATGCATTTTGTGTAGAGGGGAAACCCACATGCTGTACATGGAGACAAAAGCAATAGCAGATGTTCACTGGCTCATTGGGCAATATATTTCTCACTTTATTGCTTGTTTGTTTGTGTGTTCTTTTGACAAGCTCAATCCACTTCTCAGATATGTTTTTGTCATTGAAATCAATGGAATTTGGAGGAATATTCTGGAAAAGAATTGGGGCTTATTATGTTAATTTTGAGATGGAAAGTTAGGAAGATGAGAACACATGGTTGAGGAAAGTATAGGAATATATTTGAGGCATAGGAAGCCCCAGATGAAAGCTGAACATGGCGGGTCAGTTGATGTGAAAACATTGACTAGTGTAGCAAGGGCAGGAGAACTGTTCAGCAGCAGCTTAGGCTGCCAACTCCGGGGCACAAGCAACATCGTGGGATACTTACCTCACTTTAGAAGGGGGTGATTGCCACCAAACCACATCCTTTGGCTTTTGCAACCTTACTGGTAGTGGTGGCAGGATCCTGGAAAGCATGGGAGTGTAAACAGTTGCGTTCTGGCTTGATGTAACATAACGTATATGGGATGTGGCAGCCATGTCTTCACTTCTTATTTGATTACAGTATGTGCTTTCCATCTCACTGATTTTTCCATTTTGTTTGTTTGTTTAAATAATTACATATTTTGATGGCTAAAATCAGCAATGATTACAGGGTTAAAGGGTTCACTTCAGTTCCGTCTGTAAACAAATTTTGTTTTCAAAATACTGGATAGCTGGGCAGAAAGCAGACTTTTGGACTTTTTTGGACTGATCTCAGTTTTGCTGCAGTTCTTATTAGAAGAATGACAAACACCAGGGTTTCTAAATGCATTACATATTGTTCTCATCCCATTTGTTTCAGTTGTTTCTAAAGCTCATGAGAAAGCAAATATGAAGCCCGTGTCCATTGTGCCATTAGAAAAAAGGCATTATAAATCCCAAACTACATGACAGTTACCTGTATGATGAAAACTAGCTGTGGCCACTACAACATTATCTATGCATATGTGTGAGTGTTTAAATAAAATAATAATAATAATAATAATAAAAAGGACAATGTCAGGCCATTCTGTATATAAATAAGCCACTCACACATGGTCAAATACAGGCTTTTTTTTCTCCTCCCAGCAGTGGAAGAGAAGCTTCCATGACAGAGACTATCCTGGCCAAAGATGTTTACACATGGGGTAACAGCTTGAGTGCAACTAACTCCCAGTGAAATAATATTTAATAACCAAGAGATGTGTGGGGGTGAGAATTGGTTTTCTGCCAGGTCTATGCTAGAAAATGTTTGATAGCATAGTTATGCTGGCAGAAGCAGTTTGAGCTGGTTTTACTGATTCCAGAACCCTGAATATGATCTATACCAGCAAAAGCACTGATGCTGCCAGCTCTGCATCCACGTTAGGACTGTTGCCAATATAAAACATTGCCAAAAATCACATTCCTAAGGGACATTACTTACACTAACAAGAGTTTCCAATACAATGCAGGCTTTACAAACACTAATGAATACTCCACCCATGCAGGCAAAACCACATTTCTTGATAAACAGTGACCCAAAGCAATCAGAAAGCCTTTACCTGGTTTCTGAAGGGCAGGATACAGTCCTGTGCAAAGTTAGAAAGCTCTCAGAAAGTTAGACAGCTGCTCAGAAAGACAGCTCTCAAAGCATGGAGAGCTCTGAACAGGACATCTTTCAGACTTCAGTCAAGGTGAAGACTTGTTTTAAAAAAAAAAAAAAAAAAAAAAAAAGTTATCCACAGAGCTGAACCAAGAACTGAAATTTGTTTATAAATAAATAAATAAATCATGAAGTCTAGGTGAAAACACAGTTGCTCTGTTTTGCATATATCAACAACTTGAGGGAAATCAGTAAATCATTGTTTTTTCTCTAGTACTAATCATAGTGAAGGAATAAGTATACCATGGCCTTACATTAACGGGATGTAATAACTGTATTATTACATTATTTTAAAAGAGGGGTGGTTTTATTTATTTGCTTGTTTGCTTTCTAGTGAAGAGAAAACTTTAAAGAGAATTATCTAAACAAAATATTAATGTGAACAGGTAACTGGAAAATTGGAACTGAAGATTACCAGAGCAAGAGCTTTCCTGAATGGGGAGCATGTTTGCCAAAAGGAACTTAGAGGAAGGTCTCTAACAGTGGTAAAGAAAAATCTCTTTCTCTCCTGAAATAGCAAGTGGGTTGGAACTTGAGCCCTAGGGAAGGACCCACAAAGTATCTTTTGTGACATGGAAACATTTCCTTTCTGAAACTAAAGTTGTTTAGTTTGGTTAGTTGGTAGATTACATTGTACAAAGTCAGTTCCTTAAACAAACAACTTCTTTTTGTGTTTATACCATTTTCACTCTGTCGCTAGTAAACTTCTTTCATCCACAGCAAAATCTGCTGTTCTTTGCACGGAAGAGTCACTCCATTCCCACAGAGAAAAGGTGCCAGGTGACCTCAAGAAAAGGAAAACAAATTTGGCTTCAGCATGCAGGCCTACCAACTCAGTCAATAAGGCACAGACAAAGACTCCTGTGGCCCAAGCTGTGTTTTAGGGATACCCATCATAGAGAAGTGCTTGCAGTAATGCCTCCAAAACCAAGGCAGAAACAGTAGTAGATGACAGGGCCACTAAGACTTATTCCTGTAGAGGTAGACTGGGAAAAAAATAACAACTTTCAGGTTAAGAAATGTCTATTTTTCTCCTAGCTCCTCATTAAATCCCCCTGACTAATTAATATGGATCATTTCACTTACATTGCATGTCAATAATGAAAATGTTCTACATGACAGTAAACAAAAGTTCTGCACACAGGAGTGGAAAAGCAAAATAACAGAGTCCTGGCCAAGGGGTTAATGTCTTAGAGTAATAAATGGTGAAGCAAGAAAAACTCTTCAATTTCAGAATATTTTCTTATATTTTTAGAAATGATAAACACATTGTACTCTGCTGTACTTTGGTAGAAAACAACTGGTTACTAGAGAACTGAATAACGTTTTTGCTGGTGGTGGTTTTAGCCTAATTTCCTTAGGAAAAATGGCACCCAGAAGCATGTTGTGCCATGCCTAAGTCTGTCTGTGACTGTCCATCCTTGCCACTATTTTGTGAATCCACTAGCCATTTCAGCTCAATTCAATTCAATGCAGGGACAGAAATCTCAGATTTGATAGGATGCTGCAAGTTTCATGAAAAGATTCATCCATTTAAAAAGTGATAGTTAAGAAACTTGGTGGAGAAAAGGCATCAGAGGATCATACAGAACAATCAGAGAGGGACTGCTATGAGGGCACAAATTGTAGAAAGGTTTAAAAAAATGGGGAAAAAAAAAAAAAAAAAAAAAAAAAAGCTCCAGAAGCTCCACTTCCTCTTAGGAATTATTTTTTATTTTTCATTTTGCTAGTCAATGTTCATGTAGGGGGGAGAGGGAGGAGGTATTTATGTACAATTATACAACATAAACATAAAGAATTAGAATCTAATCTCACTGTAGATCCCAAGCAAGTCTACTGAATTAAGTAGCATGTGCCTGGCTTTGACCATATAGTTTGGCAACATGGACCAGTTTTTCAACAACTACGAAGTTAAGAACTTGAAAATCTGGCTACAGGTGCCTCACTGGCAGTCACAAGATACCAGATGCTTTTGAAAGTCAAACCTTTGTTTAGTGCCTAGCTGGAAAGCAGGTTTTTCTGAAAATCAGATTTAAGCTACCAGGACAATACAGCGTAATTTACTTATAAACTAATATTTATACTTTTATCACAGATCATATCTCCACTAATATGGGAGCTACTAAACCCTGAAAACTTAGGGGCACAAATTTGATGTTTTCTTCATTGTAAAGTGAGGATTCTTTTAGTAGAGAACATTTCCTCAGTTTAGTAGAAAACATTTCTCCCATTTTAAGTTTAATATTGCTTTATAGCCTGTATTTAATGATAAACTCAAATGTAACTAATTTGCTAACCCTAAAAAGTAGCAAAATAGCAAGTCAGCAGCAAAGCTGTAAGTGGAGCTTCAAGAAGGGACTAGTCACCCAAGATCCTTAATCATATCATGTTGTTGTTTAGAGTGACATTTCTTTGTAAAGCAGTCAATTAAAATAAAACAGATGACAGCATATTTCTGCAATAGTCTTGGTCTATTACATATTTGACATGTCACACCCATTATTTCATGCCTAATACCTTAAGAATTCATTAGTTATATTTACTGCATTGGTATTTCAGATTAAGAAGTGTAAAGATTTCCTTTCAAATGTTGCATTCAATTAGAAATAGGACTCATGGCTTATATGATGTCTGTGGCATGAAAAAAAATATATATATGTGCAAAACTAGCATAGAATTATAAAGGACACCTGGATTGCAGATTAAAAATGTATAGCTATGAGATGCATATTTTTTTCATTTATTTTCCCTAGATAATTTTATTATTTTTTTTTTATAGCAGCTCTAAACTTTGTTCCAGATTTGAGATGCAGAACTGTGGATCTGAGCAATCACGTTCTCTGAACTTATTACCTAGAAAAAGGCACATGTTTTCTCACTGTTTGGTACAGCAGGAAGGGGAAAAATCTTATAACAAAGCAAAGAAAAAAACACCACTGAGGAAGAAATTATTCAACTATGCAACCGCTCAGAAGTTCATTAAATTTCTGAGTCAGCAAAACATCAGCTAATCTTGCTGTTGCTGATGCAGTTCAGATACATATTTAATTGTGTATTTTGGTGTTCTGCTATTTAGGAATGGTATTATCATACTTGCATTGCATATGTATATGTTTTTTTTCCTGAGCTGGAATCTAAGCTTTGGAGTAAGTATCTCATAGCCACACATGCAACTGATGTGAACCAGACAGCGTCATCAGCCTGCTAATACTGCCTCACCTTTTAATAACTGCAGTGTAATTTTCCAAACGCTCTGTGAATATCCCCTGGATCTGCAAAACACTATTTCTGGAACTGAAATCTGCTTTTCTATAGCAAGAAATTTCCGGTGCACTGTGACTGTATTATGCTTCCTCACAATGCAGGCTGATCCCACTCCTTTTTGAAAAGGCCTGGTATTATCATCACAGGGGAAAGCAGGACCTGACTTTCATTCCCAAGTGCCACACAGGCAGTAAGAGCTGTGCAGACCTTTGCTCAACCATTACTCAAATGCTGCATCTACAGAATAATTCAAAAGCAGCTTGGTGAAGTTTCCAGTTGTCACCCTTCTGTGTGAAAGAACTGCAAACCCTGCATGAGCAGAGGGCTGCAGCACACCGTTGGGGTTGCTCCTGTGTCAGCTATGCACAGGCACAGCACAGGGTACTTAGAGGTCTACCACCGCTACACGCTCCTCTGCAGCTGAAATGTCCTCACATGGCTAATCTGAAGCACACATTATGGCCCTGAGACCTTCCTAGAAGGCCTTTAATGTTGCCCAAAAAACAGGGAAGATCATTTCTGGATGCCTTGGAAGCAATAGGGCCAGAACTGAAGAGTATTTCCACAAAAGAGCCACTCCCAGAACTGGCCAGCTCTGGGAATTGTCACCTCTGGGCCCACTGAACTTGAAAGAAATCCTCTTACTCAGTAATACCACCAATTGCCCCTGATGACAATAATGGCTCTAATTACTGACTGCATTACCCGAGCGCCGAGTGCTGGTACAGAAGTCCTCCACCCACGGCCGGCACCTCAGGCACTTCTTCCCAGTGCATGAGACAGCGGTACCACCACATACCATCATTTTGAGGATTGAGGCTGTTAATAAAGCAGTAACAGTGGTACAAGAAGATAATATTCTGACCTCATTCTCTGTCAAATTCATGTTTCTTTTTAAGTTTTCTCTTTTAGGACTTTCAGAGGCTCTGGCTAAAAATCAACTGCCAGCTCACAGAAAACATGCAAGGTGTAATAAATAGTAACATTTAAGTACAGCACATGCTGATGATGCGTCGATATATAAATAATAATAATAATAATAATAAAAGATCTTCAGCTGCTATTAATCAGAGCAACTCCACTGAAGTAAAGGGAGTAATTCCATTTTGCGTCTTTTGAGGATTCAGTTCCAATGTGCACCACCAAAGCTGTTAAACATGGAACATTTCTTTAGTGCACCAGGTCCCTGAAAACTGAAAGCTCTGGAAATTTTTTATTCCTGTTTGCTAGGTTTTGAAGCCCACATGCAAGTTCTTTATGGGACTTGTTGTGGAAGGCAGTTTCTGCAGTACTCTGAACACTTTTGGTGCTAATTGGCTCAAGGGAGTGCTCACTCAGAAATCTTGCAAGGTTTGCTCTTGTTGTCTTCATTTTTAATGTAATGATTTACCTTTGTTGACACCTACAGGAACAAGATAAGATCAAAAAAATTATCTGCATTAGACTTCATTACATGACATGGGTGGTTTCAGGAAACATTTTCCATCAAAACAACACAATCAGCAATTGCTTAACCTAGCATCTTCTAGTACTATACACATTTCTCTCATTTATTTATTTATTTTTCCTCCCAAACAAATGTAGTGAGGAAGCTGATTCTGGGGTGACGAAACTGCACCAAAGCTGGTTGTGGTGTTCAACTAGAGTTTAAAACAGCAGCAATGCTGCCCTGTGTGTTGAAGTTCAAGTAGGAACAACAAATAAAAAAGGACTTAAATATATCCCAAATGTAACAAAAGAATATTTGCATTTCAGTAAACACACATATACAACAGTTAAAATCTGTGAAATAAGACGGTTTAAAATAACAGTATGGATCACAGAGAATTCATAAGGATTTCCTTTGCAAGCCTTTCTTGCTGAAGGCCAAGTTCAGAAACATCCATAAATTGGGCAATGATGCTGGCACATTTCAATAAAATTTCTAGACTATTGTAATGCAAATGCAAAACATATAATTAAAACGCTCCTAAATATTTGCCCATATAAAAACACATTTTTGCTTTCACATTGTTATCCACTCTTTTCACTTTCTTAATTTATTGGTATTTTGGACTGCATTTCTATATAAAGAAATGCTTTTTGGAATAGGAGGTCATTATCTCACTTTATTAATAGTGGACAAATTTAGTCATAGTAAAATACTACCCATTAACACATAAATCTTTTAAATATGAAGAAAAATAACAATTTATGGATCTGAAAAAGGTCCAGACAGTGATCTTCCTGATGAGTGTCTTGAAATGGATTCTTCAACAACAGCTGCAAGCTGTAAGTCATCATTTTTTTTCCTCAAAAACATGTAAAATCATATACAAGTTCAGTCATGATTGTTAAATTGTGGATCAAAGCCACAGCTCATTAAGATGAAGAGAGTACTTAAATACGCCCACAAACTCCATTTATTATCAGTGCCACCAAGCCCATTGTTATTTGCTTTCACTGCTTTTGAAAACAGATGATATTTGGTTTTTGGGGGGTTAAACAAATATACATATTTCTGAGCTGACTTGAAAAATCTCCTTGTTAGTTGACACTGTCTTGTAACAGATATGACCAGCCAAGTCTCACTCACTCACTGAGAGGGAGGCTTATACTCATGACTCCTATCTTCTGTTTTCATGTATCTTGAGCTACATCTCATGCACTGGATGTGCAATACTTTCACCTTGGTTGCTTTACTGCTCTTTATTTGCTGACCAGCTGCAACTGGAGCATTAGGTTGCAGGTAGGGAAGTATGCTGGGTGATGCTGGGTGAGTGCTAAAGCTGAGGAGAAGACAAGTGTTTGCTAATAATTGCCATATATGAAAGGACTTCTTCAAGGACTCATTTTTCTTGTTGAAACAGCATTGCTTCCATTCCAGCTCATTCCACTCAGGTCTCAGCCTCACATCCCCCTTTCCATCATCCAGAATCTTTCTCACACCTTGAGTCAAATGAATCTTGAAAGGAAACAGTTGGAAAATCAGTCAATCAGAGTTGCAATTAGAACCATTCATCCAAAGTATGTCTAGATGTTGCTATTAAGGTTGACATTGTTATAGGTTTCAAGATCTTATATAATTGATGCCTCTTTTGTTCAAAGGTTGAGTGCTGGACATTGGTAAATGAATTTATCTGAGTCCCCCCAAAAAAACTCATAAAATACTTTGTCAAATTTGACTGTGTACTTTTGTAAGCCACACTTTCTTTGGAACTTTCCTCATCCTTGGAATCTCAGGCACATTCAAAAATTTCTCACTTCACATCTTTTTGGTGGATTTGTCTTAGAATATAACCCTGGGCAAATTATTCCTGCCAAAATTTCTGTGGCAGTTCAGAAATTACACCCCTCACAGATTTTTATCCTTGCTTCCTTGCCAAGAATTCTGTAGCTAGAGCTCTTCTAGCATAATGTATCAGTGAGTATTCCTTGTTGTATACATAGTCTGAAAAAAACTCTTTCTGTACTATGAAAAACCTCTTAATGCAGTCCCATTCCACCACTTAAATTACAAAGTGTTAATCTTTGCTTAATATCTTATTTCCAGATTTCAGCAATTTGAATGGACAGAAGTAAGATTTTCCTTCCTTTGTTGCAACTTGCATTGGAAAGTAAGTCTACCCTGCTTGGAACTTTTCCATATACTTAGTGTGAAAGACTGGGATTTTCAAAAATCACAATACTTTGCAATCATTTCAAACAATCATTTAAAATTATTTCTCTACATCTCTCCCAGTTTTCCTATTGCAACCTTTGCTAGTCAGCTCAGAAATTAAAAACAGTGCTTCCCTACACATATGCAATCCTTTTGGTCAAATTCCTTATGATGTCATCATTACTGTTCTTTATGTGGCCTGAAGAATAACATCACATTGGTGTCACTTAAATTAACCTTCAGAATTTGGTAAGCAATTACAGTGATATAAGGTACAATAGCAATATTTTTCATCCTCAACTCATGCCAAATTCCTAGGCTGGCCATTGCAAGGAGCAAATGGTGCTCTTGCCTTCTTTTTTTCTATGTATGGTACGAAGTTTTCCATAGTATTGGCACCCTTACAGAAGTTTCCATGACAGTTTTTGAGCCTTAGGACTGATAAAATATTGTGTCTTTACCATTATGACTACTTCTCACTGAGTAATGTTGTGGATTCTATATGAACCTTCTGTCATTACCCATGTAGGCTTGAACAAAGTCAATTGCTTTTTGTTCGGGAAGTTAGCTGTTTCATCAACCACTGTTTACAAGAAACCATTGCGAAAATACCTCTCACAATTTGAAGAGCCATGATTTCTGTTATCTCATTTTGAGAACTGGAATTGTGCATTTGTTTTGATCCTTTTCCAGTTGCTGTTAAGGTTCCAGGATCACATCTGTTTTCAGAAAGCAGTTGAATAAAATTGTGTTCAGCTTCTGAGAGGCAGGCATGTCTTCAACTTAGTTAGTACAATGATCTTGTGGTGCAAGTCTTGGTTTTGCAAGATGGTGAACACCATTCAGATTTTTTTTTACCATTTTCTTTTTTCCTTCTTTTTCCTGTGAATACTGAAAACTTTGCAGATCACTGAAATTCTTTTTGGTTGCTCAAAAAGTAAGAGTTTTGATGCCTCAAACTTCTTTTCCTGATTAGAGGATCCAAGCACAGTAAATGATTTTTCTGATTATTTCTCATCAGAAATAATTTACAATTAAAAGCTCTATGACCACAGAAATGAAGTGCGTGGTCACAGACATCAAAATTGAGTCCCTGAAAATCTTCAAATTACAGTAAGCAGAGGAACGGTTTCATTTTCCATCATTATACAGAAGTAAAGGCTTTAGTGGTCTCTGATGAAATGTCTCAGATATTTTCCTGAAATCAAACACCAATTCTTGTTTCACATGATTACAAATATAGTCCATCACTACACAAATAAGATGTTCAATTTTTGTGATCTTCTTTTTGTTTAAATAACATTTTAAAATATATTTCAATTTATTCTAAAAAAAATACACTTTCCCACTATTTTGCTCAATCACTAAAAGATTTTTTTTTTTTTAAATTGTAGAACACCTTACAAATTGTGACACACATTTTAACAAATTTAACTAATTTAATAAATTGTAAACACCAAACTGTTTAGCTCACTTTGGGTTTATGATTAACTGTTCTTTATACAGTAATCTGAAGTAACAGTAATACGAAGTACAGGAGAATGAAGAAGGGAAAGTTAGAAAGTTAGGTTCCCATTTATCCACAAAATTGTATTTTGTTGGTGTTAAGAAGACTAGTTATAACGAGTTTGTTAAAATAGAATGTCAGGTGAGGGGGTGGGGGAGGAAGAAAGGAGAAATAAAAAGTTAGAGGTTTTCTTTGAATACTTTCTTTCCTCAGAAAGTTTGGGATCTTGATGGAAAATACTTTAAAAGTATTTCCAGTAACAAAAAGTAATTAAGCAGAGGTTTTAACTAAAAGCTTTTTTTTTCTTCTATATAAGTATCTTCCTGAAATCACACATAGATTTTGCAAGAGTGCTGTAGAGTCTAACCTTCCCACACGATCCACTTTTACATCAATGTTCCCAAATGACCTAGGCCAAACTTTCAGTCAGCCTTGCTTTAATTGCAATGTACTCTCTATTATTTTTATTTATTTATTTATTTATTAAGCAGAACCAGGAAAATTGCTAAGTCTGGAAAAAGAAACAACCTTACTATTTATTTACTTTTTGAGATGTCCTGCCAAATGTTTCAGATTCTTTTTCAGGTGAATGAGCAACATTACTAGAAGTGAAATACGTCTTTGTGACTCTAAACATCAGTACAATATACTGATAAATCCGAGATGAAGAAGTATGCTGCCAAATCATAATTTCAGCAGAATATTTTTGTTTGTTTAACCAAATACTTTATTAGAGGTAAAACATTACTTTACCAAATCATGGGACTAAGTAGATTTCCATTAAATAAATAAATAAATAAATAGATAAATGAACTAGTCTTTCTTCATGCCATTACCAGGAACACAGTGAAAAAGCCATAAGCCAAGTTCCAGATTTTTTGGTCTAAATAGAAAATTTGAAAGTATGAAAGATATATTTAACTTCCTATTCCTTTCAATACCCTTCTGATTTTGCTAAACTATCCTTTACTTAGTCATTGTTTACCAAGAAGAAAAGCAGTAGCCCAATTAATATAAAGCAGAAAATCTTACATTGTTCTATAAATACAGGAATTAATAGAGATTTAGGTTTTGAGTTTTGAGTTTTAAATGTTACTGGTGTGTTTCTTAACAAAATAAATGGTTGTTTCAGCACACAATGATTTCATGTATACCTTTCTCAGTATTGTGATCTGTTTATTTTTCTTACTGTTTCTCTAAGGATCTTATCCCAATTGGTCATGGGTCATTGAATTCACAGTGGTACTAATACTTTATTATTATTATTATTACTTTAACCTCTTGGGGATAAAAGTTTTTAGTTCTAGGTTTGTATTTAATTGAATTGTGCATTTACATGTTTTTCTGATGTCAGATATTTAAACAGAAAAAAATAGTATTTAAAACTCCATTTCTACAGTGACATGAATTATTCTAAAAGTCTCTAATTTTGTAACAGAGATCATAGGAGATGTTGAACAAAATAAAGTGATGAAGTGATTTTAATCTACAGCAACTTGCTTTCAGATGATTAGAATCTAGACGTTACTGAATGTGAGCCGTATATAAACATTTGAAATCAGGGTTACCAGACATCTTTAAAAGAAAATGCTATAACTTCTTTTACAAATGTTTCCACTGACGAAACACCTATGAGTCATATTTTAAAAGCTTTGCAATAAAAAAGCTGCTATAACAGGGCTCTATTCCACACGCACACACAAAACTGTTGGAAAATCACATCAGTTTGATAGTGGAATAATTCTATTCCAGAGCATATTCTTTTGCCAGCTTTTTTTCCTATGGAAACAGCAAATCGTTCCTCATGAAATATAAATCTGGAAATGCAGTGTACTCAGTCACAAGAAAAACGTGCATTTTCATAGAGCCTCCTTATAGCAAGTTAATACAAATAGAAAGGCAAGCATATTTACTTATAGGTCAAGCAATTAACTCACTTTAAATGAAGAAATTTTGCTTATCATTAGATGTAGAATTAAGTATTATTGACAAGAAAAAGAAGTGAAATAGAAGTTTATAAAGCATTTTCTGAAAACTTTTAGAATTTTCAAAACGTAATTAAGCTTTGTGTTAGCTACATTATTTTTTTTTTTTCAAAATTTATATTCTGGATCACTGACAAATTATTGTACTAAGAATATTCCAACTAGACTTGAAATGAAGCAATCAAATGTAAATGAGATGTTTTTACCTTGCAGCTTCTGCTCCAGTATCAGAATTTTTTTAAAAAAGCAGCAGAGAGACGCTGCACATTACAATCATTTGTATGTGATGACCTTTAGTGTGCTCAATAGGCCTGGCACCCTGCCATCTTGGCTAAATCATACAATTTGCTATGCAGATCTTTACTGTTGAGGTTTTATCAGAAAGTGTGCCAACAGACATGAGTCCAGAAAGTGCGGAAAATATTATATCAAAATATTTCCCTGGCATGCCTGGATGGGAAGCCTACTGAGAGCTATTAGAGAGGCCTGGGGCAGATCCTCCATCATAAGCAAAGTTTAATGGTTCAAGTGCAATTATTTTCAGAGAAATTGTGTGGGGTGTTTTATCTGGGAGGGCAAAACAGATGATCACAACAGTCCATTCTACCTTTATGATCTATGAAAAATAAAGGATCCCATAAACTCTGAAAGAGTATTTGAAACAAAGATATGGCCAAGCCTGTGAAGAAAATTTATAGAGCCAGGACTGACTCTATAATATACTACAGCAACAAACGGGTCAGGGTTGGTTTGTATAAATACTGTGCTGATACAGCTAAAGGGATTGGAGAAAGGGCTAAAAGAAATCAACTCTGGAATTTTTAATGGGATGAAAGATGCAGAGAGGCATTGTAGAGCCATTTGACAACTTTAGTTGAGTAATATGCATCAACAAAATGCTTATTATGGAGCCGTCCCTTGAAAACACACTTTGCATGTAATTGTTAATAGTAATACAGTTAAAAAATTATCTTTCCTTTTCAGAAAGACACAAGGACCCTCTTAAATCCATTAGGCTTAAGAGAACAATGCACAGTTCTTACAAATACTTCAAGGCTGATTCTTGGCATCAGTATCGTGTCAAGCCTAATTTGTCAGTAGCTCCCTTCTAATATCATTCTTTACCAAGCACAGTGAGTACAGTAGGCACACAACAAGATTTCATCACAAGTCATGACATAGCCTTAGGCAAATCAGTGTTTTCTGAGGCCTTACAGCAGCACTGGTGCGCTGAAGTAACTTCAGCAGCTTCAGGAGCCAATGATGACATGAAGAGAGTCTCTGTTGCCATGGTACCCAGCTGACATTAAATGGAAATTATCCGTGGGTTTTGCAAATGACGTAGTCCAATTATCAAACTGAAGCATTGCTAAACATCTTCAAGTTAGTAGAGTTTATGCTTTCTTTTGCTTCTTTTTCAGTCTTGTTCTTTGATGTTCAGACTTTACATGTTGTCTTAAGGGAGAAAGAAAAACTTTCTTCTTATTCCAGAGCAATTTTTCTGTGTTTTCTTTTTGTAATACTGACAATTTTAAGCAAGATAAAACTCCAGGGGTCTTTTCTCTCTGTTTGATATATTTGATAGTTGCCAGATACACTGTAAACTGACTCTAGTGTTGTTCCAGAAAGCCTACAAACATTCTGAGGATACTTTTGTCAGATCTGCGCTAGCTGTGTTGTCTCAAAATAATTACAATCCAGAAGAAACACACAGAAAAGAGGGGGAGAGGACATTTTGGGGGTTGCCTGAAATGCCCCTCATTGGATGAATTGTTACAAGATCCTAGAGGAATTTGAGACCTCTTAATCCCATGGGTCATCAGGTTCTGGAAAGGAATTGTTTCCTGGAACAAAGGTAAAAGTAGTTTTGAAATCATATAAGAAGAGATTTATTGTGTACAAAAGGATATTGTGTACATTTTAGTGGCAGTGTTTCCCAGCTCCCGAGCCCTTGATTTTGCAACATACATTTTCAATGGAGTAGTAGTGGTAGAGAGAAAGGAGCATGTAGACCACTTCTCATTGGTCATAATTAGATGGAAAGAAAACAGTTTTCTTGTGTTTGGTGGGATATTTTTATTTTCTCTGTGAGATATAAAGTGTAGCACCTTTCCTCATCCTAAAAACTATTTGGAGGAAAGTATCACTTTCAAGCTGCAAGTAAATGCTCAGGAAAACAGTTAAGGTGGCTTTAATGCATGTTTGTTTCCTGGTTGCCCAGTAACTCTGGGTGACTCTAAAGCCTTTTATTTATGTATTTATTTATTTATAATAAAATCATACTTAGAAGAGACCTTAAAGATTATCTAGTTCTAATCCCCCAGCCCCCCTGCAATGAACAGGGATGCCACCCATTAGATCAGGTCGCCCAAGGTCTCATCCTACCTGATCTTGAACACCTCCAGTGATGGGGTATCCACAGCCTCTCTGAACAATGTGTTCCAGTGCCTCACCACCCTCTCAATGAAGAATTTTCACCTAATTTCTAATCTAAATCTCCCCCCTTTTAGTTTAATCCCATTTCCCCTTCCCTGTGTAAAAACTCACTCTCCACCTTTTTTATAGCCCCCTTTAAGTACTGAAAGGCCACAAAAGCCTTCTCTTCTCCAAACGGAATATCCCCAGCTCTCTCAGCCAGTCTTCATAGGATAGGTCTCCCAGCCCTCTGATCATCTTCATAGCACAGTGGCCACTATCAATCTTTACAGTTTCTCACAGAAAATCACTTTTAGCATCAACATTTTGCTTGCAGATTACTTGAGTGCTCAGTATGACCAGCTATTGGCCACCAGGGGTCAACAGGCTGTAGTTCATAGAATCATAGAGTCATTAAGGTTGGAAAAGACCTCCAAGATCATCTGGTCCAACTGTCCCCCCACCGCCAATGTCACCCACTAAACCACGACTCTATGCACCAGGTTCAACCTTTCCTTAAACATCCCCAGGGACTGTGACTCCATCACCTCCCTGACCAACCGGTTCCGAAGCCTAACCATAGTTCTGTAATCTGTGTCTTAAAATACTAATTAGATTAAGCAGAGCTGGAAACCTTTGGAAGGTCTCTCATTCTTATTAACTATGTGCTTTGTATTGACATTTTGCCACTTTAAAATAAGAAGTATAGGCCTTGAAAGATGATTGTAATAAGTTAGGTGTTCTATAAAAATGTCCCTTTTTCACTAAGATTAGTACCCAAGAACTTCTTATTTTACAGGAAAATAATTTCACTCTTAGCCTTCTTTTGCAGTCTTTTATCATACTATCACACTTTAATTTCAGAGGTCTCAGTGCCAAAAAAAAAAAAAAAAAAAAAAAGAAGAAAAAAGTCACAGCTGACGGTTGTTACAGATTTGAAGGCAGATCTCTCATTTAAGTACAATAATAGTATTTTGTGTGTATGTGTGTATATATGTATGTATGCATGTAGTATTTGCACAAGATTCTGCAGAGCTTCTCTACCACCGAGATAAACTTTTGCTGCTCCAGCTCCCTGACATGAAGAGAAGGAGCAGCCAATCCCAACTGCCTGGCTGGCTACTCAGCCTGCAACACAGAGAAAGGAGAAAAGTGCATTATAATAATAAGAATGCATATGAGTAATAGTTTATAGTTGTGCCTACCTAATGTGTGTCTGTGCATGCAGTGTATAATTCACAGGCTGCCCTTCCAAAATGTAGCCTATATATATGTAATGAAAGTGAAACATACCATAATCATTTGTATACTGCATAGCACATTGTACAGCCCCTACTACTCTTTTAGCTCAGCAAGTTTGAAATTGATAATTATCTCTCATGGAATTTACAGGACCATGTTTTAAAATAAAATCACTAATATGCAGTTAAACACAAAAACAATCTTGTGTATTGGGAATTAGGTTAGAGTAGACCATAAGTGAATGTGTTATTCACCTGCTGAATTCATGTATGTTATACAGATAGCGTGCAGAATATTAAAGACTCTGTTGCACAGTTCTTAGCCCTAGAAACAGTAGTAGCCAAGAGAATACAGGCTTTTTGCACATTAGGTTTTTGTACTTTGGCCTATCATCATGATAACAGCATCTCATACAAAAAGCAGACTGGTGGAATTTCTTCTGTATGATTCTCATTTATCCAGTCTCCTAGTAAAAATGTATAGGATTTATATACTTAATTTTTGTTCTGATGGTGTTTAATTCCTCAAAATAATAGAACCTTTTGAATATTTAATAAGGTTACTGTAAAATTTCTTTTAGTGAAGTTTTATGTCTAAGCTTTTGCAGTTCCAAAACCTTGAAGTTGGCATTTGTGTTGCTTGTTGTTTGCTGTGTTTGATTTGAATTCAAGAAAGAAATAAAAAATTCTGTTTTTCTTTGTTGGGAACAGACTCAAACACATCCATATGGTGTGCCTAAGACTTCAGGAAAATTTGGGATGGGGATGCTTTGAAAAAAATGATCTTTAATCAAGCAACTTGTCAAATCCTCAGAAAGGGGTAAGAAAAATGTGGATAGAGAATAGTTTATTCAGAGAAAGAGCTGCAATTCAAATACATGAGTGACAGCCTACAACAAAGGATCCTTGGAACAGTGATTGCACCCTGTAGCATGCATTTATTTGGCAGAATAAAAAGCACTCATAAGTGTCTGAGGACCAGCACAAGGAGGGAAACACTGAAAAGTGAAACACTTGTAGGTGAAAAGCCTTGCAACCAAGTCATGTAAAAGATAGTGTATTTTCAATTCTACAAAAAATAAAAATAAAAATAAAAATAAAAATAAAAATAAAAATTAGTTGGAACTGAATGTGGGTTTGCATGCAGTAAACAACTTTTATTTATTTTTTTTTTATTATTTTTTTTTGTCTGAAGGCCGTTGCCTCCTCTCCTCTCCTCAAGGGGATTTCAGCAAACTTTTCTAGCAGTGTGTAACTTATACAATGTGCAGAGGGCACTGGCCTGGAATTTGAGACCATACTTTGCTCCAGATTTCACATATGACCTTGAAGAAGTCACACACACACACACACACATAAATATATTTGATTGAAGTAACTAAAACCTTTTGAAGGTCAGACCTTAATCTCCCTTCTCTTCCATGTTTTGGCCTGTAAAGTAGAGATAACAAGACTTTTCTATTTCACAGTCTATAAGAAAAATAAATTAAAATTTTTAATGCAGTTGGATATTTAAGGCTTTTTTTTTTTATGACTGTTAATGAAGCATTACATATGTAGTCTGCATATATGTTCTTGCTGGGAAATAATGATGAAATTATACAAGCTATAATTACGGACTTCTCAGTCTCTGTCTTTAAAAGGGAGATACTACTTGCAAATTGAGTTAAGATATTAACTTGGAATTTAATATATGATAAGTTAAAAAAAAAAGTCTACTTTTAATTGTCACAACAAATCTGTTTAATCAGATCATTTTGAAAGATCTAAAATACGGTATTGGTCATTGTAAATGGAAGATTGAGAATATACATGTAGACATGAAAGAGTTAGTACACTTCCCTGTTATCATGATCCCAACAGAACAAAGTATTTTTTTGCCAGACAGACTATGGAAAGCAGACATTTAGGGTGTGTGCAACTGATAGTGATTTTTCTCTGGAATTAATATATATATATATGGAAAAGTAAGAACCATGCACACACTTTTATATACTTAATCATGACTATAGAAGAGTACACATATCCAGTGTATCCAGTTTATAGAGACTGAGAAAAACTTTAAAATAAACAGAAATATAAAAGCTTAAACAATGATAGGCAAATTTAAAAAATATAATTTTGCAGTTCTGAGAAAATGAGCTATGGCTTATTATTCTGAGGGCTCAAGTTTGACAGTAACGACTCTGTAATAGAAATAACATCAGTAGTTCTCTGTGTCTTGGAACATCACCTAGGACAGAAATGGAATCAGCAATTTGTGGCAGCATTTTCTCATTTTGATTTAGTGTAAATTTAGAATTCATGGGGAGCTTATGTACTGAAAGAATAAAGCCATATACTCACACACACACACGACATATGTGTGTTTGTAATGCTTAATTCAGCAAGTGGAAGACATGCTGCAACTGGTTCCCCACTTCATAGCTGCATATTGTTTATTATTTTTCCTTCATGACTGTGACAAATAACACATATGTTCTTTCTTTGAAAGCCCATCCCTGCCTTGTAAAAGGATAATTTCCGTCCCTTTTCCCAAAGGATTTCTGATTTTAGTAATCAACGTGCATACTTTTACATATACGCACCTTCGTCAGCACTTCACTGACAAATTATATGAAGATAAAATCCAGTTATACCTTTCAAATTGTCAACCTTTTAACTCTAGATAGTGGTTACATCTTTAATACAGAAATTTCTGATGTGTCTTTATCAAATACAGAATTAATGTATTTCTTAAGCCTGATCTTCCATGCATGAAATAAACTGCAAAATATAATGGCAGGCATCAATTCACTGAACAGATTCAAGTGAGGAAGAAGAAAATCTAACACAATCCAAGGAATAAAAACAGTATTAGAATGACCTGTCATGATATGAACTGCATGATTATTCATTAGAGGGTTTAAAAATATGTACTTCAGAATAAAAAAATTGTGCCCTTTTATTCTGAAGTACACCTTAAATTAGGAAGACAAAAGGGTAGCTCTATTTAGGCTGTAAGGAATATTCGTGACAGTATATCAAAGATAACTTCATCTAATGTACTCTGGATGTACTCTACATGTATGTAAAAGATAAATATCTTTAAGTCTAGCTTAAATTAAAGACTCCCCTATGAGTTGTCCAGAAGTGATCTTGTTTGCAAATGACTAAGACGAATGAAGTAGGGCAGTGAGATTGAGCAAGAAAAGAGCAAAGGAGGCCTCTGACAATATGTGCATTGGGAAATGAAGACGAATTTTACTGTAAAGACATGACAATTTGTACTGCAGCATCACTTAGCCTCTGGGTAAGGATCAAGGGACGAACGAATAAAGGGGATGTCGTTGTGGGAGTCTATTACAGACCGCCTGGCCAGGACGATAGCGCTGATAAATTATTCTTTACAGAACTAAGAGAGGCCTCGAGATTAACTCCCCTTGTCCTTATGGGGGACTTCAACTTGCCAGACGTTAACTGGGAGTGCCACACGGCTGACACGAGCAAGTCCAGGAGGTTCATGAAGCACCTAGATGATAACTTCTTGGTGCAGGTGCTAACGGAGCCAACTAGGAAAGGTGCCCTCCTAGAACTGTTGCTAGAAAACAGAGAGGGTCTGGTGGGAGATGTGCTGATTGGTGGCCGCCTTGGTCATAGCGACCATGAAGTGGTTGAGTTCAAAATTTACGGTGACAGAAGGAAAAGTGCCACCAAAACCTCATCCCTAGATATGGGGAAAGCGGACTTCAGGCTGCTCAGGGAACTAGTCAGCAAGGTCCCCTGGGAAACTGCTCTTGAAGGCCTCGATGTCCACCAGTGCTGGTCATTCTTTAAGCGATGCCTCCTAGAAGCACAAGATCAGGCAATTCCTAAATATCGCAAATCAGGCAAGCGGGGCAGGAGGCCGGCGTGGCTGACCAGGGACATTCTAATGGAGATTAGGCGGAAACAGAGAGTGTTTCGCTACTGGAAAGAGGGCCAGGTGTCATGGAAAGAATACAGGGATGCTGTTCGTGTTTGTAGGGAGAAAGTTCGTGGGGCCAAAGCACACCTAGAGTTGAAGCTGGCTGTGTCTGTGAAAGAAAACAAAAAGTTTTTTTTTTAGATATGTGAATGGAAAAAGGAGAACTAAAGAATACATAGGGCCGCTCCTTGATAGGGATGGTCTCCTCACAGACAATGACATAGGCAAAGCAGAGACGCTTAATGCCTTCTTTGCCTCTGTCTTCAATGCCGATGATGGGCTTCGGGACCCAGGGTGCCCCGAGCTGGAGGACCGGGACGGTGGGGATGACATACTCCCAACCGACCCTGAACGTGTGCGGGATTTGCTACTCCACCTGGATCCCTACAAGTCCATGGGTCCGGATGGGATTCATCCCCGGGTGCTGAAAGAGCTGGCGGACGTCATCGCGGAACCTCTCTCAATTATTTTTCAACGATCCTGGGAATCTGGAGAGGTCCTGGTAGACTGGAAGCTGGCAAATGTTGTGCCGATTTTCAAGAAGGGTCAGAAAGAAGACCCAAGCAATTACAGGCCTGTCAGTCTCACGTCAGTGCCTGGTAAAATCATGGAGAAGATGGTTCTCGAACTTACTGAGGCGCACCTGGGGGACAAAGCAGTCATTGGTCCCAGCCAGCATGGGTTTGTGAAGGGTAGGTCCTGCCTAACTAACCTGATTTCCTTTTATGATAAGATCACCCGTATGGTGGACCAAGGGAAACCAGCTGATGTGATTTTTTTGGACTTCAGCAAGGCTTTTGACACGGTTTCCCATAGGATCCTACTGGACAAAATATCCACCATACAGCTAAATAAAAACATCATCCGATGGGTGAGCAATTGGCTAACGGGCAGGGCCCAAAGGGTTATGGTAAATGGGGCTGCGTCAGGCTGGCGGGCGGTCACCAGTGGGGTCCCTCAAGGCTCCATTTTAGGGCCGGTACTTTTCAATATTTTTATAAACGATCTGGATGTAGGAATAGAAGGTATTTTGAGCAAGTTTGATGATGACACCAAACTTGGAGGAGTTGTGGACTCGAATGAGGGTGGAAAGGCCTTGCAGAGGGATCTGGACAGGTTGGAGAGCTGGGCGATCACCAACCGCATGAAGTTCAATAAGAGCAAGTGCCGGGTCCTGCACCTGGGACGAGGAAACCCTGGCTGCACGTACAGACTGGGCGATGAGACGCTGGAGAGCAGCCTAGAAGAGAGGGATCTGGGGGTCGTGGTAGACGGCAAGTTGAACATGAGCCAGCAGTGTGCCCTGGCAGCCAGGAGAGCCAACCGTGTCCTGGGGTGCATCAAGCACGGCATCGCTAGTAGGTCAAGGGAGGTGATTGTCCCGCTCTACTCTGCGCTGGTGCGGCCTCACCTCGAGTACTGTGTGCAGTTCTGGGCACCACAGTATAAAAAGGACATGAAACTGTTGGAGAGTGTCCAGAGGAGGGCTACGAAGATGGTGAAAGGCCTGGAGGGGAAGACGTACGAAGAACGGCTGAGGTCACTGGGCCTGTTCAGCCTGGAGAAGAGGAGACTGAGAGGAGACCTCATCACAGTCTACAACTTCCTCGTAAGGGGGTGTCGAGAGGCAGGAGACCTTTTCTCCATTAACACCAGTGACAGGACCCGCGGGAACGGGGTTAAGCTGAGGCAGGGGAAATTTAGGCTTGACATCAGGAGGAGATTCTTCACAGAGAGGGTGGTTGCACACTGGAACAGGCTCCCCAGGGAAGTGGTCACTGCACCGAGCCTGACTGAATTTAAGAGGAGATTGGACTGTGCACTTAGTCACATGGTTTGAACTTTTGGATGGACCTGTGCGGTGTCAAGAGTTGGACTTGATGATCCTTAAGGGTCCCTTCCAACTCAGGATATTCTATGATTCTATGATTCTATGATCACTTTATATTTCCTCAGACATGCCTTGACAAAAAAAAAAGAAATAGAGTTGCATGCTACTACCATCCAGCCTGTCTCCCAAAGTCCAGAACTTTTCATTCCCACATGGAAAAGAACTTTTTGTCACCTTGGTCACTAAACATATTCTTCCACTGAAGAAAAAAAAAAAAAAAAGAAAAATGTGAATCTTTGGGGGGGAAATGAAAAGCTATTGGAGATGTGGAAAGAACAGAATCTTTTTTAGAGGAAAGAATGTAAAAGATATTTGAGGTGTTTCCCAATGGGAAAAATGAAAAGCTGAATGATAAAAATCACCAAAATACAGAGAAACTCTGGGGCTGAGAAGGAGTTACCTCAAAGTTCAATTTTTTACATACTTGACATTTTGTTTCATATTTGATACTTTTTTATGTCTCATATTTTCCATTAATTATAACTTATGTCACACTGCACCTTTTTAGTCAGTTGAGTCAATGGATATATCAGTTCATCTGTTATTTCAACCTTTCTAACCTTTCAACTTCTCTAACCAGAAGAAATATGTTAATTATGCAAAACGTGAAATATTGAAAAGGTCACAAAAAGCTACAGAAGAGTGAGATGTAAATTATACAGCTTGGGACAGATCTGAATGAATGTCAACCTATCTGTGTTCACGGAAATGTCAAGCTTATCTTAGTTTTCTTCAGGTGGGCTCTTTACAGGCTGTCACATCACCCTTCAGCTAAGTTATTTGGTGATGTTCTGGTCATTGTTGCTTCAGTCTGAACCAATACGACTTTTCAGCCTTCTAGTCCACACAGAAAGCCATGTATGAGGAAGAAACCATAAAGCTGCTAGAGAGGGATTTGAAATCTGGAAAGCAGAGCAACAGAAAGAACATGAAAGATGCCCTGATGTTGTTCCATATAGAAAAGTAGGGATGGAGATGAAGGCACTTTTCTACCATCCTGTGTCTATCATGGGTTCTCCTTCTTGGCTTCTGGTTCAGCATTAAGTCAGATGGGGAGTGCCACCTACTGGGTGACCTTTGGAAGGTAAATCATTAGTTTATGATTTCAGATAATTATAACAGAAATTTATACAGAGAGAAAACACAGCAAGGGTCTAAAATTAATGAATTGGCTAATCAGACTCAGTGAGAAGGACAAATTGCACTTAAAGTAGCTCCCCTACAGTTTCATGACCAGCTTTCTGCCACTTACAGTAATCCTTTTCTGGCATGCTGGTCAAAAATCTATGGAACTGATCATAATTTGCCCTCTTTATGTGTAATGAAGCTTTTCAACAGCAGGCATGCAGAACCTACCTATCTGCTACGTCTCCCACAGATGTTAGGATTTGATTGAGGTTCAATACTGTTGCTTTTGTACACAAAGCAATAGAAAGAACTGGCCATCATCTCATGACAGGGTTTTATACCTACACATATGAAAGCCTATATTAAAATATTGAGTCTTTCTGAAGATCCCGAAGGAATTTTCTGTGTTTCACTCAGTATAACTGTGAATAGCCAATGGATAAGACGTCTTAAACCTTTTTGAGTGGTGTATTTTCACTGTGCTTACATACCAGTCTGCTAGTACTGACTCCAGGACTCCTAGTGTGAGGAGATGCACAGCACACACTAAGAAAGGCAGATTTTTTTCTTGGCTGGGAACATCAGAGGAGATTAATTTTATGGACTGCTTTAGTGTTTTTGTTTTGTTTTGTTTTGTTTCTGTTTTGTTCTGTTTTTTTTTGATTTTTAGCTATTTTGTCTTTTAGATGTGCCTGAGAAAGCTGGCCTAAGAAAGTTTAAGGAATAATTTTAGGTATAGAAAATGTTACAGAGTGCATTTTTATTACTTTCACTGTTAAGAGAAGATTTTCTAAGCTAAAGCTGAAGGAATGAAAAAGTGGATCTTCATAACCAGATTTGTATAGCTGAAAAACTATGGACACAATGTGGCTACAGCACACGGTAAAACAGTAGAAAATCACATACTGGCATTAGGTTATGATGGCCTATGACCAAAGAAGACAAATTTTAGGTTCAGTGTCCAAAATAAGAATATATTGCTAAGGGGATGAAGAAGAGACTACCTACAAGAAGATGGAGTGGAATTAAAATGAAGCCAGTCTCTTCGTAACAATGCATGGTGGAATGATGACAGGCAACAGGTATTAATTGAAACAATAAAAGTTCAAACTAGACATAAGGAAAAAACTTCCACCACAAGGGCAGAGGAGCGATTGAACAGGTTGCCTGGTTATGAGGATGTTGTCTCCATCTTTTGCTTTCAAGACCGTGAAAAAGCACAGAGAACTTGGTGTGCTCTCATATGTCATTTGAACTGGAGTTTGGACTAGATGCTTTCTGAAGTCCCTTTCCACCAGAATTTTCTCTGATTTCTCAGATAAAAATCTGTATGATAAGGAAATGGTTTTAAAAATGGTTGGCAAAAGAAGAATTACATTTATAATGAGGAAAAAAGCAAAAGGTAAAATTCAATTGCAGATAATAAGATAATATAAAGATAATATGAAGATAACACAGGCAGTCAAGTACCTTGTGTATATAATAACTATGAATAGCAATATTGGTTTAAATGTTAGTGATCAGGATGAACAGAATGAGAAGATGGAAAATCCCAACAACAGGAATACAATAAATAAACTGTAATGTAGTAAATTAGACAGTGATTAAGCAAGTCACTAATATATGTCATATTGGTGGCCAGTAAGGAGAGTAGAAGGGTGAATACTTCACAGAATGAAAATGGAGTTTCTTGGGAGAGTTCTGCATTAAAGGGCAGATATACAGGGAAATTATAATCATAGTCTATGCATCACCTCCCACAGAAAAACTTGATGAAGTGAAATAAAAAATTACATCACAGTAAAAAAAAAAATGCAGAAAATTTAAAGAAATCACAGGGAAGAACAGAAAGAACTGAAAGAAACTGTGGTCAACTGGAAGGTAACAAATTACATCTGTTGACTCCAAAAACAGGATGAGACTACATAATTTTGTAGATCTGCATGGCATTTTGGAAAAAAAAAAAAAAAGGCAATAATTGTCTCATTAAGAATAGTTGTCAATGATTTAAATCAAGCCAGAACTGCAGCCCTACCTTTTGCTCCAAAAAGCTGATAATCTTGAGATACATCCTAAGAGGACTACTCTTTTTTTTGTGAGTTGTTGGTGTTATACTAATAAACATGTGAACATTCAGCTCTAGTCTGAATACAAAAGTTGATGATGCAAAGGGAAAACACAAAAGAAAACACAGATTTGAAAATGCCCATCTTGTCCATCTCCACTTAGACACTGATTCATACATTTGGGCTTTTTTAATTATTATTTTGTCTTCCCATCATTCACCTGTCATTTTTAGGGCCACATTTCTCTTTGAAGTTGGTTAGGAAGCATGTTTCTGCTTCCACAAACATATATGCATTTAAATATTATTCTTTTTTTAAAATCACAAATCAAGATGAAATTCTGAAAGTTGTTTTTTTAAAAAAAAAAGTCTTGTTTTGTTTTTTTTTTTAAAAAGGGGAGACCAGAGAAACAATTAAACAAATAAATATTTAAAACAATGAAAAAAAACAACAATTAAAAAAAAAAATCTGAGTCCATGTTTCTGAAGCCAGCTATGTTGTCTGGCCTCCTAAGGGGGTGGACATTGGGGCAGTGAGTTCCCAGGGGCTTCCCAGTCCTTTCACAAGCTGGCCTGGAAGAAAGGACCTTTGGAATTCAGGAAGTAGTAAGTTTCTGAAGCATCTGTTGAAAACTCTAGGGTCCTGGTGCCCAGGTCAGTTACAAAGGTATGAAACCTACTTTGTATAGAAGCCAGACAAGTGTTTGCAGAAATCCATGTGCTCCAGAATAAGTTTTGTCTTCCCAATAATTTTTTTGGGGCAGGACATCATTAGCTCATGTTATGCATCATGGCAATAAGAGTCACATCCAGTAGTGCTTGGTAACAGCTTTGCATTATAAGCTGTTACACATGGAAGACAAAAAAAAAAAAAAAGAATATTTCAGAAAAAAAAAAAAAAAAGAACTACAAAAGAGCTGTTCTGTTTTCTTGTCTAGTTACTGTGTGTTTGTTCCTTAGCAGTAGAGTAATGAGTCTCCTCTTGGAACAGAGAAGTTATGGCTTCGTATTAAAGAACTGTGTTTTTCCCCTTGGTTTAGAAAAGAAATAAAAATCTCTATATACATTTATTGATGTCAAAGGTTCAAGATGGTACTGATCCTGGCTGATAAAGAAACTATGGCATGTCAAACCACTAAAGCCAAAAGAGACAAAATGGAAAGGCTATAACTGAGATAGATCAGGAACTGAAAAGGTGAATATAAAAATGGGGGAGTAGGAGAGAGATGTGAAAGTTCTGTGGAGACTGGTTGGTTATTTGTGAGTGGTAGTCTGCAATTAGAAAAATGCATAAGCTGTAATGTGAAAAAAAAAAAAAGTTTACTTCATTGTTCCCAATTCCCATATATTTACACTCTAATCGGACATACCTGTTGGTACATTTATTGTTTCCTGTTTGATCAGCAGTGATATGGCTGAAACAACAAATATTCTCAGTGGCTTCGGTCTCATGCTCCCTTTATAGCATGGGCAGTTATATTGCTTGAATTGACTCAAATCTCTTTGATATTGGGCTCTGACTTGAAATAATTCTTCATTACATGACTTCAGATATTTTACTGCATTTTTCTGACTAATTCTCCCATGCAGGAGAAAGTGATGATGTAGGAAATCAGCATGTCTCTAATTATTCAGCAATATTTTAAATTCTGACTTTTTTTTTTTAATATGATTAAATGATCTTGTATTATTTTCATCACTCTTTAACAAAAGCTTATAAAAAAGTGATATCACGTTATTTCTTCAGAGTTTTCATTATAACTCTAGCCCTTGAGGCTCTGGAAGCAGAGAATAAAAATACTTACATTTTTTCAAGACTCTTTCACTAACATATAAACATGCAATAGTCAGTTCAGGGCCTTGGTATTTCTATTTAGAAAATAAAGAGCATGTGTACTCACCTTTATAAAATATTTGAACATCTAAAATCACCAAGTTTCAACAATTTGAGAATGGAAGGTTTTCCTTGTGATTTATTTCATGGTAAAATTTTGCTCAAGTTACTTTTACATATATATATATATTTCCCTACACATTGCTTTGCTCAATTTTATTCCCTTCCACTATTCCTGACCAAACTGAAATTTACTTGGAATTTGCTTTTAATTTTAATTTAATTTTAAACTGACAAAACCCCAAATTATATGTCATTTGGATTTTCCTAGTAGAAATTTGAACACCTGCAAAAATAGAATTTGCCTTTAGAACATAATATAGATTCCCCCAAACTGATATCTGATTTCATATTTTGATGGAAAAATCTAGACATGAAGTAATAATTACCATATGTCACTAACCTGTCATTTCCTTTTCAAAGAATCTACTTCATTGCTTTCCATTGGTAAGACACTTATATTTCATTAGATCAGATTTCATCTCCAGATATGACTTTGTCTTCTACAACCACTTTGCTTATCACCAGGGCTGTGTGCAAATGGTAGTGCTGCATGTTTCAGTGTGGGGAAGCTTCTTTGGTCATTGAGGATAACTCGGGGAGGGGGTGGGGGGAAGAGGGCAGGCAAACTTTTCATGTGGGCTTGTGTTTATAAAGTATTCTGTTTTCACATGGTTCAAATAACATAAGAACCTCTATTTGTGGTAGCTCAATGTATTTTTTTTTTTTTTTTTTTTTTTTACTAAAATATTAAAAACTCTAAAACTCTCTCCCTGTTGAGAATATGTAAAGAGACTATTCATACCTGGCTTTCCGGGAAATTTGTTTTAGGTTTCACACGTATGAAACTACGTATTTTACTTTTTTAGAGATGCAGTAGAAAACGAATGTGTGAGAGCTGAAAGGCAGCCATCCCCGTGTTTCTCGTGTTCTAGTTTTGAACAAAAGCCGGACTGGCTTTGAAGGGGTAATAGCAGCTTAAAATTGTCTCTACATGTCTGCTTTAGAGGGACAGAGAGCTATATATTTAAAAAAATAAATAATACTAATAAAAACAAATCTCTAGCCTGAGACTACTCAGGGTTGTTGAGGCAATGTCATGGCTCTGCTGAAATGGCCCAAGAATGCCAGCTGTGCAAACACCTGGCTGGCTCTTCATACACCCTGGCAGCGGTCAGGATCAGCCTCTGAGATCTCACCTCTGGCTGAGCAAGTGATGGCACTGGTGACAGCAGAGTTACCAAAATGGATGATCAGTCCACGCAATGCAAGAGCATCGCCTCTTACCTCTACATACCAGTTCCCATGGGGCTCCTGGATACCTTATTCTATGTTGTCAATGCCCAAAGATCTCACTTTTCTGCCATGTTTTACCACCACCAAAATTTTGACATGGCCCAGAATAAATGGTAATGCCACAGTTTATTTAAATTAAGCAACTGGTTTGAATGTCTCTCTTGCTAACACTGAAAATGCATTTGTTCTGAATATAGTAGCTTAGCTCACCTGACAGTGTAATGATTTTAATGCATTACTTCTGCCTGAAGAACCTTGCCACCATCACTGGATTTGCTATCTATGCAGTGCGGTGTGCATTGATGGGATTATCTATGCAGTGTGGAGTGTGCTTGATGGGATTTTAATATAGCTGTGAATCTTTCTAGTTCCCAGAAGCTAGATTTGCCCTGTTTTTCCTGTCTGTCTCTGGCACATATAAATTTTCCAATAAAAGCAAAAGTTTCAAAACAATTATCTTTTAGATAGAATTAACATTTTCCCTTCATGTTTAAGCATTAAGTTATATCATGATTACAGAAACTCGTTTACACTCCAAACTTCACCACAACTTCAGTTAATTCCTGCTCTGTCTCCAAGGACCAAACTTCTTTTGTCATACAAATAAATTAGTTTGTCTCAGATGGTATTGGAAACATTTGTAGTTCTTGGAAATTAAAGTTTCCCTATTAATGACTTTTACAACTATCCCTGTATTTCTTTTAAGCTTGAACTTACTAACAAGATAGTTACTGAGTCCCTAATTGCCTCTCTAGTGTTCAGGTGAAGACTAGGCTCAAACACTATTTCTGAACTTCTAAAGTCTTTACTTTAACCACCTCCAGAACCGAATGAGGAGGTGACAACCCATCTTAATCAAATATTAGTAACAATTTTTGAATACCATGTCAAGGTGTTCCAAAAAATATATTTTTTTAAATGAAAATACAAGTAAGAAATCTAGACAGCTCACATTCAAACGTTTAATTCTCAATGAACAAGCACTCATTAAAAGAGGCATTTGTGCATATACAGAAGCATTCAGTTGTGGGAAATTTGATGCCGACTTCCCAGTTGATCCAGCCATTATATGGAAGGTCTTCCAAATATTTTGGTTCTGTAATGAGATTAATTCTGAGCATACATATGCAGCTTTATAAGGTATAACATATGTATAGAGGAATTATAATAAAACATATCAGGCACAGTCAAGATCATTCAAAAACCTGGCTGATAGTCACAGATGTAGAGAAATATTTAAAAATCTGTGCCTTATTGTCTCCAAAACATCCCTGAAGAGAAGTCCGCATGCTTTAATAGCTTCCAGATGCAATATTAAGAATAAGGTATCCATGAAGGAGGTCTATCTAATTTATAGCTTGAATATTTTCTTCATTGTGTTGTGGTACTACATAGTGATTAAATACTGTAAAAAGCCATAGATATTGAATTCCACAAGCTACTTGCAGAAAATGAGCTCGTTTGAAAATAATGCTTATGAAAAAATACAGGAGAAGTTTTAACCTACAATTTACTAGGATTCTTACTATATTCATAGGGGGCTGGAGGTATAAGGATGTTTAACTGAAATAGAAGCTATGATTTTAAACAGCATATGCAGGTAAAATAGTGGACTTCAATAAAAGTAGCAGTGACCTTGGTGTGAGCTTCCCCTTGGTGAACTGCTGGTTACTGTAGAAAAAACATTATTGTAATATTTTGTCCTTGATTATTTGAGGCTGTATCACTTTCCCAAGCTATTACTTTTGGAGTTCAATGATCCAGGTCGGTCTTTGAACTATATGTCCTGTGATGCCTTCTTAGGTACAGAATCAAATCTCAACCACCTTATGTTTAGAGGTCCTCCTACACAAAAGCTTAATGAAGATTTTTTGCCAAGTGACAGATGCATGAGTTTCAGAGAAGCATTTGTCCTTCCTATCTCCACATGGAAGTTGCACATGGACTTAGAATGTTTTATAGCAATTAAGAAAAAGTAATACATTTTCATGCATTTATTATGAATACTGAACTTACAGGAAACAAGATCTCTTAACATCAGCAAAGTTCACACCACGGCTTTTTCTGCAAAGCTTTATTCATTATATTGCTGGTTTCTCCTTTTATTTTAATGGCACTTAGGCAGTAACAAAAAAGTTTCTGTAGAGTCCTTTACTGAAAATTTTAAAAAGAAATATTGTAAGAATGACCAATCTTCTTTTAAAATCTATTCCTAAAGCAACAAAAGGATTAGGGATATTTTATTGTACTTTTGATGGAGAAAACAAGACATACCAGGACAGTGTTTATACTGTTTAAGCAGTTTACTTATGCCTCAAATTACATTCCTCTGGGAAATCTAGATATCTAGACATCTATATTTTGTCTTTGCACTGTCCATCTCCATAGCAACAAGTTTCCTTCTATGGAGGATCAAATTGAGCCTGAATTTTTTAAAACAAGTTTTCTGTTCTCTGTAAAATAATTCTGTACAAAAGCAATTACTAAATAATAATAATAAATAAAAAACAAACGTAATTTTCCTGTTGTTTCTTTTACCCTACTCTAGACAGGGTTGACTCTGAAAAATCCTTTGATCTTTCTTTCCCGTGATATTCAGACTGGGAGCAGGCTTATCCTTATGACTTCAGCAGCTGTTATAAAATCTGGTGGGGAATTTTTCATTCCAAACTGAATGGCTCACTTGCTGCATTGACTAATTATGTTGTTATATACACACATTCCAAGCTTTTGCTCAGAAACTGGGACCTTCACTAAAGAATCTCATGAGGAGAGAGTAGAAGAGCAAGATGACTCTAAAAGAACTTTCAAGATAATATAGGTCATTTTAGAGGTTGTTTTCAAATTATAGCCAATATCACGTCCTGTTCCTCTTTGTAGTTATTCTGTCTTTGGTAACAGACAAAGATTCTATAGTTGCAGACTGTTTATTACTACAAAGTAGCAAGTGTTAAGAATAGTTTTATAAAAACAGATTATTGCCCTTTGTCATTAGAGCTCATGAAACAATTTTTCTTCATTACTCCAAATGTATGCACCTAGATAAATTGAAAAAAATATATAATCAGAGAAAAAAATCCTAAGAAAAAAAAAAATCCCTAATTGCATAGTGTGTTTTTTATAGTGAATTTTCATAGACCACTAGGATTTTTAACTCTAGTAGTAAAATGATTCAGCTACATTTTCATGCAAGTAATTTCAGGAATTCTCATTGAATTGCCAAATTTGTCTGACCAAAGTCAGTTTTCCTGCATTGCACAATAAAACAAGACTGAAAATCCTGGCTATAGATTGACCTAAAAGAAAGGAGCCTTGTTTTGTTTAATTGCTAAGGTGGTTTTAGCCAATTAAATCCATCTCAGACAATGCCATTCAGCAAACTTACCAGAATTACTGCTGTGAAGTTTGAACAATTCTGTAACATTTTAAGACAGACCCAGCATCTGCATCATCTGGATGTAATGAGGCTTTCATCCTTTATGCCAGCTATTCAAGTCTATCTGATTCTCAAAAAGTTTTCACAGATGGTCCATTCCAACCTGTTCTTTTTTGGTTCCCCTGGGTTTCTGTTTTTTTAGGCATTTCCCATCTGTCTGTTCTAAGATCTTTAAATAGGTGGAATATTCTGGTGAAAGGAATGAATACTTTTATTTTGCCTCCAAATTCTTTCCCAATGATGCCACATGCACAGAGTTGGCATGTGGATGCTTTTAAAACCATAAAGTTAAAAAGTAAAATATGGACCTATTTTATACAACAGTGAGTCACTGCTGTATTTCAATACTAGACTACAGACAATAAAGAAGAAATGAAGTGTCAATGATTTAATTGGTGGTATAGACAAAGGTTGTGTAGAGGCAGCATTATCTCTTTTTAAACTATAAAAATATATTGATTTAAGGGATAGGTCCCCCTTTTATTATTGCAATGTGTGCATGGAGGTAGTCAAATATCTTCAGATTTCAGATTGCAATCGACTAGATTTCAGTGGGAACTGGAGTGAAAATCAGCTTCTGACTAATTCAGATATCTAACAATTGTGTTGCTCAGTATGGAGGTACTTTGCATCCCAAGTCATTTTTGAAATTTAGGGTTCGGTGTATATTCACTATATTCACTGGCAGAGCCAATTAGCATTTACCATTCAGTACTTCTGCTTGAAAAATCCATGAAAACCTGTAGAACAAAAGAGAAGCATATTCATCAGAATTAAAGGTACTGAAGAAAACTTAAATTGTTTCTCAGATTCATATCGTTTTAGTTTTATCTGTCTTGAAATTCCAGCTGATAAATATATTCTCCACTGTAACATCTGTGCACCATCCCACAGTGGAAATCATGGACATTCATCAGCTCTGTGGAATATAGATTAAATGGAACAGTGAAGTAGCAAAAGATGTTTTTTCATGTCACATGAAGAAATAAGAGAATTAATAAGCAGGTCAGGAATAAAACACTGAAATGTGAGAGGAAAAAATATCAGACTCGTTTCAAGGAATTAAAGCGATCAGCAAATCTCACAGTTTTTTGAAAGCTGGTGGATAGGTACTTTAATGAGATGTTATTAAGAGTAAAAAGAGACTCAGCATTTAATAGCATACAGTCATGGATAAATAAATTATTCTCTTCAAATCCAAGGGCTGTCTCTAAATGTGTTGAGACATCATAGTGAGCCCCTGGGAATACTGTATGTATTTTGGATCACATAATAAGAAAATGCCTTTTAGCTGCGGTTATATTGGAATCCATGTCATACTAGAGGTTGTATGAGGATACATAGGATAAAAATAAAAACATGACCAGATAAAAGTCTAATGAACTGAATAAAATGAGCCATATTACTTTTATCAGTCATTTTCACTGTGTATATTTTGTGTAATGTGTCATTCTCAATAAACACCACGCTGTCCTCATTACGGTATTGCAGAGTACTAGTTTACATTACAGAGTACAGAGTACAGAGTACAGAGTACTTCCTTTTTCCATCAGGAAGGACACAGTGGCATGTCATGTTAGAACAGGGTCTTTTTGATACTTTTATATACGTGTATATATATATATATATATATGTTAAAAAAAGCCAGGCCATATGAATATGATTTACACTTAGAACAAAATATGGAAATGTCTAAGGTGTTTTAACACCTGTGGAAGGATATTCCACTGTTCTAAAAGACATGCATAAGTTTTACTTTAAAAAGTCAGAACACTTCTACTGAGCTGGAATAAGGACACAGCCATATACCATGGCATTCATGTAACAGACAGATTGACATTCCCACCCAAAATAGAAGTTAGGACAGAAGTTAGAACACTTGCCCAGAATGTGAAGGTTCTTAATCCAGGCAGTGCCTTAACTAACACATTTGCCTTTCTGTCTTGGGTTGAAGAACTTTTCCAGGACTTAAGAACTTTTTGCTGGCTGTATGTATAATGAATTAAGAGTATGATATCAACTGCTCTTTGGACCTAGGATAGGACCTAGCTAACAAAGCAATATTGTTAAGTCAGAAGTAGTACTTTCTGTGGAGCACCTTTGAGGAATTGAAGATGACTCAGACACTACAAAATGAAATAGCCAAATACAAATTTGCATCACCTAGCCAAAAAGATGAACCCTTCAGACTAGTTCTCCTTAACTACCCTTTATTCTTCTTGGTTGGCTTTAGCACAGTCTTCTTCAATGAAATGTTCTTATCCTACACCCCAAAACACCCTGCTAGCAGTGTGGTCCTAAGTGATGAACAGTACATAAAACATTTACATTTCACACTAAATATAGATACATTCATTCCAATAAAATATTCTTTACATGCACCCTAAAATACGCATATAAATTTTAAACACAACAAATGCATGAAAAGACATAACAAAATGTGTTAATTAAATAACAAAGGTACCTATAAACAAATTATGGAGCTGCTAACATTCCCTAAAATCCATCCATTACACTGAGTAGACATGGGTCACGCCCTTCTCAGTAACAGTTCTTCCTAAATTCTTCCTGAAAATGCTTATCTAGAAATGTAAAAGTAATTTCTGCTTTTTCTATTTAATCAGCTCCTCTGTGACTCTGGCCTTCTGCTGTATTTCTTTTTAGAGGGGAGAAACACTTCTGCTTATTGTTTTTCTCCATTCAATGCTGTTGTATAACAAGCTATGGGTGTTACCTAATCTGAAAGCTTTGACCACTTAAAATGTAGCTGTCAGCAGCAGTTGCTAAGAAACTACAACTTAACTGCTTTCAAAAACAGTTTTACTAAAGTGCAATTACCCACACCTGCTATTATGATTTATGTGAGCTAATGCATAATTCCTTCTTCACCATCCTGGACACGTCCTCTCTTACCTCCCATTGCACTAAGCCCCTCATTTCCAGCAATTTGTGAGATCATTTCTAACCTGTTTCCCAAACACTTTCCAACTAACCCCAAATCCCAAATATTCCCTTGGTAGGGAAACGTATCACAAACAGCACTAGGCAGAGCATAAATTCCTGGCTGGTCACTGTAACACAGTCTCCAAAGAAACGTTACCGAAAGACTGCACAGCTGAATAGGCAGTGAATGGACAATTTTAAATTAAAGAGAATGTTTATGCAGCAATAAATTATTTAAGTAAAAAAGTAAGTGGACCATTTAGTAACTCTGTTTCTGGTAAGTCATTCTCCAATGTTTTGTTATACGAACAAACAACTTGCCAGTATTAATGAATATACACACAAGACGAGTGAGTATTGTTTGGGTGAAAGACTTTTGTCTTTACCTTTTCTTGCCATGTAAACATCTATTGATGGCTTTTGAATGAACAAGGACATCTTTTGTAATATCTTGGCTGTATTCCACATCAACTCAGACCATTCTGTTTACTAAGAAATTTCAACCCCATGAACTAGAGGCCCTATTCCGTGCTTCCTGGAGACAAATGCAGGCAGCGTAAAGAAGCCATCTTTTAGCAAATCAAGCATGGGCTTGAATGAAAGGATGTTTTGGCCAGATAATAGGAGTGAATGATTAAAATGAAAAGAATTTGTAAAGCTTGATGCCTTCCCTTTTGTGCAACAGGAGGTGAGCTACCATGAAACAACAGAGGGCAGTAAGGGAATAACAGTGTTAAGAAAAACAAGGCACCTCTCCATATGTGGGAACAGGCAGGCTCACATCTCTGCTTCTGCTCAGAGCTAACTAGGCACAAGCCAGTTAACAGGCTCTGAAAGGAGGCAGATATATTATCCTCAATCCAGCTGCATCCTACAACAGCAGTAAATCTTCAGGAGAGAGCCTTGCTTGTACCTGAACATTCCGAAATAGTGGGAATAAAGCTTCTGCCTGTCCCACAATTATGTAT
This sequence comes from Stictonetta naevosa, assembly GCA_011074415.1. Lineage (NCBI taxonomy): Eukaryota > Metazoa > Chordata > Aves > Anseriformes > Anatidae > Stictonetta > Stictonetta naevosa. The sequence goes on from CM021698.1 coordinate 32,047,884, forward strand.
GCAAAATTGAGAATGTGAAAGAAACAAGAAAAAGGTAGGGGAAAACAAATCTCCTTACTCACATACTCAGCCAGGCCATGTACATTTACAAGCTTTTTCAGGAATATTATATTTTCTAATGCAAATCTTGATGTAAACTGACCTTGTTTGTCTTTGAATTGCTGGTCATTTAAGTTAAACTACTTGACTTTTAACATCTGGTCTGTAATCAGTGTACACAATTGTCTCACTTCTGAATTTGGATGTTTGTTCAGCTCGTATGTAGGTTGCTGGCACTGCAATGTTGACTACTTCAGCCTATCCGTGGGATGGTGAGAAGATGCATGCTGCATTATACTGTGGAGGTGATTTGTAGCTGCATGTGATCATTAATTATGCAAAGCAGAACTTTGAGAACAGTACAATAAACAGATGAGGTTATTTGTAAACCTCTCATTTTCTGTTTTTTTTTTTTGTTGTTGTTGTTGTTGTGTCTTTTTTTAACCCACGACACACATAATGGAAATGTGAAATGTGGCCTTGTTTTCTTCATACAAAAGATAGAGGTGTTAAAAAACAAACAAACAAACAAACAAACAAACAAACAAAAAACACCTTTCTGCAGTTACTTGTAAAAACCAAGATGTATTTTCTTTCCTAAGAAAAAGTCTCTGGAGTGGACAGTTTCTTTCAAATGAGTTTATCTTCATTAACAAACATTTTGACATCTCTAGATATCTTAGTAGAGGTATTGTGAGCATATACCTTTAGACTATTTTATATATAAAATACTTTCACAAAGCTTTGTATTAGAGTGGCATGGGGGACTGGGACAGTAATCCTGGAGATACAGGTCCTGAAGATATACTTTGACTGGACACCTGTGGAGAAATGGCCTTCCAAGGCATGCCCTAAATCACCCAGGAGAGTTGCAGAGCTGTTCTATGCCCAGGAGGGAAGGGGACCCACAGTCGTTAAAATGCAGCTATGATGGCCAGAGGAGATGCATGACAGGGGACTGCCAGTGTTTCCAGCCTCCTCCCAGGTATTACTCATATTCTGAATATAACATAAAAGCACTGTATTGGATGTCATTTTTACAACTGATTTATCAATGGGAGGAAGATGTTAGGCTTTATGGTGTTTTTGAGAGTACTTTGAAGGATGCAGAGGCTGGCAGAAGGGCAACGGACCACAAAAAGAGTTTCCAGGTGCATTCCCATATATCCAGATATATCCATATTGATACTACTACTACTACTACTAATGCTACTTCTACTACTACTACTAATAATAATAATAATAATAACAACAAACCACCTATGTGAAATTTCTCCCACTTTGCTTTTGGATGGGTTAGAAAGTCACTCTTCTTTTAGATATCCTCTTTGCCACCCAAAGCAGAAGCCGTAAACCACACAGCTAATAAATCTAGGGATTGGAACTGTAGCCCTTGGCTGCCACCTAAAGGTTTCATATACTCCTCTAAAGGGATACCAACAGACTACATTCCTATGTTTGGAATGGAAAAATGCTTGCCTACTGTTGTTACAAGCAGCCTCTACAGCAGTTTCTATTGCTGAAAGAGATTAAAGGGGAAAATATATTGCCTTGGAAGGAAAATAAATAAATAAATAAATAAAGCAAACAAACAACAACAAAAAAAGACTTATTCTCCCTGCATGTGCTTCCGATTTGAAAACCAATCACCTAAAGATTAGGTGAAAAAAAAGTATAAATTACTTGGTTTCAGTAAAAGAAGAAATCCAGAATGAAGAAACAATACAGAAACAAACAAAATGACACCACCAACAAAAAAGCACGTGCTGAGCTACGGATGGTTCCAAAGCAAAACTGGGTTGTGTGCCCAGCCAGCATTTGGGTAACACAGTGGAGGCCACCAGCAGTTTGTGTAGGTCTTATGCCCTCTACAGAGGAGCAGTTGCTTTCTCTAGGTGCTCTTCAAAAATTCATGGCACTTAGAAACAGCAGGAGAAGAAAACCCTGGCCACAGACTCCTTTTTGCACGACAGGCAGAATTCTGCCTCAACTCTCTATCTGGCTATATCTACCTATAATTTCCGTCAAATAACTTCAAATCATTGTTTCTCATTCACGGTGTCTGCACTAGGTGGGTAATATATCTTTCACTGCTATTTTGAATGTCATAAAATTTCAATTTCAATAAAATATCAAATGTATATAATGAAACCATATATTAGGAAACCTTTTTCTAATGTACATATGTATGTATTACACAGCATTACACAGTGAATGCTATGTTTTTTCCTTGTACAAGTGCAAGCTTGTTGATACTTTTGGGTACACTGTAGAATTTAGAGCAAAGAGAAAGAAGAGTGAGTAAGGAGAAAGAAGGCTCTGAAGAGCTGCAGTCACACAGCGTAATGTAAAATTACCAGAGAAACAGCACAAAGCCTTAAAGATAGTTGTACTCAACTTTTTAGTGTTAGAGTAGTATTAATAGTCATGCTTTTTTATGATTTCCCATCTGATGAGAAAAATCTCATCCTGTGATGAGAAATTTGCAAACAGCAAACCTTGAAACAAAATGAGTAAGAAATAATTAAAGTGAAAACAAACAAACAAACAAACAACAACAACAACAAAAAACTATATTGCCAGAAGGTTAAAGAATTTCTGGATAACAAAGAACTGTATTTCTGCTATTTTTGGTTTTAAAACTTAATCCTGATTCACACATCCAGCTCTATTTTGACTTCCCATGGGATCTGATGTGTTTTATTTTTGGTTTACCCTCTTCTCCTACGGGAAAGACACCTCCCATATTCTTATAGGGAAGCGGACTGACCAACTGACAATGATGCACTGAAAAATAAACCAAGAGTCTACAGAGAACTAGTGGTTTCCACCCACACGTGGGAAGAAGCTTAGTGACAGCCTCATTTTGGTCCCCATTGTAAAAATGAAAACTGACAAGTCATCAGTAAACTCATAACTCTGCATTTTCAAGCTGTGTTCATAGTGTCTTTGTAGTGTTCCTCAGAAGACAGCTAATGGCTAAGAGCAAAATGTCCAGTTATTCTCTTCTGTCCCTTTGAGTGGTCCATGTGTCTATGTCTTCTGTAGCACACACAGATATATTTGAGCTTATTACCTTGATCACATTGCTGGAGATTGTGACCTGCCATCACATTTATCCTTAGGACAGCTTGTGCATGGCTAAGGTGCAGGTCACCAGTGTTGTACTGCTTCTGGTGCTTGCTGTTCTCTCTTTTACTTCTGTTTTACACCTGTATTTTTCTGTTCAGTGTTTAGCATCATTTGATGTAACGTAATCCTCACTTGTTTCAGAGTCAGCCAGAATACATCTCCTGCAAATTCATATTTTGTGTTCCATTTTTCTTCCAGGCCCAGGTCATAATTTTGCTGTATTACAGTAGCTTTCCCCCACTGCTAAAACACATTTTCCCCCTAAACCTTTATCTAGCATACATCCAGACTCAAGAGTTACCGCAAGAGCTGTGGGACTCACTGTACCTCACGAGCTTTTAGATGATATTTATAGCAGAATTAATTGCGTGTAGAAGAGTGGACACTTAGAAGATTGATAGAATTTAAATTGATAATGAATTATAATCACCATCATTTCTGACCTCTTACATTATATAGGGTATGCAACTTCACCTAGCAATTTCTCCATTAATGTTAACACTTCTGTTTGATCTATAGCCTGTTTCTAATACAACCAGTTTTGAATTAAAGACCACAAGTGATGGGAAACGGTGCCATAGAAGAAGACTAATCAGAAACATTGTTCTTCAAGCACTATTAAGGCTTAAATTATTTTGCAACCTTTATCTCCCCCCATCTTCATGTTCATTTGTGTGTCATGCCACACAAGGATTGTGTTCTGGGAAAGTAACACATTAACTAAATTCTAAAGGAAGAAATTACTAGTTTGGGCTGTACTTTAATTATGTAAAACTTTTTTTTTTTTTTTTTTTTTTACTGGAGATAAAAAGATAAGGTCTGACCAAATCCTAAGGCAGTTGTGTGCTCCAGCCAAGTATATGCTACCAGCCTGACCTTAATTTTTGTCCTCAGTTAATATTGACTCCTTATGTGTTATTGAACAACTTAATTATGCCTAGGGTGCCTCAACTGTGGCTGGAAGTGCCCATCCCAAACAAAGTAGTATCTGTCCTTCAGCAACACAGAAATCTTGTAATCCCTTTCATGCCTTATCCTGATTCCAGTAACAGTTGGTCCCAGATCACAGAATCACAGAACAGCTGAGAGTGGAAGAGACCTCTGGAGGCCACCTGGTCCAACCCCCTGCTCAAGCAGGGCCACCTAGAGCAGCTTGCTTAGGACCATGTCCAGGTGGCTTTTGAAGATCTCAAGGGAGGGAGACTCCACCACCTAAATGCTTCAGCAAAGGTAGAAATCATCTTCAAAGAACCACTATACAGCTGCAGGGGAAATTTCTGCAGGCTCTGACAGCAGTTGTTTTTTGTTCTGCAGTATGAAAGCTTACCTCCTTTATGAACTTTTATCCTGGCTAGTGTAAAGGCACATAAAACTCTTATAAATATCTAATCTATTTTTAAATCCTAAGAAGTTCTTATCCTGAGCCAACAAATTCCACAAGTTAATTATACATTATTTTTAAAAGAATTTTAGTTTTACTATAGCATAAAGAAAAAGCAGTAAAACCAGTAACTCCAGCTCTGCTGGATCCTGAAATCATACAAGGGAAGATTTATTGTTATGGATTAATTTTTATTTATTTATTTATTTATTTTTTTCCAGAAGTAGGGATGTTAGGTGCTGCCCAAACATACATCTCCCTGTGCCAAAGTGATAACAATCTACGGATAAGAAAGATATGAGAAGTGAGGAGATGTATACAGACAAATATTTGAAACAATTAATTACAAAAATCAGTAAATAATGTTTTTTGTTTGGTTTTGTTTTCTAAATGCCCCCATCTGCCTCCATTCTTTTTCCTTTTGGCCATTAAACATTTCTTGAGTTATTTGAGTTGTCATGGTAGCAGTGAGTCTTGAGCAGGGATCTGGTGAGAGAGGAGTGGGGATATCCTGATAAAGATCTCCCAGAGAGCATCCTGGCTGTAATGTGCACACCACATTTCAAGACTGTGGACAAGAACAGATGAAATCCTATCAGAGGGGTTCAAAACCTTTGATAATTCTGGAAAAACACACCCTCCCTGTCCCTGTTCCCCACCCCTCCCACTTCCCCCTCTGCCACGCACACACAGTTTGCCTTTGGGATTTTTCCACTCACTGGCCACCACTCAATGCACCAGATTTAGCAGCTTAGCTATAGATAGGAGAAATGATTTGCAGCCAACAATCACCAAGCTACAAACCTTGGCTTTGTAACTGTATGATACTTTTGAGTCTGATCTAAAAAGGCTATGCTGTGCTAAAAATGCACTTTAATTTTCTGTTAAACAATACTAGTTCTGTTTCTAAACCACAACTTAACTTTCCCTTTCAACCTCTAACACTTAATTTCCTCAATAGTTTCTCACAAGGGAATTTATCTTTCAGAAATCCACAAAAATATTTCCTGCTATTTTACCACTGTGTCTTACCTTTTTCTTTCTACCAGTTCCTTGTAGAACATTACATAGGAAACCTCTGGGAAAAACGAGTGAGCTAATGGTGACAAGGGCTCATCTGGAAATTTTCTCTGAAAGTTTCCAAAATTTTGTCAGGCCTTCTGAGTTACTATGGAATATTTCACATACCTCCCCCCTTCCCCCCTTTGGTAACCCAATATCTTAAATCCTGGGGACAGAGAAGGGATGAAATCATAGTGGGCTGAGGATGAGGGTGAAACTGCAGCACTGCCTGATAGCTGCTGCGTCAGAAATCGACTTCTCCACTGGGGAAGTGAGAGAAGCAGAGGGGGGAAGATGGGGAAAGCAAGGGGCCTGCAAAACATCTGAAGGTCTGCCCAAAGTACTTGAAAAAGAAACAACCATGACACAGAAGAGTGAAAATAATTTTAATGCAGGTGAGGAGGGAGGCAAAATGGAAGTAATTGTCCTCAATGTGAAAAGGGGGGAAAATAAATTTTGGGGAAGAAGGAAAATTAAAAAAAAAAAAAAAAAACCTGTAACACAGTCACTTGATTGGCACCTAATTGCTCCTCAGCAACAAGTGGTGATTGCATACCTTTTCCAATGCAGGGAGAAAGGCAGGGACAGGCAACAGGAGCAGAAGAAAATGGGTGGAAAGTGAAAGAAAAACGCCTGGAGTGTCAGTGTATGTGTAGTTCTAGTTTGTAATATTTAAAAAAAAAAAAAAAAAAAAAAAAGATACAAAATTGCTGAACTTCAGGGTGTCTGCTGCTCCTTTGTAGAAATGACAATGCTATTTTTTTTACTTCACAAGCTGTCCTTTGAAATGTGTATTTTAAGCATTCAGCAGCCTTAGCGCCTGTGGATCTACACTTCCATCTAACAAGAGGAAATCTAGCCCTTGTGGAGTTGGAAAAACATGCAGTTAATCTCAAAACGGCATTGATTTTTGTGGGGTGGGTTGCAGTCCTCTGTGGATACAAAACTAAATAAAATTCTGTATTTTTAGTTTTCTGTTAGTCCATGAAGGAAAACAGGAAAATGGCACAAAGATCTGTGTCACAGGGGGCAGATCCTCAGTCCTCAAGCAAAAGTCCCACTGAAATAAGGTTAATGAAATAATTTACCCAGCGGCTTTCTGCCCTTCTGTCCTGTTCCTTCCAGAAATCAAGTTGCAATGCCTGTAAATCTAAGATATGGTATCAGGAAAAAAATTAATGACAGCATCTAGAAGAACCCCAGGTAAATTTCATACTTTAACGATAGGCCACAGAGGAGCTATTTTGTCTGCAACCAGAAAGGCTCTCAAAGCACACCATATGGTTCTTTGTCAAAAGGAAGAAAATACTTCTATCTGAAAGTTCCGTCCCACAAAAAAGCATAGTGGAAGTACCGAAACATCTCAGTGTAAGTGTTCTTTAAAACTTTGCATGTGACAACAATTAAAATGTTCTTGTTTCGGAATACATCTGCTCAGCTGACTATACTGCTATTGTGCTCTCTTTTTTTTTTTTTTTTTTTTTTTTACAGTAAATAGTTCCAGAAATAGATTATTAAAAGATTTCAATAAACAGTCCTAAACTTTGACCATTTGTTCATTTGTTGCAATACAGGTTTTTATGCTTCTGAGCATGTTTGTTGGACTATATTGATAATTTCTTCAGCTTGCTTGTCTCTAGCAAAATCCCCTTACTCTTTTTTAAACAGAGGAAAATGGCATCTTCACTGAGGCCCCTGAATATTAATTTACAGATCAGCCCTCTGTACTACAGATGTCCTAGAAAACAACTGTCTGCTTAGAGCTTAATGCACTGTTTTTCACCTAGTGAACCCTAAACAGAATGATACCTTTTCACCCAAGTACCCACTGCTGTCTCTGTCTCACGGAGTATAAGGTGAGATCACAACTGTGCACTGACCACTTTGGCTGAGAATCCAACTGCTTTGAAATTCTTTTCTTGAAATGGTGTGAAATATCTCAGGTTTATTGTTTTATTACACACGTCTGCTTCAGTAGGCTTCTGGCAAGCACTGAAGCACACAAGATCAATACTTGGGATTTCTGGAGTACTACTAACTGAGTTCTTAATAAACAAATCTTAGAATTTGATTGGTGATGTAAGAAAGGAAGGAAAATGTACTGCTGGGGTATTGAAAGTAATTGAATATAGAAAAGTGGAAGGGAGAGAATACTGATAGCACATACAGACCAGAAAAAGCTTCATCTTACACTTAAACCATGCAAGTAATCAGTGAATAAGAACAACAGTTAGACATACTATACACAAATGTGATTAGGCTGGAATGTATGGAAAATCAAAGGTGGTATCCCACCTATCTCTGCATAATGTTGTCCAAACTCTAAGTGTCAAGGAGGTAAATTCAGAAAGATAATGCTTCAAATGTTGCTAGATCATCTCATGCAGGCCTATTGAAGCCACTGAAGTTGCAAACCCAAGCAAGATTTATACGCCCACGAGATGGCTATGGAAACTTCAGGATACACTCTAAATATTAGTGGTTTTGTTTTTAGGCTAAAGCTTTTCCTTATAACACACCATTTTTTCTTCGTTGCATGTGCATCAGAAGGTCCAGTAGCATGGGTGAGTAATTAAGGTAGGCATTAATGTACAATATGATGACAAGTACTATTTTTGGGGGGTAGGTATTCTATTTTGAAAGATGACATTGCCAATTTTGACAGTGAGGACTGAGACAAGAAATGAGAAACAATGTGCATAGTTTTAACATCTTACATGAATATGCATCACAACCTTGCCAAAGTGAAAAGATGTACATATCATTAAAAAAAAAGATTGTGTATTGTAAAGGGAAGTTGGAATTTTATATAGAATTTTATGAATAATTAAAAACAAAACAAAACAAAACAAACAAACAAAAAAACTCTTTTCTCATTGCTGAAAGAGAGGTCTATGACTTCTTGGCAATCAGTTTCTTGGGAACAGCAATTGAATTTGAATTCCTCCACCATTTTAAACTGATGGGTTACAAAAGATTTGAAAAATACACTGATTTCTTTATACGAAACAGATGCAGTTTAGATTCAAATGTTGTTTAAAAGAACACAAGCTATAGCAAATGCAATTGTATCTGACAGACAAGTATGTGATCCTTTTATTTAGTTATATAGCAAAAAAAAAAAAAAAAATGGAATTTGCACATTAACATCAGTGACATTGAGTGAAGCCACCAAATTCAGAAAAATTACTGTGCCCCAGCAAAGTTTTAAATAATTAACTAAAAAAGTAGCAATTCAAAGTGGGGTCTCATAGGAATGTGAAAAAGTAGAGAAGTTGGAGGGAAGTGCAATCAATTTAAGTATACCAAAATGCTTTCTATGGGGTTTTTAACAGCGTTGAAGATGTCATGATAATCTAAGAAATCACATGTCCAGCTAATGAACACCTATCACATTTTTCATTTTAAAAAGTTTTGGTATTAAAAGTTGTAAAACACCATCACTCTCCCCTTTACAATCTTGGTTTGGATTCTCCCCCATGAAATGGCACATAAAGATGGTTGGGATTATTCAACCAAAAAAGGAACATGGTTTTTGTAAGAAATGTTTTGGGTTTTTTGACCAGCTCTACTGAACATTCATTGCAGATTCAACATTTTCAAAACTGTTTCCTGAAAAGAGAGGCTGTGGGCTAATGCTGTGACAGACAATTATATCCTGTTTGCAGGAAAATAAAGGTAAGTACCATAAAGAAAGCACCCTTTTAACACTTCATGAAACAAGGTATACATGCAATATAAGGACAGAGAATTAAACACATTTCACCATAGAAATTCATAGAGTAACTTAGGCTAGAAAAAGTTCCAAAAGACTCGACCAGCCCTCTGCTCAACACATGACTAATAAGATCAGGTTGCCCACGAACTTGTTCAGCTGAGTTTCAGTTATCTCCAAGGACGGAGATTCCACAATGACATTTTCTCAAGCATTCATGGTCCTGTGGATAGAACAACAGACTGACGCTTACATGCAATTCCAGTGGTCTTTACCATGTGGCATTACGCAATTCGATTTGTCAATTTGTAAAACTTGAATTGCTATCCAAGTCTGCATAACATCCTCTGAGATGCAGCTTATATTACTGCATTCCAAACACTAAACAGCGGTGTATTTAAAGATGCCATCACTACAGAATATACCTTCTGAAGTCTTTGTCTCCCACCATGTGAGGAATGAAGGTAAGGAAGTAAGCGAAAGACACATTTTACGTAAACCAACAGACTACTCTGAACAGTTACAGTGGCCTCAACTATTGGCACCTTCAACTCTTGGCTTCTTTTTTACTGTTGATACCCACTTCTTTCAGTATTCGGGTTGAATAGTTCTCAGCCATTATTGATCTACCCTTTTTGTTATGTTCTCAGTGTTCACTTTAGTTACCTTATTCTCAGATTTTATATGAAAATTATCATATTTTTTTCCATGTTAGACTGTAGATATTGCCTGTATGCCCCAACTGCCAAATCCTTGCACATCATTCTCTCAAGAAGCAGTACATGTAAGGACTCCATTTCCTCTTTGTATGGTGAAATGACTAGTTTATAACTAGAAATTCACAAGACAACTCATGCTGTTGATGACAGAACCATTTTCTTCATGATGCTTATATGATTATTTAAATTCTGATCTGACAACAATATTCATACAAAATACATCATATGGAGTATTAAGTGTATTCTTTCTCCCTTCAACACTATTTAGACTCTGCAGGCAAAAATCCCAAAGTTTTCTTTCTGCAACTTTTGCTTCTGCTTGGATTTTTTTTATTAAGACATTTCCTTGAACTTGTTTGTCTTTTTCTGGACCCTCTTCAAGATAAATTTGAATCATCATGAATTTGCAACATCATGAGACGGGATTTAGACATCATGGTGAACATGGAGTCAATTGAGTTTAGCTCGCCTGCCACGAATGCCCCATTTCAAAGAATTACACCAATCTGAGTCCTCATGGGACAAGTTGCTCATCATTGCATAGCGTTAAATTGTGATCTCTGAAACCATAGAGCGATTAGATCAAGAATGCCACCACATCTGAAGTCATGTGGATGCTACCCTTTTATGTGACCATCACTGTGTATGGTTTTGTCACACACCATATCCCTATTCAAGCTGTGGCAGCTTTAACAATGACACTCAAAGTCTGAAACAGGGGATTTTTCCACAATGAAGCAGAACAATGATACAACATTTAAAAATCCCGGGAGTGGGAGTATAGAACTGCTCCTTTGCCATCTCCTCCTCAGTGACCTTGCACAAACCCCGTGAATCTTCAGTTTCTAATCTTTGGCATGCAGTCGATAAGCCATCCTGATCTCAGTGCCGCAAGGCTTGGCACAGGGTCTGAAAACACTTTGACAGCCTTTTATTTGTAGGGACTGTAAGAGAGCACAGTGTTAGAATAATAGAATCATTAAGGTTGGAAGAGACCTTCAAGATTATCTGGTCCAACCATCACCCTACTGCTAATGTCAGCCACTAAACCATGTCCCGAAGCACCACATCCAACCTTTCCTTGAACACCCCTAGGGATGGTGACACCACTACATCCCTGGGAAACCTATTCAATGCGTGACCACTCTTTCTGTGGAGAAATGTCTCCTAATTTCCAACCTGAACATCCCCTGGCGCAACTTGAAGCCATTCCCTCTAGTCCTATTGCTAGTCATCTGTAAAAAGAGGCTGACCCCCAGCTCCCCACACCCTCCTTTCAGGCAGCTGTAGAGAGCAATAAGGTCTCCCCTCAACCTCCTCCTGACTAAACAACGCCGGTTCCCTCAGCCACTCCTCACAGGACTTGTGTTCCAAGCCCTCCACCAGCTTTGAAGCCCTTCTCTGGACATGCTCCAAGGCCTCGATGTCCTTCTTGTACTGAGGGGCCCAAAGCTGAACACAGTTCATTAAACAGTGTTAGCACATGAATGACTTTTTAATGTTGTACCCTGCGCTGACAGATTGGCACATCACATTGAGGAGCTATTTTGGGACACGACTCGCAGTGCCACCTGCTCCGTAGTACCACAGAAGAGGCAGTGACACGGTGATGGCCACGGGCCCCGGGCCCTAGGACCGTCAGGCAGGCACAGGTGCGTGTCACCTGCCTGGGGGACAGCACGGCAGCTCCGGGAGCGGCGCCCTTGGGGGGAGGCGGTGACAGGAGGCCCCGAGGCCGCGCACCTAGCCCAGGCCGGGCCGGGGGTTTCCATGCCCGCACGGCGAGGTACTTTCCGCGCCGCCCAGGGCACGGCTATAACCTTTGCGTTACTCCCACTTCGCCCGGAGGGGCGGAAACTCCGGGCATACACAGATCGCGAGGGT
>CM021698.1:32060215-32147904 GCA_011074415.1 Stictonetta naevosa
GCCGGGCCCGCCGCCGCCGCCGCCGCTCCTCCCCTGGCCCCGCCGCCGCCGCCGCCGCCCCCGCGGGGGCCGGGACTGAGAGCGCCGCGCCGCCGAGACGCGGCCCCGAGGAGAGGCAGCGGGAGCGGGAGCGGGAGCGGGGCCGGCCGCGCCGCACGATGTGGGTGCCGCTGCTGGCGTGCCTCACCGCGGGGATCGTCTCCGTGCCCAAGTGCCAGCGCGGCCCCGGGGCCCTCCTCGGGGCGGCCCGGCTGCTGGCGGCCGTGCCGGGACTCTGCCAGCGCCGTAAGTCGCCGAGCGGCTCGGCTCACCTAGCGGGGTGGCTCCCGGGGATCGCCGCGGCCCAGGAGGGACAGCGGGCGGCCGGGTGGTGGCGGTGCCGGGGGGGCTCTGCCGGGGCTGCCGGCGGAGGGGGTGGAGGTGCGGGGAGGGCGCCTGCCCCTGCCCGGGGTGCTGCTGCGGGCAGAGAGGGCGCTGGCCGAGGCGGGCAGCACCTCGGGTTGTAGCAGGGCTTCCCAAAAATAACCCTGGCTTCAGGTTCGTCGCGGGCAGGGCGAGGAGGCTGTGCAAGTGTCCCTCAGGTCATGCAGTTTGTCAGACGGAGCCAGCAGGTTAGTCCGGTAGTCCACAAAGGGTCTCTCATTCAGCTGGTCGTGATCAGAAACGCAGAGCAAGTTGTCAATCACTTTCCTTCTTTCCTTCTCTCTTTCCTTCTCTCTTTCTTTCTCTCTTTCCTTCTCTCTTTCCTTCTCTCTTTCCTTCTCTCCTTCTCTCTTCTCTTTCCTTCTCTCTTTCTTTTCTTTTTTTTTCCTTTTCCCCTTCTGGAATAAATGCATATTCCATGTTTAAGCCTGGAGCCAGTTTAGAATATTAACTTCTAACCTCCAAAAATAAGATTTGCAATGGGAACAATGTATTAGTCTTAAGTTCCTTACTGCATATGTGACAAATTCGTGCCTAATTCAGTGGGATTTGCCCAGTGCTGTTAAAAACAATGGAATAATTTGTTAACTTTCACAGGATAATTTATTTTGCTTTTTTGGCTTCATATTTTGAGTTCAAAACCAAACTAAATGTCAATAGGAAAAAATAAAATATAATATTATTAAATGGCTTATGAAACATGACAGCTTGCATCCAGCATTCCAGATTCTTTTCTGTGCAGTGTAATTGAGTTTAAAGGCTAATTGAAACTTTATGTAGAGGAGAGTGTTGTGCCTTAGTGCAGTGGTGTGCCTGCTTATGAGTGTAGCTCCTGGGTGCAATAGTGCAAAGAATACTTGAGAACAGTATGACATAGGTGAAGATTGTAATTGGGGCTTTGGCTGCAAAAAGTGCTTGCTTTCTTTGTTGTGCTTGGTAGTGAAAATATACATGGATGGTAAGTTGTGGGTTACATGTTTATTGTGACAACAGCTACCAGATCAGGCAGTCTGTAACTCCAATAGATCTTGTGTTTTTTTCTTCTTTATTTGAAACCTCTGCTAATTCATGAAAGCTGAAAGTCACACTGAATTCTTTCCTTCATACATAATCACTTTACAGGCTAGAGCCACAGTAGAAGCAAGAAGAGCGTTTTGGTTTGTTTTTCCTTGAGTGAGCACATAAATGGTAGGGGTTTGGATGCTGATTATGATTGTAATTATTTACTTGTCATTGCTTTGTAATTTTGGTTGCGTTAGCTCTCTCAGCCAGTGCAGCACCACCTGAGTTCCTTGAACTTCTGCAGGCTGCTGCTGGAGAAATGCGGGGCAGCAGCTCCATGTACAGCTACTTGGCAGCGCAGCAGCTTTGTTGAAGCAGCCACTCCTCTTTGCTTCTGCTTTGACAGTGCTGGGCATGGAGAAGAGCATCATGCTGTTCCCGTGCCATCAGCAAGTTGAGTTTATTTATGTGCGGATTTGGCAGAAACCATGCATCTGTTGCAGTGAGTCTCCAGTTCTGAAAGAAGCTGGAATGAATATAAAATGTACATGGGACTGAAATTTATTCATTCTTGTTGGAGCATTTGCTGCTCTTCTAACTGAAAAATGTGCAGTTTGATGCTACCTGAAGTGTTTGTTCTGCAAACTGAAATTTAGGATGTGAGTTTACTGCCTGGGGGTACGTAAAGGTAGAACTTGACCCCGAGTTTGCAGTTAAGAGGAGTGCAGAAGGAAATCTCACAACACTGTAAAGCCGCAAGTCCCAAATTAAAGGTTCTGTAAGCTCAGATAAAAGGTTAGTGTTGCTCCTTTCTACAAAGGGTCCCTTGTTCAGTACGTCTTACCAAGGGAAGTTTGCAGTTCACTAAGCCAACTAAAACAAATACCTGATGTAAGAATGTAGCTAATTCAAAATGAAATTCATGTTGTAGTGATTTACACAGATCCTGAATTTATTATGGAACACTGAAAACTGACAAACTCCTAAGGACGTAAAGCAGTGAAGTGAATAAGAGCTGAATTCTACAGCAAGAGCACATGCGTGCTTTGTGTTAATCAGTTGTGTAACTTCTGCACTTAGGTGCAGAGAGAGTCGGTTCACTTGGCTCATTCAGAAACGAAACTCATAAAAGTCTTTAGTTTGTATCCGCTGTATAACCACATGGAATACATGAGGTTAAAATACTGTAGGATGACTGACATCTGGGTTAACAGAGAACATTGGTTCAAATCCCAGTATTGTCTTAAAAAGCAGTTTTTAAGCATATTGAAATTTGAATGCTAAGGTGGCACTTTCAAAGTACCTACAGAGTCATTCTGTATGAAACTCAAGTAAGCAGAGTTTACATGTGAGGTACGCACAGGGGTTGGATGGCATGAAAGTCTTTATCCCCAGTTTCAGAATTAAACAGTCATGTGACAATTCTAGTACATAGCCATGGTTGACAAATCTCTTGACATTTTAGAAGTTAGTATTTCTGGTCTTGTTTAGAGCACCATATGGGACGAACAGCTAGGGGTTGGGGAAAGGAGAGGATCTGTGATGATAGCAAGGACAACTGTTCATTGATTTATCCCAACAGCAGGACTTCTGATGCCAAACATAATTCACTAATGTTCTCTCATCTGGTTCGTTGGTGCTTTGCCAGTTTTGTCACATTATATTCTCATGTGTGTTCCCTCTAGTTAGAAAGTTTCATAAATCATTACTGTGTCACTTCTCAAAGGACTAGGAAAAGCTATTCAAACCACCCATGCGAAGTGGTCAGGAAATGTCCCTGCATAAACAAAACAAAACAAAAACAACAAAAACCTGAAACAAATGGTACATCTTCATAGCTTTAACCATGAATTTGTCTCTTGATTTCTCTTCTGTGCCAGCCCATTTCTGTTTAGGGCACAGTGGAAGCTGTGTTGAATGGAATACTGAGCATTGAGGCTGTTCTGCCTTTCCTAAGTCTTGAAGTAATCCAAGGAAGAGAAAGCCCATTTATAATTTCCTGAGCCTGTGTGGGTGATCTGCTCCCTAAGGGTGTTTGATCATCCTTGGGAAAGCCAACCTGAGTGTTTGAGAGGGAATATAGCAGTGGGTTGCACTTCTGAGAAATAGCCGTGGGGAAGTCTGCTTATCTGTGTGTTGCTTGTGGAGCATATTGTGCCAAAGGTATGCATACATTACAATACTTTGCAGATTGCATACTTCTCATAATCTGTTGCAATTTCATATGTTTCATATGTTTCTTAGGGGGGTTATTCAGTAGTTCTTTATTTTATGTTTTTTGCAACTTGAATGAAATAGGTGGTTGCAGGTATAGCATTTGCAATGTTTCCATACTACAGATGGGGTGCTTGTGGGGAAAGAGATGAGATGGGCAGTTCACCAACTAGAGAAGCAATAAACAGACTGTTGGTGCACTGGAAAGGTTGGCTCTATGTCATTATGGACATGTCACTGCAGCTTGAAGACTGCATGCAGCATGAATGCTCTTCAGAGCAGTTTGAAGAGGAAGTAGCTTCTGCTCTGGTCCTTAAGCTTTCAAGGGCTGGAGCTGCAATAACAACTGAGCAAGCAGGAATTATACTCAACTAGTCAAGATAGCTGAATGAATAAATTTGATTTTCCATTGAAGTATAGTCTAAGTTTGATTTACCTCCCCAGAGCATCAGTAAGATATTAGAATGTGAGCTTTATGGAAGCTTAAGAAAATCTTCATCAAATAAGCCCTCATCTGGTTGTATGTTCAAAGTACATAAACAGGACATTAAAATATCAGTGAGTCTTGTAACCTCCCATATGCTTCACAAAGTGCCAGCAATATTTTTCAAGTTCCTAAAAAGAATTCAGTCACAAAATAAGAACATCAAGGAACTTTTCACGCGAATGACTCCTGAAAACAGAACCACATTAGTTGCAGGTATTACAGGTGGTACAACAGAGAGCTACCAAACTAAGACAATTTTAAAATGGAAATAATAAAAACAATGAGATGTACGTGTTAATTTGGTCTTGGATTTGGATCAATTGGTATTGCTAATCTACAGTAGGAGGTGTGAGAAGAGAAATATATCATTTACAACTTGTGTAACTTGACATTGGCTGCTGATGTTTATCAAGACTTTCAGAAAGTCAGATTCATCATTAGTATACTTGAGAGTAAGTTCTGAGTATAAGCTAGAGATCTCACGCCTTTGAAATAGACATAAGGTAAGAAACATTGATCTCATTTTACAAATGAAATCTACGCTATATACATGAGTTATTTTGTTCATGACCAACGTGCATCTAAAAACTACCTGTAGCAAAAACGTGCTTTTTTCAGTATTGGGACAGGTGTTTCTTAGGCACTGGTTTAATGAGGTCTGCCAAGAAGGACAAGCAGAATGGCTTTGTCTTGAGATTGAAAAGTTGCTCAGTGATCTTATAAGACATTCATTATGCTAAAATCCTATATTTTCAATAAGTGTATACGTGAACTCTCCTCTGCTTTTATGGTAGCTGGTAGTGCAGACATTTTGGTGTAAAAAAATAGCTTCTCAAGTTGAATGTACTGAAAGCAAAAATCTGGAAAAGAACATCAATTCCTTTCTGTTAATAAACTTTTAAAAGTTAAATTCTTAAGGCCTCGGTGTTTCTACTTATGTCTCCTTTCCAACAAAATCTGTCTTCAACTGTATGTGTCCATTACTAATTGTTGACTTCTGTCTAACCAGTGAAATAAATGTAGTACTTCTTTTTAATCTGCTTAAATAGGCATAATTTTTGATGGACAAAATAGATTATGGTCTGTTATTCTTCTCTAGGCACTTGAACTTTATTAACAAATAAAAACTTCTTTGGCAGCTTGCATAAATGGACTTGGGCTATTTAGCTTTTGGGAAGGATGTAGGGCTCTAATGAATTGGTTCACTGTCCACTGTAATGGAACCTTACTTCAAGAAGAGGAGTAAGCCTCTTGCCAGCCATTCAGGATTCCCTCTTGTTCTGGTGGCAGAACAAGCATAATCCCTTGAGCAAAATGTAAGTGCTTCAGGATGATAGGAATTTACAGCATTAGAAAGCTGCCAAAAAGGCAACTTCTAGCTGATTCTATGAGCCTAAATTCAGAAATTTGCAAAGTTCATAATTGTCTTTTTTTTTTTTTTTTTTCCATGTGTTTCTATGCTTCCCATGACATCGTTGTCATACGCCTGTGGTAATTTCTGCCTGCTGTTGCCCGTGGTGACTGAAATGAGCCTTATCAAAAGACATAAGTGAGAGATTTTAACTGTAATTATTGGAGGAGGGAAATTCTCTAGCTTCAGGCAGGTGGGATAATGCTCCTGGATGCTGAATTTTTATTTTTCTTAGGGCCCCTTCTTTGGCCACTGACTTGGGAGTTGTTAGCAACACAGTGTTTTTGAGTTCAAATCTTAAAAACTTCAGTATTTTTGGTATTTTGCTGTTGTTGTAGCTGTGTTATGAATAGAGCTGTATGATGTATGGTGGCATTCACAGAAGTTGTCCAAATCTGATTAAACCAGTACCTCCCCTCTCCAAAATAAATTCTCTTCCTTCTTGGTGTTCAAGTGAGTTGGGCTAAGTGAATTCCACTTGCTGTACTGTAATTAAGTATGATTTATTTCCACTTCACCTCCACAGGATGACAGGGGTTAGTACTGTGCTGAGAACAACTTGTTTCTTTGAGATGGGAGCTTCTTGCTGGAAAGCAGAAGGTTAAACATGGCAAGATCCCATCTTCTTGTACAAACAAGACTCCCAGGAAATAAGAAGACTTGAGACAACTTACACTTTGGCATGAATGATGCAAAATGACCTAAATAAAACTAATGACATAAGCAAGCATGCTCTTCCAATCTAAGCAAAGCTGTTGAATTGCATTTTTCTGTCAAAAATGCTGTGGCATGACTTCAGAACGTTATATAAATCACTACCTGTTTAAAGTCTTGAAGCTGCATATTTGAAGGCTGTCTCCTACAGAGCATTTAAACTGCACCTGCAAGACATGCACATATGTGAGTACTTACTTGCAGAGGCACAAGCAGAAGTTTGCATTCAAACAGTGTATGTGCACCAGTAGTTGGAGTTAGTATATGAGTCTGCATATTTTACAGCCTGCAGTCATGTTTTATGTAGTCTTCACCCCCATGTTACAAAAAACTAACAGGCTTACATGGAGGTTAGACAGTGCCTGTTCCTAGGCCGCAATGATTGCTATTTTTTCAAATTTTTTGAATGTTTATGAACAATGCATACGTCTCCTGTGTTAGAAACTCCATGTCTCATTATTCTTGTAAAAGGTCTTTGTGTTCATCCAGTTTTGATGTGTATATTCAGAAAAGCACTGGAGTTAAACTCAGATTTGAAGGACTCATGCTTCATCTGTTAATCATCAAATTGTATCTTAAAATCTTGTGCTGTGCTATCACACATTTACTAAAATATGACATAACTGTTTTCTTGCATTCAAAGAGAATAAAAGTAACAACAACAACAACAACAAAAGAAAATCCCAGAAAGTTTTTACTGCATTCCATTTTTCTCATGGCCAATGATTGTGTTGGAATACGCAAAACTCTCTTGAAAAGCAATTATGAAATAACAAATAGCAAACACTTGTTAGTCCAGAAGGCAATAACATTTTTAAAATAGCCCTATTGAATATATCTCCCTCCAGAACTTGTGCACTCCACACTACATGTCCATAAAGAGTAGTGGTTACCCTCTTTGATACCAGTCTTTTAACATTGTATTATTGAGGTTTTCTAATTGTGACTATAATCTCTGTATTGTGTTCAATGATTTCTTTTAACCCTGATATTTCATCCTTTTATACTCATGCATACAGTTTTTTATGTTTATATGTAAGCATGCAGTGGTTCAGGGCTTTTTTTTTTCAGGAAAAAAAAAATCTGTAAAGCAAAATTTAGTTATCATTTTGTGTTCAGAATTGAGGGACTGGTTCCTCTAGATATTCAGCTTTGAGAATTGCAGTCTGGAACAGAGAATAAATTTGTTCCAATCCACAATGTATACAGATAAAAGTAAGTCAAGTGAGTTGTTTGCATTGCTATGGAGGAAGAACCTGTGGAGCAGGTAATCCATGATGATGTCCTTGGTGAAGAAACAGCTCTGAGATGTTGCCAATCCTCTGCACTGTTCGTAGGTTTGTGAATGCAAGTGCAGAAGCAGGAAGAGGTAGTGTTTTTATGGGGTGGAAAGCAACAATTTGGTGAGTACTAGATATAAAATAGGAAGGCATATTAGGGAAGTGATTTGCGGTTGAAGGATCTTGAGCGCTAGAAGATGCTTGGAAAAAAAAATACCTTGGGTCTACTTTTATAATCCTATATAGTATACACAGGAATGTACTAACCATTCTGGGTTGCGCTTGTGTTACTGCTGGTCGTGCTTACAAACACAAAAGAAATGAAATCAGCCATGAGGTACGGCAGTAGCCATTCAGGACTTCACTGTAGCAGCGTGACTGTAGCCAAGCTGGCCAACTCCTAGGGAGATCCTAGCAGCTGGAAATGACTTGAGTATAATGATTCCCATGCCCATGTTCCCTCTTAGGAAACAAGGGAATTAACACAGCTCCATGCATCCTGAAGTTTCCTTTAAATCAAGAGATTTAATAAAAAAAGATTTAAACCCTTTGGTTCCATATGCTTTGCATTTTTACTGGTGCAAAGTTGTGCAAACAGGGCCATCAAACCTGTGCCATAAAAGCTAATGGCTGTGGGAAATGAGTCCCTTCTAATGATATAATCAGAGTAAATTGTCCTGTGTGTTTTTATTTGCAAGAGACAGAATAGGTTGGCTTCAGAAACCAAATAATCTTTGACTCATTGTTTGCAGGCAATGGATTACAGCAACAAAATTTAACCATCTCCTGTAAAAGCAGGAAGCTTCATGGAAAGGAGAGGCTACGAGTAGAGCTGGACAAGAAACAAAACTTGCATGTTGTGAAAAATTCCAAGGTCACATTGCTTGTTTTCATTCTATATTGTGACTTGGGAACAAAGTCAGTCTGGGGTAGTCAATAGCTCTGTCTCCCACACTCAAGGTCGTGTTTGAGGCTGCAGTTTGAATGTTGTGTTTGTGAGTCCTAACTGCTGCACCAGTAGCTAGTTTGGGCAGTACCTTTTCCAAAATGCTATGTGCAACTTTCTGATAGGAAAAAAAAATATCTCAAAATCGATACATTACCCTGAAAAACGAGTTTATTTGGATCTGAGGCTTCTGTTCTCCAGTTTTTCCTTTTGAATGGAGTGCAATATTCATATAATTGAACTTTCCAGAGAGATGAGGCTAAGAAAGATAGGTGTGGGTTCAGGGAGGTGTCAGGAGTACCTCCTTGAAGCTTTGCATCATTCCTTAGTTATGGAAGTGTGCACACTCCTTACTCTGCTGGGGATCTCCATCCATGTGCCATTACACAGCATCCAGCATCAGCGTTACAAATCCCAGCATCAGCAATAATGTACTTTTCTGTCTGAACTGTCCTAATGCTGTGTGGCCCAAGGTCTCCTCTTTTTCCTCGTCCCCCTTTGCCTTATTCAGCAGACATCCAGCATCAGTTCTCTCAAGTGTTGTAACTCAGAAGTCACACAATGTGGAAAAAAAAAAAAAAGGAAACTCTCGGTTATGTCACTGCATAGTCAAAGACATGAACTCTGCTGTACTGAGGCAGACTGCTGCATCACTTGACATTTTGATGACTTTTAAAATCATTTGTGTGGTTTTCATTAATGCCCTTCAGTCTCATAGAGCAATGTGATCATATGGCAATGCAGAGTGATTGAGGAAACCAAGAACTATCAGTAGGATACTGGCAGAGTTAGGAATGGGAGCCCACACTGGTCATTCCATTTGGTCATCAGTAGTGCTCTTCACTGCATTTATTCGGACATATATGTATACATCATATTTATGTCTCATTTCTCTCTCTCCTTTATAACCACATCATGTATTTATCTTTCAGTATATTCTGCTTTTCTTTTAAGGAATACTGTAACTCTTGGTTATTATTATTATTATTATTATTATTATTTGAATGGCCTGTAGGAAAAGGATACCTGGGGTGGGGTGTTTTTCTATTTGTCTGATTGATTGACTGACTAATGGAAAGGTGTTTTTACTGACTTGTTTACATGTTTACAGAAGTTTTTTCCAGGGCTCAGGATTTAATGGAGCCAATCATCTTTCGCACCTTTCTTTTAAACACCTTCTTTTTCTTAGAGAATATACATCTCTTACATGCTCAGTTTTAGAATATTGCTGCTTCTCTTGCTTGTAAAAAATATTTTCAAATATGTGTACAGTTTAGCTCCTATTTGAGTAGTGAACCTAATGTGGACAACCACTAATACAGCAGTGAAATTAACAAGTCTGTACTGTAAGAAATGGGAAAGGGAGGAAAGCAGAGAAGTTGTCTGGTAATTTTGTTCAAGTAATCTTAGGAATTTGTTCTGCAGCATAATAGATGCACAATTTTCAAATTGAAATCTCCTTTTTTGGACAAGGGATAGAACCTGGAAGAGCTTATTCAGAGGTGTACCTTGTAACCCTCTTGGAAAAACAGGTGGTGACAAAGCATGTTTTTGAAGTATGCCATTGTGCCCAAGGGCTAAAGAGACTTTGCTTATTGCTCACTTGGAAAAAGGGGGGAGAAAGCCCTAATTCCAGGATTAGGTTTTAGGATTGGCAGTGAAAGCAGTCTCTCATTTTTTCCTTGTAATCTGAGCAAGTAAGTGTCAGACACAATAATCATGGAAAAAATTCCCCCTCTGTAACATTTTTACAATGCTTTTCATTGTATCTGCACATTCAGCCAAAGTGAATGGAGAAGCTGCACATTTGCTGGGACAGATTCTGGCTGTCCCCTCTGCAGGGATCACGATGTGCAGCATCTGAAGGAAAGCAGGAAGGTGATGGCAACTGCAGAATACTGCATGAGAGCAGCAGCTTTCTTCAGAAGCAATGCTGCGTGCATTTGGTTGAAGGCCACATTATCAGTGGAGAGGGACAGCCTGGCTAACTGCTGCTGCAGGACGAGATTGGATGCAGAATTTAAGGAAAAACAAAACTAAACTAAACAACAACAACAACAAAAAAAAACTGTTGAGGCTACATAATGTTGTATCTTGCCTTAAGTAGTGCTCAGCAGTCTGAGGACCGTGATCAGGGAGTATAAGCTTCTAGTTATGTTTTGGCTTTTTGCTTTAAGATAGCAAAGGGTGCACCCTCCAAAAACAGCACAAACGTGTACCAACAGTGAAGTCAATGTAAGTCCAAATTCCTGGCTGTACTTGAACAACGTACTGTCGGTTTTAAAAAAAAAAAAAAAAGCTGTTTAACATCCACTCTCCAACCCTAGCATGCATTATTATTATTCCGTCTCTCAGATAAATACTCTGATCATGATAAAGTTATTTTCATAATAGGAAGGCAGGATATGATTATAACACACAGGATCTTTGTCTAGCCTGCATCCCTCTTGTTGCTGAAGGTTTAGGCTTGCCACACCTGTGCTAAGTAGTTGGATCCCAGTTGTATTTTGTGGGGGAGGCTGGAAAAGTGCAGTTTAACCTGCAGCACTCATTTTTTATTACATGCATATGCCTGCGCAGTTCCCAGCACAAAATTTGGCCCTTGTTGAAATACCTTTTGGCATACATCAGTTATAACGAAGCCAGTAGAAACTTGCCCTTAGCTTTGGCTGAACAGTAACGCAGTCTTGTCTGGACTCTGTTTTTGGTGAAGTGGCAGGAAAAATCTTGGTTCTTTGTTGAGCCAACTCATAAAAAAATGTTTCTTGCTCTAACATATGATTTTTAAAAGAAACTGAGAAGTTTATACTCAATCAGTTAAGGTTTTAGAGTACATTTATAACTAAATAATAAATATTTGGTGATTGAAAGTATGTCCGTAAATGTTACTGTTATAAGGGACTGTGTACTTAGGAACTACAGTAGTGATGTAGCCAGAATGTGTCTTGGGCATTAATAAACCTTCTTCAAGTTTCTCTCTATTCCAAAAAAATCAAATTTTTGAGCCAATGGTGCCAAGCTTGTCAATTGCCAATGTGTGACTTCATGTTGCGAAAATGGAGCTCATGAGACTGGAGAGTTATCAGCAGAGGGATTTGCATCCAGCAATACTGTCTCGTTTGGTAAAGCATTTTGTCTGCCATGATCACACGGAAAACCCAAACTGGATTTTAAGATCTCTTCTTATGCCATAGCAGTTTAGAGAGACACAGAGGACACCTCCTATTTTACCAGCATGTATTAATAAACTAAATCAGACCTCAGTAGATTTGGTACCTAAGCTAACCATAACAACAACAACAAAAAAAATCTGGGACAATTATTTTTCAACCAATTTTCTGATGCGTCTGGAAATACCATACTGTCGTTACAGTCATAGACGCTTTTTATTCTTTTTAGCATGTGTACATTATAGTAGGACATGAGTGACTTTTACATGTTCAATAGCATTTAATTTTTGGAAATGTGAGAATCTGGGAGAGTACAATGCCTGTGTTATGTGGATGAGACTATATGTTTTAAGCAAGGAGAGGCTCAGAAATTATTGTAGGAAATGAATTAGGCCAAACTCATTATTTGGTTTACTTTGGTTTACTCGTGGTGATGACCAGGAATGAATTTATCTTATTCCATATCTTTTTAGCTAGATCCAGAAGCCTCTCATTTTGTCCTGCCAACTATTTATTCTTATCAGAATAGCTCTGTCTGCTAAGGTGGATCATTGCTTGATAGTAACCTCAAAGTTCGTGTCATCTCCTCACTGTTTTGCCTCATGGTGGTCTTTAGCCACCACCGTGCTGCAAATCAGCATTTTCAGTCTTTCCCTGTCACTTCTACTGCATCCATCATGTTACTTTCTCCTGTGTTGTCTTTCATCTCTACTGTCTGTGGTATCCAGCAGAAGGTGGAAGCGATGTCTCTAAGCCAAGAACAGTTACATTTGTTTTAGTTGTATTCTGTCAACAGCTTTTCATTCTGCATATTTGTGCTTTCCCAGTTCTGGCTAGAAGTGGATCTGTGTTAAGCTCTACAGCCCCATGCCTGCCTGTGCCTACCTGGAATCCTCACTGTCCCTCCTCTTCCATGGTTTCTGGTACCTCTTTCTGTGGCCCCCAGCTCTGCTCTTTCTGACTCCAGCACATCAAGTGCAGTTGTCTTCTTCATACACATTTAGAGTTTCCCTGTGTCAGTGTTGAATGAGCTTGCTCTCATTTCCCATCCAAGCCAAACGTGCTGCATTTGTTTTTATAACAAACAAACAAAAACTTTTGGGATTTTGCCTTGCTCTTTTCTCTCTCCTCAGCAACTCCTCCTTTATCTGTCCCTGCCCACCTCTTCCTTTAAGTACTTTTTCCTCTCTTCCACCACCTTCTTGGGCTGCTTTTCAGCTTGTCATTCTGATCACATCTGTAACAACTTTCCTCCCTTTCATATACATTTCTTTTCTTTCATTGACTACATTGCAAAAATTGTAAACAGCAATTTATGTGAAATACAGGTCTGACCTTTGAAATCAGTGCTAACCTGTTATCAGTATAATGCTGCAATTGTGCTGTATTAGCTTTTCTGTCTTGCAAATACTGATAATGGTATATATGCTGCTGATGCTAATAACTTGCAAGCTGTGATCAGTTCCTTGGATCACCTGTTATTAAGAGGGATCTACTAGCACTAGCTGTTCATGTGACAGAGGATCTCATCTTTGAATACATAGCTGAAATCGATCAAACAAAGATCGAAAGGTATTTTAGTAAATATATTCCTAATGGTGCTTTTCTCTGTGAGAAGTTGCTCTCATTACTCCAAAAAGAGGTGGTTTTCCTGTTAGTAGGCACAGCTTTCTGCAGTTGTTAGTGCAGAATTATTTCTGCAATCTGTGACACACTTAATATTGGATAAATTTGTATTGGCTTCTGAAAAAAAATAGAATAAATCTGCCTCTTCTGGGAAACTATTCACTCCAGAAAATGCAGAGAGGGAATATTTATAGAAGGTGAGAAAATATTTTGGGTTCCATGCAGAGTGAATAATGAATAACTCAGTCAAGTGTAAATGACTTAAGAGGAAAATGTCTATGAAGAGATAAGCTACCTGGTAAATGTTTTCTGTTAGACAGTAAATCAGCAAGGTACGTGCCAAAGATATACTTTCACTTCAAAATTATTCTAAATTGGGGTTTTAAAAATATGCCCTTGAGAATGGATTTTATTCCATCCATACATATAGTTCTAGACTGTAGATACCAAAAATGCTCCAAGTATTCCCTCACCGGGCTGCCTTTGTTCTGTTTTACTTCTGTTTGGATACGTTGTCATCACTGCTAATCTGGTGAAGTAATTTTTGAAATCTTGGTTTAAAATTAGGTATTTTACAATTCCCAAATACCTTCATAAATCATGAATGTTTGGTTTTGTATTTCATTGCAGCGGAAAACAGATGTGCCACTTCAAATGCAGTAACATGTACAAAGTGTCTTGCTTTGGGTCCAGAGTGTGGATGGTGTGCTCAAGAGGTATGGCATTTTTCTTATTTTTTTTTTACTTTAAATTTTAGCTGCCTCTGATCTTTATAAAGATAAAAGACGTTTAAACTGTTAAAATTACAGTGAGAAGTAGCAGGAAAATCTTTAAATGACCTCTGGAGACAGCACCTGAGAAATCATATGAAATATATTTAGTTTCCAAAGGAGAAAATGCAATCTTTTATTTGGAAAATTGCAGTAATTTTAAATAAAGTGAGAACTTTCTAATGCGTTCCATCTGCTTTGTAGATGGGTTTGGCAGATTTGTAGTAACTTTGAGAGTTCAACAGTTTATGGCTTCAAAAGTAAAATTACTTATCAGTAATTTGTATTAAGTCCTGATTATATATCAGAGCAAGTCTATATGCCTAATGCATTTAGCAATAGCTAGCAATAGTGGAGTTAATTTTGACTTTACCATATTTTGTGTCCCATCACAAATGGAAAAAATTATACTTGTCTGTTTTGACACTTGAAACTATCAGTTCTGAGATACGTCGCAGATGACATATCTCAGATAGGAAGAATTGTACTGAAATTATTATTTCCTTGAAAACTGTAAAAATATGTTTTTTTTCTGGATTTGTTTAAGAGAGAAAAACAGATGATTATGTGATTTCAAGTAAGGATGGACCATTTTCATTACTTCAGAGGAGCAAGGTTTTTAAGAATATCACTGGCACTTGCAAGTTGATATGGTCTTGAAGGTCACATACAAATTCACTCAGGTAGCTTTCCATTTCCAGTTAGCATAGAAGGTAGATAAATTCCTAGGGCATACACAGAAGAGATAAGGAGCATAAGGCACTAGCATTAGTTTATCAGAGATACTGTGTCTTGGAATGATTAACTTAGGCTGATGCAAGTGTAAGTAATGTGAGGATGATTGGAAGCAAGAACTTGTTGTCCAAGAGCTGTTTCAGGGCATATATACATGGCACCATGGATTACAATGTGGAGTGGTCCATTACTGCGGCCTGATATCCTCTCTTAGCAGAGGACACAATTTTACCCTGCAACATCTGTGTTTGTCACAGAACAGTGCTTCTTAGCATTCCAGTGCTATGGAGCTGTAGGAGGGTTCTTTCTAACGAGATGCCCAGATTTGATGGGATTTGATTTCTGATGTGTTTTTCTTGCCTCGCTTCTCATGTCAATCCTGAGAGCCATTCATCAAAGGCAGGGATTTCTCAAACCCTCTTGTACCATGCTTTGATAGCCCTCTCACCTACTCGCTGTCTGTGTTTGTGGAGTGGTGAAACTCACATTATTTCAGATAGAAATTTCCCTGAGTAAAGTTAGTTTTCAGCTTAGTGTGGCTGCTTCACCTAACTATGTTTTTAATAATAAAAGCAGCCGTGAAAAACACTTGAAATGCTTTGATTTTATACCCCCACAAGGTGAACTTCAGAACATATCTGTCAATCGCCAGTGATAACAGTGAGAGTAGATAAGTGCTTTGTATATTTAAAAATCTACCTCTCTGAAATTTATATAAATATAAAAAGATTGTAAAAATAGCAGTAACCTAAAAAAATATTCTCTGTTGTCTGAATAAGACTGTGAAAAAAACAATACCTGAGGTAAACTACAAAAATGAGTAGGAACTTAGAAAACAAGATACATGATTTACAAGTCTCATTCTTCAGGAGCTTTCTCTGTTTTTTTCAGGATCTGGATGACGATTTATTCTCTAATACGCAGTTGGCTCTATGCACTTTTTGATTGTTTATTTTCCCCATCTGCCTCTGAAATATCAGAGATTGTCCATTGTTTGGTCTCCAGCTGTGACTGAGATGGATCAATGCTTTGAAAGAGTACAAAGGATCTTGTCAAGCCTTTTTTTTTGTCACTTGCATGATCAGGATCATGCTAATCATAGATTTGTTGTCAGGAATTTTGCACTGTATCATGTTGCCACAGTCTTGGCAACTTTGTCCTTTCACTGCAAGAAAGGACATACTGCTTCTGACACCATTCTACTACTAACCATTTTTCTGTTGTTACTGAAGCTTTTTTCGTGTTGGTGGCATCTTAAACTCTCCAGTCCAGTAGAATTTAGCTTTCTATTTCTGAGGATTGAAATGGTGTAGTCCAGCTGGTCTTTGGCTTTTGTGCAGGCTATGGGTTAAAGCTTAAACATCCGTGACAGACAAATGCAGGTTAGGTAAACCTAAATCTAACTTTTGCTTCTACTTTTGAACACTAGCCTAAGATTATTGTTGGATTCCTCTGAAAACTGACATGTTTAGAAATTATGTGAATGACATTTTCGTGGTAGAACTAATTCATAGCATAGCACAGAACATTTTTAGTGACACAGCGACAGTACATAGTTTCCTTTTTCTCCAAAGTCATCTTGTTCTTGTTGTGCAAGATCCTCTTTCTCACACACAGTTTTGTTCTTTGTAGAAAAATAATCAATGTAACAATTAGGTTAACATCTAAGTTAAATATTTTGCCATTGCACTTATTTAAAACATACGGCTTTCATGAACTAGTTCTACAATTTATGCAATTATAGTAGCATATTTTAGTGTTTCAAATACTATTATTTTGTTTTTCTCTTTCCTTTGAAGATACTACTATCATTTTTTTCAGTTCAGATTGCTATGTTGTTTTGGTCTTTTATAAAACAGGATTTCATGGCTGATGCAACACAGAAGGGACGCTGTGACACTGTTTCCAACTTAATGAAAAGAGGCTGCCAATCAGATTTTGTAGAAAATCCCACAGTTCGTGTAACAATACCCAGCGATCAAGAAACAAATACACAAGTGACACCAGGAAAAGTTTCAGTCCAACTGCGTCCAGGTTGGGTTATCTCTAACAGATGGATATTATAATACAATAATATTTAAGTACAGATATTTTGTTAAGAAACAGCTGGAATCATTATTTTGAAAAATGATGCTGTAACATTGCATTGTAGGACTCTGAATGTGTTGTTCCCATATTCAAATATGGTCTTAAGCAAGAAGTGTTTCTGTCAAACATAGCTGAAGGTCAGAATAATGCAAATAGCAAGTGGAAAAGGGATTTTAGGTAGCCTTTTCTGTTTTCTCTTGTGATTTGATTATTTTTCCTTCCAAAATAATTTTCCCTTACATGTGTATAAAATGTATTCCTTACTGTAAGTATATTGGGCTAAAATTTCTAATTCCTATATTCATCATTTGATAAGCTTCTTAATAATTTGATTACTTTCAAGTGCAATGACTAGACAACTGTGAAGGCACCACAGCCAATATGAAAGAAAGGGCTGGATTCATAAAGACTTAGGTATTCAGTGCCTAACATGAGACACCTGGCCCTAACAGAATCTACATCTCTTTATCGATCTGAGGGATTTTTAATATACCTCAATTTGCCCTCTACTGAAGTGATCAATTGCTGGTAGAAAAACAATAAGTGAATAAGAAATGTGTGAAGTACTGTAATACCTCACTGATCTTCTCTGTATCTCTCTTTGTATAAAAGTAATTTTCTGTCAATTACGAGGAAGAGGAAAGGAACTGCAGGAGTGTAAAGTGCAAAGGAAATCTGGTTTACCATCTTTGTAATAAAGCTGAAAAAGCAGCATCACCCTACATCTCCTTTCCCTACTCTGCTTTCAAAGAAGTGACTGATGGTCTGCTTTATATTGAGAAATGGTCTCAGGAACTGAGATAGCTTTAGAAAAGTCTGTAACTGCATTTATTTATGAAGGCTTTTACACTTACTGGATTCATAGAAAACACTTCACTTCCTTAATGTTGGCTTAATGAACCATTTTTCCAGTACTGAAATTAATTTTGGGGTTCCATGTTCTTTGCTGAAGATTTTGCTTGAAGGAGGAAGACTGAAATTCCTAACTACAGAAGAGTAACTTCTATTATATAGACATTCTGCCTGTATTTTGATCCACAAGAAAATACACAGATATACAGCTATAGTGGGGCAAGCATAAATTTGACACAGTGCCATCATGCAGACCAAAGATGTTTTTGTTTTAATTCCATTTTCTTCATCCCTCTTTACATGAATCTCAGATGTCATGATTTACTTGGGAGAAAATACAGGCTCCACTCTCTGAATGCAAAATAGATACCTGTAAGGTTATTTGCAAATAATAATAATAATAAATTTACATTGGCAAAGAGGAAATGTAAGTTATAGCATGCTGAAATTCTATTTTCTTAACATGACATCTGATGCAGACAAAACATTGGAAGCAAAAATATTTTTAGTTAGCCTATTTGAAAAGTACTTTGCATGTTTAACATTTTTTAGTCAGATCTATGATAGAATTTGATACAGTTCACTTGTACTTTCATTATGCTACCTAGCAAAGTCATATGCACTAGTTAATGTCATAAACAAGTCACATTTCAGTTTTTTTTGTTTTTGTTTTTTTTTTAGAATATCTTTTTTTTTTAGAATATCTATTTCAGAATGTGTTAAGATAGCTTTTATTGCACAGCTGTATCATCTCCTCCTGTCCTTTGCTGTATCTTCATTGCGTCACTCATCATGCAAAGGTCCTACTCTTTTATTATTACTCTTTTATCAGCTATCTTCTTCAAGATAGCTGACACTTCTGTTGTCATTAAATAATGAATATTTTGAAGTCATTGCATTGAAGTCATACCTCCACTGCCTGCACTCCAGTCACATTACTCTCTGCTGGCATTGCAGAATCACAGAATAGTCACACAAAATCACAGAAAATAGATGAGGAACAATGTAGGTATTATCTTTTAGGGGCTTCCAAGGCCTCAACGTTTTTATTACATCTGTGATGCAGTTCTGCAGGAAAGACAGACATTTATTATCTTGAGATAAAAAGAGAGGTCAGTTTTTACTATTTTTTTTTTAACATTAAAACCTTTATTTTTATTTTGATTCTACTGAGTATTCTCTTCAAATCCTTGGAACTGAATCGGTATAAGCTTGATGCCTAACTTACCTGAGTTTTTCAGGCTGTGCTTGCTTTATGAAACATGTAGTTTCAGATACACGTGACAGACTGTTTGCAGGATATGCTAATATACTTCCAAGTATCAGCCTTGAAGTGACTGGCCACAATTTGTATGCAAATCTGTGTCCTTTTTGAGTCGTAACTGCTTTTTGGCACCGTGCCAAAGGGATTGCATAACCCAGAGTTTAAAAGAAAATGGGGAGAAGTCAGATTTTCACAAAATACTCCTGTGAAAAAAGAAATGCAAGATGTTCTACAAAGAACTCCTTTATGGCTTGTTTTTGAGCTATACTTCAAGGTTTCATTTACTCTTGGGAGGTTTTCTTGTTTGTTTGTTCATTTTTCTGTTTTCTGACACAAAGAACTTTGTGCTGAGGTTGCTGCAAAAATGATACATTTTTAAGAGTGTACATTCAAAAATAGGCAAAGTAAGTAAACTTATTATTTTCCTTTGAATCAGGAAGTGAAGCAAACTTTATATTAAAAGTTCGTCCTTTGGAGAAGTATCCTGTGGACCTTTACTATTTAGTTGATGTCTCAGCTTCTATGCACAACAATATAGAGAAACTAAATTCAGTTGGATTTGCTTTATCTAAAAAGATGGCGAATATTTCTCTTGATTTTCGACTTGGATTTGGATCCTATGTGGATAAAACTGTGTCACCCTATATTAGCATTCACCCAGGCAGAATCCATAACCAATGCAGGTATGTAATCTTTCTATATTTACTGTAGAACTGATAAATGATTTAATTACACAAATATGCATTATGAATATGTATTTTAAAAGCTCTTTAGAATCTGTCACTATTTCATTATGCCTTGGTTCTCCCGCAATGTTCCTAAAAAATGCTGAGAGTTATTATACAATGATTACTTCTGAAATATCTGGTAAGTGATTTTTTAAAAGTTTGTTGTATCAAAAAATGTGCATTTTTTTGTTTGTAAAAAGGAGCCAAACAACATCTTTTTAGTCTATTTGAATATGTTTTGTGTTTAATTTTATAGCCAACAGTTGTTTTCTTGGTGAGTTTGGATGTATGTTGCCTAGATTCATTACAGAGGTTTGTACTTTCTGACCTAGGACTTCTCTTCTGCTGTATGGTCCTGCATTCATTAGCTCTCTTTTGAAAATGTCTACTTCAGTCAATGTGATGCAGTTTCTTTATTTTAGCTCATTTAATGAACAAAACCAATCCTGTTATCCAATTCCACAGTAGTAATGTGAACTAATTCCCATTATAAATGAGAAAGGTGTTCTGGCTTGAATTTCTTTTCTCAGGCATTCAACCTTTTATACCTGCCATTCAACACTTACCTAAGTGAGGGCTCACTTTGGAAACACTCTAGAGGCTAAGATTATTCACACCAAATTAAAATCTGTATAAACCATAATACTTGGAAAAGTACATATTAACTGCTGACATCTTTTTGCTTGTTTTATCTTTCCCGGGAGGATGTGATTCATGGTTCTATGAAGTCTATGAGCTTCTTCTTTGATTATTTTGATGATTTTTTAATTGGGCATTAGTAGTGGAAATTCTTGGAGAGTTATAAATGTCTATGTCTTAAAGTAGTCATCTAGACTGTCTATTATGGTCAGTGGAAATCAATTATTGCTTCTAGGACATGATTTGTTTCCCCTAAAAGTAGACGTCTGCAGATGTATTACACCTTACAGTGCCAGTTTCTCTTAATTGACTGTAAACTGAATCAGACTAGGGTACGTTGTAGTCTGGATGACCACATTGTATGCAACAGAAGGTAAGTGAGATGAAACCTGCTCAGCATCTCAGAATCAGATGAGCACTTCTGTTTGTGCTGTAAATTCCATTGCCATACATGGGTCCTAGAGCAATGACCTGTAAAAATGCTATGGCATTAGCTTATTGATGTCAAACTTAATCCTTTCTCCCCTTATATATCATTTCAAAAAGTATCATTTAGAACTGAGATGATACTGAAAATGGAATTTCCTCATCCAAGCAGTGAGATAACTGTCACAAACTTTAGGTAACTGTCACTCAACATTAGTTTTATATACATTTACTCACTAACAGTGGATATAGAAACTTAAATTTAATTTCAGTTTTTATCCTCTAGCCTTTGTATCAAGCTGTTAAAGAATCTTAACATTGTGGTGTAGTAGTCCTTTCATCCACAGATGTTCCACGAGATGATACCATCTCTCACATTGTGTTTCTTCTCATTATGTAGAAAAATACTACATAGGTACTATATTAATTAAATTGTATACATTTACATAAAATAAAAAAAAATGGTTGTTCATTTTAAATTAGAGCAAGTTCCAATTGAACTTAATCTCATATGGAGTTATTTTTCTTTAATCATTTCTTTCACCATCCATATATACATTTTCACGAGTAACAAGATTTTATGTGGATTGATAGGGAATATTTACATCTCTTTCAAATGGAAAATGTGGAGGACTGTGGTAGACTTTTTTCTAAATCTTGTTTTGTTTTGTTTTTTGGTACAGTGATTATAATTTAGATTGTATGCCGCCTCATGGTTATATTC
Source organism: Stictonetta naevosa (assembly GCA_011074415.1). Classification (NCBI taxonomy): domain Eukaryota; kingdom Metazoa; phylum Chordata; class Aves; order Anseriformes; family Anatidae; genus Stictonetta; species Stictonetta naevosa. The sequence goes on from CM021698.1 coordinate 32,081,715, forward strand.
ACGTTCTGTCCCTGACTGACAATATAGCAGAATTCAGAAATGCAGTGAATAAACAAAAAATTTCTGGGAATATTGATACACCCGAAGGGGGCTTTGATGCAATGCTCCAAGCAGCTGTGTGCCAGGTAAGGAGCGTTATCAACAAAAGACCAAATGGCAGTTCAGACAAGTATCTATCTATCTATACATATATACATATATATACATATATATACATTTAGGTGCAACTGTGCTCAGTGTTCCTGAATTCAGACTGTCAATTCTAGGCCTGAAAATAGTAAGACTCTTCCTCCTTCTTCATTATTTCCCCTTCTTCCAGTTGAAACTGAAAAAGGATAACATAAGGAAATGTTTTTCAGTATTAGCTAATGATGTTTTTTAAGTATGGCTTTAACCAGTCTAGCCAGCATAGGATGGATTGTTAAAGCAACTTCTTCTTGCTTGAACAGACGCATGAATTACTTTCAGTCAATTACAAAATCAGTGTCAAAAATCATTGACACCTCCTTTAGTTCCCAATTAAAGACATACCATTTGGCTTTTCTTCTTAAGAATGTATCTGAAAACCGAAGGATCAGTTTTGCATCTTCTATGCATCTTAGATACAAAAAATAAATGCACTTCAGTATTATCTCAGCTTTTGAAGAGTTAATTCTTGACAAAATGCAAATCAACTACAGATTTATTAAAATTTTATATATTGATATAATTGCATCACCATCTCTTACATGCACAAAGGGATCACAAAAATACACATTAGTAGTTCCCAAGCTGTAAGACTATAAATAACAGTAGTTTGTTTGCTCTTAAAGGCTCTTTTGCTTGTTTTCCTTGTATGCCTAGTAGTACAATAGAAATTTTGAAAGGTAACTGATTTGGGGGTTTACTAGTGCTCTATAAGATAACTCTTTCTGGTCCTCTTACAGAAAGTAATTCAACTCTTGTCCAAATCTCAGGCTTTTGGTGTGGTTCTTGTCTCTTTAGATGATGTCAGAGTAATTCTTTTATTTTATTCATTTTCACATTCTCTTTTGGAACAGTAGAAGGAGTCAAGGCCAAAAAGGAATGCAAACTGTGCTAAAAATGAATAGTTTGGCTTCAGTGTTATTTTCAGATTTTGGTGAGAAGTAACACAAGTAAATAAAAGCCACTCTTCCTGGAAACTGTGATCACAGCTGTTAAAAAATTATTCTGAAGCTTTGGAAAAATTCTTTAAAATTCAGTGTTTCTCACTGGGTGCATTCCACATTTAGGATGTGTGAGTTTTAGAATAATCTATGTTTCCAAAAACAATAGAACGAAAACATTCATGAGAATGGAGAGGTCTTCGTGCTAATTGAATTGTGAACCAAAATGGATGAGAACAATGTTCATAACTACCATAATGAACTGTAATTTATATTAATGTGTGCTCCTTTTGCCCACAAAGGAACTTTATATCTTGCTCCAACTTGCTGTAACCCATACATCCCTGTTGCAAGCAGTATCAGGTTAGTACATGGAGCAACTTTGAAATTTTGGTTGCTGTGATTTATGAACGTAGGTGTCTTGAACTGACAAAGTGAAGTGATGGAGTCTGAGGAGCAAGGAGGTTCTATGCTGCTGGAGGAAAAATTGGGATTTTTTAAGATATAAGTTGTTTATAAAAACAATTTAATACCTTTGTTTAGGGGAATGCTGTCTAGGATTGTCTGAGTGAGGCTGGTGCCTGCATGTAAGCAGTAAGCTTAATAAGTGTAGTAATAAGTGTAAGCCGCACTTATTATCCCTACTGTTATTAGGTACTCATTCCCTGTTCAGAGCTAGCAGTGAAAAAGTGTGAGAAGGGAGCTAAATCCCTCTCTGCAAAACAAAGAAACGAAAGAGAGAATAAATCTTGAACCCTGGCTGAATGCATGGACTGTGTTGCAGATAGGTTTCACATGAGATGGATGATACCTGGCAGTGTTAAGGGAAGTGGCAGAGACAGAGTCGTAGGAAGGAGGAGCAAGGAAGAAGGAAAAGGGAGGAAAAAATGGAATTAGTGAAAAAGGAGACAAAATAATAGAGAAGGAGAATGAAGAATATAAAGTGATTCGTGTCTGCCTCTCCAAAATTTGATTTAAAGCAGACATTATTCCTTTCAGAAAAATAAATGTTCTGGAAAAATAAAAACTGGCACCCAACCCAGATACAAGCTAGCCCTGCTACAACCTTCACATCACTGAATTCCTAAAGCACATTCAATTCACCTTTGCAGATGCTGCTTTGCTAATAATCCCTTGGGATATTGATATTTGTTATATTTTGGTGCATAATGAAGCTTTTCTCAATTTGCAGGTGCATGAAGACACAGAAGCTTTGTGTTTAGTGATTGGATGATCATATGCAAAAGACCTTTCTGGAAAGCAGTGTAGGAAAAGGAAATTAGAGAATGACTAGAATATCAAGTAAATAAACAGAAAGTAAAAATAGAAGAGGGCACCAAGTACCAATACCAATTAATGCATATTTGTTGGTTGTAATGCTTTCGGGATCACAGAGAATTATACGGTTGTTATGCATATGGATTTGTATGTAATAACAATGTGGCAGCTGTTACTGAAGCCCACTATATAATGCATAGCTTGTTTATATTTTGAGGGATCTTCTTTCAAAAAGGAAAGCAAGTGGTAAGTGGACCTCTGACTCCCAGAAATAGTTTTCAGACATAGGATGTGAAGAATCTTTCCACACAAAAGCAGAATTAATGCTTTAAATATCCTGGTTTAAACTCAGTGCTGCTGAGTAGTGTAATACCAGGAAATAGACTTCTACATTCATCTTTCATTTTGTTATTTATTATTTTAGAAAGCAGGTAATTTTGTTTTCTTTTCAGAGCCACATTGGATGGCGCAAAGAAGCCAAGCGACTACTTCTTGTGATGACAGATCAAACTTCCCATCTGGCCCTTGATAGTAAATTAGCAGGGATCGTAATTCCCCATGATGGAAACTGTCATTTGAAAGATAATGTGTACGTCAAAGCTACGAGTATGGTAAGGTATATGTCATACATTCTACCTTCAGGGAAGTGGTGTAAATGAGGTTTTTGGATCAGTGCAAAGCATTGCTTTTAATTCAATTATTAGATTAATATTTTCCCAGGTAGGCAAGATGTAAAATAAAGAACACATCACATGGAAATATTGACATCATTTGTATCTGGGATGAAGTATTGTTCAGTCTGAGTCAACAGTACAGAGAAGAGAAGAATATATTACTGTAGTTTTAATGTTTTATTATTATTATTATTACCATCTCATTAGAATGGCACACATTTTCTATAAAATATAAATAGGAAGTTTCTGTGATATTTTGCAGGAGAAGAAGCAGGTGTAAATTGCATGGTTGTGCTAATAAGACAAAGGCAGTGGTCATGCTTTATGGTCAGAAGGTTCATAGTTGCATTGATTGAGAAAGCTTTGTAAGAGTGAAACTGAAGATGTACAGCACCAATGAACTAATCCAACCTTGATGGACTAAAAAATATTTTGGTGACACAAAGCTTTGCTGTGTTAATGTAGCATTAAATACATCTGAATCTCACAGTATAAAACCAATGTGTGGTAATACATACCCGTGTAAAAAGTTGCTTCAAATTCACTGTAACAAAACAATCAGACTTCAGCAAATATTTTTAGCTTTCAAAAATATTTCTTCAAGTAAAAAATAGCTGTAGAGATACAATATTTTTTTCTCAAAGACTTGTACTATTTAATTACACTGTTTTATGAATGTAATTCATTCGTTTAAGAAATGTGAATCATTTGAATCATTGCTTAATTGTTATGTAAGCATCAGAAAATGGAAATATGAACTGCGGTACAGAGCACATCAGGGTTTTTTTTTCTCAGTGCTCACTGCTCTTAGCTGAAGCATCCAGCCTGCATTCCCAGCCAGGAGATCAGTGAGGGCTCAGAGTAGGTCAGGCTAGCCATGAATTTAGTCCCAGCGCAGGGTGTTTACCAGGAGGCAGCAGGAGGCAGCGGCCGTATGGTGTGCGATCATGAAATGTGGGAGGTTTCCAGGAATAGGTGGGTGTTTGGGACCTTGCTGAACGGAGGAAGCAACTAAGCGTGTGCTGGCAGGAAGGCTGTCTGGATTTCCGATTATCTGAAGTTCTTACATGAATGCACTCCCTCTGTCACCTTTTGGATATTCCCTCACTGATGTCAGGATTATTTTATTCCCTCTTGCTAGTCTGTTCAGTTTCATTATTTTTACAGCGTCCCTGGGATAAAAACAACCCTTCCCTTATTCTGCTCAAAGCAAAGAATCCAGAAACTTTCCTTCCCGAAAGCAGAGCATGCTTATATGTTATGACGTCCCTATCTCTATTTTTTATCCACTTTATTACACAATTACTACAGATACAAATCTTTCTGTGGGATTCAGGATTTCTTTGATAATAAAGATATTTTCAGTTTCAAAATAATAATAATAATAATAATAATAATCTATCCAACTTGGCAAATTAACTTCTTTGTAGGCTGGAAGACCTCACCAATATAAAATTCAGACAAAATGAATTAATCTCTTTCAATGACAGATTAATAGCTGACTGAAGAAAGTGTTTTAAATGATTTTCTGAATACTGGGCTGTAGAATCATAATTTTATTGTCCCATATAGAGTAAGAAATCTCTATGATTTTTGATGCTATTTATGCTATTCGTGAAATTAGGTTGTCTTTCTTTTGCCACCCATATGAAATGACCTTGAGACACCTAGATTGGCACATTTTGACTTATGGCTTCGGGTCCATATATTTTTTCAACCACTTTCTAATTCTTGCATTCCCATGTATCAAGTTTAGTGGCAGAAAAGGTCTAGAATGAAAATCTTTCTCAGTGTCAGATATTTTCTGGAGGGTCACTAATATTTAAATGAGATACCATGAAAGATTGTCAAAAAAAATGCAAAGAAACATGTTTTTACATTTTTTTCCTTCTCAGTGCAATTATGATGTGAAATGTAATTTTAAGAGTCGTCTGTAATAACATTGTGCTCCTGCTTTCAATCTTAGTGCCTGATAGTCTAGAGAAAACTGAATTCTAGCATACTTTATTTTGTTCTTGTTCCAGTTAAGAGGACTTTGCTTTATTTGTTTGCAAAATATTATTATTTCCAATTTTAAATTTTTCTGCCTGTTTCTTTCTAACTTTTGTTAAGTAGTCATGCAGAGGTCAGAAAAAGTATAAAACAAGAAAGAAATCTAGTCCATTTTAATTAGATGTGCGCTTAGTTCACTCTCTTTCTGAAATACTTGATGTCTGTATTAGTTTTCTTCTAGACTTAATACGGTGGGTTAAATGAATAATGGAATTGGAACAAGAAAGAAGATCTAAAATGAGAATACATTCTCCTAAGCAGTAGTGGGAGTAGATAAGATAAAAATGCATAGAATACACCAAGGTTTTTACAGCAAGCAAAATGAGGCTCCTTGAGTGACCAACAGTCCCTTACATGCTTAAAATGAAAAAGATAGTATGGTTCTGCTGATGCTTAAAAAAAAAAAAAAAAAAAAAAAAAAAATCAATTCTAATAAGAAGGAAATTTTTCTTTCTAATCTGAAGTGAGAATTTAATGTACTGTTAACCAAACTGGACACTGTAATGAGTTAGAGCTAAGAAACAGATGGAAGTCCAGTTGTCCAGTTTTACTTGTAAGCATGCTGTGTGATTTGGGGATCCAGTCCCTACAACCTTCACATGTCATATCATCTCTTGACTTCAGAAAACTCCATCTGAATAAGCTTTTATTTCATCAGGAGTTGGAAACCCATTTCTCATGCCACTAATCTCAAACTTTTGCCATTAGTTGAAGAGACTTTGAAGGTTCACTATGCTGGCATTTGGACATGTCTAGTGTCATATGTTAACCAGCAGACTGACTCATTTGAGCACCCTCTCATGACCCCTCATCACTACCCCATGGTGCAGGAGATGTTTGTAGAACATCTGGCTTTACTAGCACATATTCTGGGACCACTTGGTGCATCTGTGATCTGCCAGCAGCCTGGTGCACGTGGCATTTAGGCTTGTGCAGGACAATGGAGGCCCTGTCCCTGTGGTCTCTGGTCACGGAGAAGGGAAGAGGCCTTAATACTGTGTTGTGAAAATGGCAACACGGCCACTGCTGCTGCACTTCACCTGTAAGTGTGCTGTGTACTGGTATTTATGCACTCTGGACCCTCATGTATGGCATGCTCCACAGCTGCAGCTGTAGGAAGGCCAGTTTATTGCTGTATTACCTAACATTCATCACTTATCTTAAAGAATATAATCTCTTATCAAGAATAAGTAAGTTGAGATCCTTGCTAAGATCAAACTGCAGCAAGGAATTCCTTTGTTCTTTCTATACAAGGCTATTTATAGTAGTGCAATGTGGTGGAAAATGGATTTTATCCCCTTGCATAACTTTGTCTCTGCTGTCCTGGCTTTCAAATTACTGTTAGGATAGCAGTTGACTTGCAGGGTGCCTTGAATAACAAGTGGCACTCAAAGGAATAATGAACTGTGCATGAAAACGGAGAGTGTGTTTGTGTAGGACAGAGGGAGAGAGAGAGAATATGGGACAGATGATGAAAAATGTCAGGAAGAGAAAGACAGCAGAAATATGTGGGGGAAGACATTGAAAAACCTGACGAATGTCTATTTCTCTCCTGTAGAAAACTCGGGGAGGGTAAACACAGGCAAAAGCCCCAGTCAGTTCCCTATGTTTAGTCATGAATTTTAAATATTGAAATTATTTCTTAGGAAGCATTCACAGATACATATTTGGTAAATCAGCAGTGCCTTTCAGATACAGTTTGTTTTAGAGTACTGGAACTGGAGGAATGCCACACAGCACAGATGTGCAAAGCCCACTGGGACCACACAAACACCTCTGTGCTTCCCCATTTCTTGGATGAAGGGATAGCCACACACCTCTTGTTCCCAAATCCACATCAGATCTTTCAACAAGAAGTATAGGAAGGCAGGTCACAGCACAGGACATGCCATAATAGTCACTTCACCAAGTAGAACAATATCAACATGGGGGAGAGATGTGAAACTCATGAAACCTTTAAGCACAGGCATGGTTCAGAGACTGTAGCAGGCCATTGCAGTGATGGCTGGAGGCATCACTCCTAAGGCAAGTCTTGGAGAAAGGTGTCAGCTGTAAGATATGTATACGATATTGATGTTGCTAGAACCTGACCCATTTAGCTGATGTGTCTGGTTCCTGGTGACAAAACACCTTTCTGAGAAACAAACTTAATGACTCACCTTGCAACTCCCAAAAGCTCACCTCATCTGATGTCATTCCTCCTCCCTGACTTTTGCTCAAGAATCCACCTGTTGTTCTCAGGAATCCTGTTGTTCTTCCAGACAGACCATGGACAACACCCTATCCAGCTGCTGTTTCATGAGCATCAGACTCAAAACAGCATAATGATGCTGTGTGAAGAGTCCAGTTAGTCCTCCCAGTGTGCAGCACCACTGCCTACCTGACAACAGAGAAGCCTGTCACAGCCAACTTGATGTGCTGGAGATTTGTTTTTTTCTGTCATGGTCTGCATTTGGTCAGTCCCACCTTCTTTTGGATGTAGGCCCAGTATTCCTTTGTACATTTAGAAATAAGGATTGGAGTGGCTTTGGAGTCCTGTATTGTGTTATATATAAAATGTAAGGTTTTCCCCTACTAAACCTCATTTTTTTTTCTGTTGTATTTTGCAGGAGCATCCATCTCTTGGGCAGCTGTCTGAAAAATTGATTGACAATAACATCAATGTTATTTTTGCAGTTCAAGGAAGCCAGTTCCATTGGTATAAAGTAGGTTAGAAATCAAATTCTTTTTCCAAATTTGAAAACACAGTTTTTATATTAAATGTTAAAACTGTGCATAAATTACTGTATTTTTCACAGGATCTGTTACCTCTGTTGCCTGGTACTGTTGCAAGACAAATAGAATCACAAGCAGCAAATCTCAATGATTTGGTAGTAGAAGCCTATCAGGTATGATCAGAATGACAGTGTTGGATGCTGTATTTGTACAGGATTTTTCACCTTTCGTATTCTAGAGCCAAAGTTGGAATTTCCAGGATGTTGGCTCCTACCTGAAGTCTATCAGGATAGGTTTCCTAATTTTCTGAATGTCCAGGTTGGTGGTGGGTGATACTGTCCCACAATAACAATTACAATCTCAAAGACTGCTGGGGTCTCAAAGCCAAGAGCTGGCACTTTTTCTTTACTAAGGATACTCCTTAATATGATGTTTGATTCTTTCACCTCTTGCCATGCTACTTCAAAAGAAAAGTCGGTCTCATTTGTATTTTGGAATCTCAGATCTTTAATCATAAACCTGATACTACTATCAGGGCATCATGTAAATTCAGAACAAAAAGATGCTGTGGTATGTAGAGGGTTTTACAGCATGAATTCTTAGCAAATGGACAACAGGTGGGAATTTACAAGGATGCAGTCTGACAACAGGTTATTGTGGGTATTGTGGAAAGCAGCATTTACTTTGCACAAAGCAGTATGATGACTCAGGGTTTTAAGGCATTGCAGTGAAGAAGAGTTTTGAGAGGGATTTGAGAGAGAACAATGGAAATGGCTTTGTGAACTTCTGGGAGGAGTTCTCAGCTGGAAGTAATAGTATGGGAAAGATCATAAGTTATTTGTCATAAATGATTGGCAGGGAATGGCAGTGTGAAAGTGGAGACTGTCATCTTAGTAGTGAGTGGGAAGGAGGATAAACAGGTTTGAAAAAAAAAAAAACAAAACATGGAGTATATATTTGATGTAACAGAGTAAAGGGAGCCCGTAGAGCAGCAGCAAAATAAAAGTGATGGATTAGACAGTTGAATGCTGTCAAGGTGTGCAAGTTACATGAACATGCAAGATTCAAAAGCTGAAAAATCAGCTACAAGCCTTTATGCAAAGTATTAATGTGCATCACATTAATTATTTGGAGATGGAATAAAATCATCCATTGTACTAGGTTAACAATGTAAATTAGGCTATTTGGTTGCTTTTAGCAACCATTGGCTTTAGTGAAGAGCCAAGTCCCATGTCTATTACTAGCAACAGAGTGGGTTTGTGCTCATTTTTCACAGTCTCATGTTGTGCAAATGTTGTGCAGAAGTCAAAGACACTCAAAAGCAGAGGAAATATAATCAAATTTCATAAAAGTTCTCTCTGGTATTATACTTTCTCTTATGAAATCAAGAAATTTGATTTTGAATATAGAGGCTTGCAGGAAACTGTAAAATACTGCTGGTAAAAAAAAAAAATTCTGGAACTCATGGTTCTTTTGCCCCTTTTAGACTGTCCATCCTAAAGTGAATAAGAGTTTTTACAGTATAATACAGGGCAAACATTCAAGGAGAGGAAATAAAAATTTACAAAATAATCCTTTTATTTAAATACAACATTCTGTGGGACTTTCCTGCTCCAGCCACCCCCAGTTTGTTCTTGCCTTATTTTCATTTTTTTGACAGTATTTTCCTTCCCATTCTAACTCCACTGGATTTGATACTTCTGAGTTTTTTTAGCATGTTTTTAGTGGCTTGTCATATACAAACACACAGTGAACAGGGCTTGAATGTTTTGCTTTCTTGATAGCAAAAGTACTTACATAAGAAAATAAATTTAGTGTTGATGTTTGATGGCAGTGAGCCTCTTGCACTCTTTTTCTAAGCAGGGAAGCCTTAGGCTTAGTTGTGGAAAACCCTGGGTGAAAATCCCTGTCTAAAAAGCCAAAGATGAGTCACTAATTTTCAAAAAGTCACTAAGATAAACATATGTTCAGATTCATGTAATTAAATTTCCATTTGTGACAATAAAATATCCCATTTTAAAAATGGTAAAATGCAAGAATTTTAGTAATCTTTTTGTGCAATTTTCATCTCATAGAATTGTACAGAGTTTTAATATATCTGTAAAGGGAAAAGAAGTAATATTCCTTTTATAATTACTAAGTAGGATTTTAGAGGTTGCAGTAAATACTAGTTATGAAGTAGTTGGCTTTTTCATTATTTTATATTGTAAAAAGCTCTAATGGGAATCAACCAGTTGTTGACTTACATAGACCTAGCTGACCCAAATAAATCAGTTAGGGTAATCCCAGTAGCCTTTATATCACCCTAAGATTTGCTCAGAGGAAACTTTGCCCAGACAAATGCAACACATCCGAAGTTTAAAGCATCAATTCCATTAGTAACTTTTTCTGCTGAATAATAATGGCTGTATGTATGTTTACTGTTTTATTTTGAATGTGTAGCTAAAAGAATAGTCTCTCAAAAATAAGTGTTTTTTGTTACACGTGGTTGCTGGAATAGATTTTCAAAATGCCAAAAATACAGTCTCATATTTAGAAAAGCTGAAGACATTTTTTATCTGGAAAACGTAATCCTCTTTATCGGAATTACGAGTTCACTGGCTGTGTATATTTGGAATGTAATCAAGTCTTTATATGGGTAACAATGCTTTAATTCATTCCTTTATTCATGCAGACAAGCTTTCTTCATTTTTAGTTAGTCATAGTAGCAGTACTTGGTATTAGTCACTAGTACACATTATATATTGATATGCAATGCAACTAAAAGTTGTTTTCTGGTTACAGAAACTAATCTCTGAAGTGAAAATCCAAGTGGATAACCAGATCCAGGATCTTAATTTCAATATCACTGCAATCTGTCCTGATGGAAGTAAAAAAACTGGCATGGAAGGATGTAAAAATGTGGGATATAATGAAGAAGTATGTTTATAGTTCTCTTTCTTCAAGGAGCTGGAATACTGATTTTTCTGTTTGGTTGGGTTTCAATGGTGTGAAATCCTCTAGGGATTTACTCAAACTGAAACTGGATTTTAGTGATTAATTATCACAGACTCTCTATTATTCTTGGGTTTTATTTTTCCTGAATCTTATTTTAATTCTCACTAATCTCATGAGACTAAGGCTGAAAGCTTTTCCTGAAAGCTAATGTCCATTAAAACTATCCTTCTTTGTCCTTTGCTGGACACAATGGCCGTGTTCATTGTGATGAAATTTGTACTTAAAGAGGTTGAAAGATAATCAGCCAGTGGAAAAGAATCATTGGAATTTGTGCTACTTGGATCTGTAGGAGATGCTACCTTTCCCTCTCCTTGCTCTGCTAGCCTTCTTGCACACTCAGAATCATGTGTAATTAGTTTATTTTATAAATCAAATTAATAAAACGATTTATCCCCATTTGGATTGGTGCCACCTACTGAATGAAATGGATTTTAAAACTGGAGCATCGTGCACCGTGAAAATGCAGGGGAAGATGTCTGTCTTATATAAAGAACATAATTTTCTTCCGAGAACGACTTTTCTCTGCCTTGATATATTTATTGGATTGCTTGGACCAGCAGAGTAATTCCTTTGGCTTGCCAGGAAGAGGTCTGTGTTTCTGGAGAGCAGGGTCAAGGAGTTCTTTCCTTCTTGCAATGTACACACAGCTCAGCTGATGGGATTTGATTGTGTCTGTGTGTAGAAATAGCAAAGCAAAACAGTAGGTTAAATGTGTGAATTTTAAATATGTTCATTTAAATGTGTTATGCTATTCTGTATTTTGTCTGAATAATTTGCTGCTGACTAGCTGCTACTCTTTAAGGGAGATATGATATGTTTTTCTTCTTAACTCATCTCTTCTACAGTGTTGTTCCCTGTGTATGTCATAAGAAATAGGATTGGAATTTGTTCTGTTTAGTGAAAAGAAAAATATTTATATCTGGTTCTTTTTAATAAAAAGCTGAGCCAGTTGATTGTAAAAGATTGCATGTGGTCCTAAAGCTTACTGCGGTTGAAAATGAGCCATCCTCAAGAGATTAATTTATTTTTAACCGTAAATCCTCATTTCAGTATTTGTTTACAGGCTAAATGCTTTTCCTTAATTCTCACATTCCTTTCATTGTCTAATCCTTCTTCCTTCCTTTTCTTACCAAAACACAAAAGTGTATTATATTTGGGAAGAATCCTATGGCCTCTTCAGGGTGCAGAACTAACTTTGGCAATTAGTGAGCATCAGTGTTCACGGTGCCATAACTATTTAGTTGTAATAAGTTTAATCTTTCTGCTGCTGTGTTCAGACCCATCACATTTCATGACTCACAGGCAAGACATGGTTTGTGCTTCCCTCCCATCTCCCTGCTGATCCTCCGGCGGTGTTGTACATGAAGATCATGTTTTCTAGCAGGGCTCTGTGTCGAACACAAAGCACGTTCTCTAGCTGCAGCCTTTTCTCCCCACACGATCTGCACCTGCCATGTGAATCCTTGGGGTATATCCACGCTTTCTAATGGAAGAAGCCTCAAGCACAAAGACTGCAGGCAGCTGAGGGGTTATGCACGCAATAGCGCACTTGAAAAACAAGAAGAAAAGCAAAGAGAGAGACAAAGCCTTTATGCACCCTGGATGGGACAGTTAAGAAGTGCACTCTCTGCACTGCATTCTTCTCCTGTTCGTGTAGGCAGCCATGGCCCGGCTGGCCACAAAGCTGCCATTGTCGAACAGGGTGGGGGTGCGGCGGGAGGGGGGGACCGCCAATAAATGAATGCTCGCAGTCTCTGTGGATGGTTTCAGCCTCCCATGTAATCAGTTTCTTACGTTTTCTGTTCTTTTGAGTTGGAAATCTTTGTTCTTTGGTGGTAAAAAGTAAAGGTACTTAAGTCTGTCGGGCTCTTTTCTCACCTTGTCTTCTTGGTAGTGCTTTCTCTGCAAGGAGACTGGGAAGAGTTGTTCACAGTCAGCAGGCCTTAGTGAGAATACCCCGTCAGGAGCCCACCGGGCAATAAAAGAAAAATAAAGGTAACTGTGAAATACAAAGACTGCTATGGTGAAACTACCACAGATATCAAAGCTGTCAGAGATTTGGTAGTCACTAATGCCAACTCTGTGGCAGTCACCGACACCAAAATGAGCCAGGACCCTGTGCCAAGGCTCTGGAAAGCCACAGGAGCTGATGCTGCAGTGAGCTCTGCCAGCAGCAAGGACCCAGGGCATGGTGGCAAGGGCATGCCATGGGCAGCAGATGGGTGATGGGTGCTGGGTGCATCCCGAAGCAGTGCTTGGTCTGCCTAGGGCCACAGCAAGAGCAGCAATACTCTCTTGTTTCATCCCCATCACAGGAAAGGCAAAAATAAGCTGCTGCTAAGGTGTGAACCATTTTTGTGTTTTAGCTGGAGTAGGTAGGGCCTCCCAAAGAAAAAGTCTGTATATTTTCTGTTTCCACAGAAGACTTTCTGCAACAAGAACATTTATTACAGATTGTTTTTATGATGGGTATCTCTGTTTCTGTTTGTGTTTATCTTGCTCAGGCTGATCTTGAGTGTTTCTATAGTATACACAGAATTAACACTTTAAATAAAAGGAGGACTATGGTACATCTATGGGTATTTAGCTTGTATTAAACTTGTCTTCTGCAACAGGAGAAGTAGACTGCTGCTAATCTTCTGTTGCTATGGTTTAACTGTATTTGTGATGCCTATCTTTGCTAATATGTTTCACAAATGGGCACTGTATCTTTTCTTATTACCAGCTAGTGCACATACATAATGTGAGATTCTGCTTTATTTGTTTGTTTAAAAATGTTAGCAATTTATAGGAAATCATAATGATGTAAAATATATCTTTATTTCTTCTTAGGTACTTTTCAATGTATCAGTTACAATGAAAGGATGTGACAAAACCGGAGGAAGAAAATATGCGATACTTAAGCCTATCGGTTTCAATGAAACCACCATCATTAATGTACAGAAAAGCTGTGCCTGTCAGAGTGGAGATGGTGCAAGGCAGAAAAGAGTGTGGACTGATGAAACTTTTCCTGATGGCAAACAGCCCCATTGCAGTGACAACGACTGTAGCTCTCATGGAGATACAGTTCCTTCTGAGAGGTGCAGGCGACACCCGGACCAGCCCATCTGCAGTGGTCAAGGAAATTGTATAGATGGAAAATGTTTCTGCTACAAAAACAAGCTAGGCAAGATGTATGGCAAGTACTGCGAAATGGATGACTTTTCCTGCCCGTATCACCAGGGAAACTTATGTTCTGGTAAGCTGCTGAATTTAAGTCTGTGCTTTGTTTCTTTTTTGTTTTGTTTTCTGAGACTTTTAAGTTAATGTTATTATGGAAAAATGTGATTTAATCAGTATCACTGTCTTTACCAGAATATATTTTTTCCCCTCAAAAGTAATTTTTGAAGTATTTTTAAATCTGTTTTGCTGTCCTGCTCCTTTCATTTCACTCTGTGCATACCAATTTGTGAACTGAGGGACCATTTTTTTTTTGCTGCAGTAGGATACATTGAGAGTAATACTAGGGGCTTTGGCAGAGTTATTCTGGTTTTGCTCTGTTGGTGACTTTACATAAAATGGAGAGAAATAATGTTACCTACTTCTTTAAATACTTCATTCCAACACAAAGAATTATGGTTCGTGTTCTCAACCTTCTTCCGTAGCCCCAACAAATAAATTAACTACAAATAAATTAACCTAAGCAGACCTCTCAAATTTGTGAGCTCACAAAGCCTGAGATGCAGTGGAAGAAGAAACAGGGAGATCTTTATCTAAGAGGTGTTGGGGATTCTCACGTGTGATGGAGACTCCTGCCCAAGGAGAACCTGCAGCACAGGGCCATGGCAGAGCAATGTGCCCCTTACTGGGATGTTTTACCATGCAGAACCTTTCACTGAGATGCCCTGTGATCCCTTTACCTGCCTTTTGCCCAGCCCAGGCAGATGAAGGGGCAGTCTATCTTCTATCCTCACCCCCTCTTTGGGGATCCCATGCAACCATCTCCCTGCAGCTTGTCTGTAGGTCCCTGGATCACGAGAAAGGCTATCGCAGTGCATGTGAAACACATACTGCTGAAGCATAGCTGGGGAGATCTCAAGAGATTTGCTAGACCTGCAAGTGCTTTATGTGCTCTCTGTTTCTGTATTTCCTAAAGGTGTTTTCCCACGCTGTAAAACTGTGGCTAAACATTACCAGTGTGTCAATTGTACACCTGCCTAAGTGTACAGCAACATGGAAAACATATGGATTTTGCCCTAAAGCTCCCACTGCTTTGCCTGGAAAATTATAAAGGCCACCAGAGGTTCTTTGTAGCCTTTGAGTCCTTGAGGGTGTGCATTTTAAGTTCTTATTACAAAACCCACAGTTCATAAATACAGCATAGCCACCTCTCCTGCTCAGTCATCTATCCTCTAGAAAGGCAGAAAAGCATTGTAGTAATGCATGCTTCTGAAAAGAAAAAGTAAAAAATAATGGCACGTGCACATGAACTTGATACCCATTCCTCCCAAAATCTTGCCATTTATTTGAATTGAATGCTCTATTGCTACAGAGAAGTTTGTTTAGTTTGCTTGAAGACTACATTCCTGAAAGTTGTGTAATTTTTAATTGCTGCTTCTTTCATCCAGGGCAACAGGGAAAATCCTAGTAAAACATTTCAGGATGAGATGAAGGTAGCAGCTTTTGCTCAAATAAGCAACAGCAGCCATAAATACGTATAATGGTGACAATTTCAGCCTGATTTGTTAACTTAAAAACTTATCAGCAAGGCATCAGCAATACAAATATATGCATATAAAAATTGACTTTCTTTTTTCATAAAAGCATATGACTCAAGATTATCTGATGTTGTAGGTAATGGTGAATGTGAAGCTGGTAAATGTAAATGCTTTGCTGGCTGGGAAGGGGACCGTTGCCAGTGTTCGTTACAATCAGCAAAACAGTGCCTGAATTCAAAGGGCCAGATTTGCAGTGGAAGAGGAAATTGTGTATGTGGAAAGTGTGAGTGCACTGACCCAAGAAGCTTTGGCCGTTTGTGTGAATATTGCCCTGCTTGTAACAAAGCCTGTGAAGAAAACTGGTACGTCTCTTGTGCTAAACTTGATGTTTAACTGTAGTGTTGAAACCAGGAGGAATATTTCTGCTTGGCTAGATGTGTGCTGTTTTTCTTAGATGCTAGGCTGTAGGAAACTCAAACAAAATTCCTTGTGTTTCCCCGTTGACAGAAGGAGGCGCAGAAGAAGAGTGGTACCTGTGTATTGTCACCGCCATCACTCAGCAGAGTAGGGCTGGTCTTACCCAGAGAACAGCATTCCCCAATACACTTGGGCTTTGCTGTGCTAATTCTAAGCCATGTCATTTTTCCTTATCCATGTAAGGAAAGGACAGAGGTAAAAATCATCAGCTAAAGGAATAGAGAAGTTAAACCAGACTGTTGGTGACACACACTGGGACTGACGTAGAGAGTAAATGAAACCCCGTCCTTGGGCATGGTTCTTCTGCACTCTCCTGTTAGCACATGTAACCTCCTGCATCCCACAATGGATAAGAAGCTGACAAATAGGCCTCTGTTGGAAAGGGAAATGCAGTAGAAACGATTGTTTATGTATGTTCATTTGAATAATAGCTCAGCTGGGGGGACAAGCTGGGCCATGTGTGAAAAAGTGACTGCTAGATAAAATGCAGTTAGCCCTGCTGGCTGAAACTTGTCCAAAGCATGTATCCCAATGAGACTGACAGGTAAGAAAGACCAAGGCTGAACTAGAGTCTGTAATGGGAAGAGATGGTTCTAGACCCTCAGCTACCCCCCTGAAGAACACACATCACAAAGTGCAGGGCAGGGGCCGGATGGAAGTGGCTTGAGGCCAGCGAGATGCTTTACTTTATTACGTCTGTCTGGTCAGTTCTGAGAAGTATCACAGGGATAAAATGCTGAGGAAGGCATCGCATTTCAAAAAAATAACAATAAATGTCGCAATGTTTTTACTAACAACAGGAAAACATTATGTGCAAGTGATGCATCAGCTTGTTGATACAATCTCTGTAAGGGGAGTGCAGAGAAAGACATAAGTTTTAATGGCATTTCTCTTTCACAGGAATTGTGTTCATTGCCATCATTCTAACAATGCCTCTCAAGCTAAACTTGACCAGTGTAAAACCTCATGTGCTTACCTGTTGCATTACATTGACCATACTTCAGGTATGTGATATGAATCCGTCAGGATAAATAACTGAATTCACCACGGTTACAATGTCTTTCAAAAGTGTGTCAGCACTATTGCAATAACAAAGCAGGAAAAAGGGAGCAATCACTCCTAGCTTCAGGGAAAATAAAAGATAAATAATAACAGGAAATGTATCTGGCAAGCATTGCTAAATAGACTTCCCAGATCCTTGAGAAGTTACATCTAATAATAATGAATCCTGCCTAAGCAATGCTTAAAGAAATATTTATAAATATTCATTATGGCATTTGGGTGTTTTATTACTTCAGATATGTATACGTAATTTGACATTACCAGAAATTAAGAATAATTAAATATAATGCTTACCTCACTTTCAGCAATGTTTAAATACTTCTTTCAAGTACTAAATATATTTATATAGTTATGAGGACTTAGAAAGAATAAAATAGTTTTGATAAAACATTGTAAAGCTTAACCAGTCCATACTGCAACAAAAAAGGACATAAATGGCTATCTTTTGTCACTTCACATTCTTGTCTCTTAAAGTTCATAAATGAGAAAACCAATTAAGAATACTTTTTTCTTGAGCTTCATATTAATTAGAGAAAAGTCGACTGTGTGAGAGAGGTTGGCCAGTTAAAAGAGTACTGGACAAGGAATCAAGAAACCATGTTTTCTTTCGTATTTTGCCAATGATATGTGCTCTAATCTTGTGAAAATTAAACTGTTTTGGCCCCACACACCTCCACAAATTTACCTTCTCTCTTTCAGCTGTAAACTCATCAGTTTGCAGAGAATTTATGGTGGCCAACACAGTCAAGCCCTAGTCTTACTTTTGTAGATTAAAGGGATAACATTTGACCATTTTCCTACACTTGGAGTTCCTGATGTGCTTTGTTTTGAAAGCTTGTGTATGGCAACTTATTTTCCCTTAACTTTTATCAGGCTTGTGTCACATTTATGCTCCTTTAATATGCAGCGGTAAATACAAATGTGATTGAGGGATGTGCCTGTTCCGTATGCTAGGCTTTTCACTTGTTTTCCTTTCATTGCAGAATGTTTCTCTGGACGAAGCTACTTCAGAGTGTTTTCCATAATCTTTATAGTTACATTTCTGATTGGGTTGCTTGTTGTACTTATCATCAGGCAGATAATTCTGCAGGGGAATAGCAATAAAGTTAAATCTTCAGCTGATTACAGAGTGTCTGCAACAAAGAAGGTAATTGATTTCCAAGCCATCATATTCAGTAATATTTTCTTGCACATAAAAGTTAGCTAATTGTTGATAAAAATTGTATCTTCTCCTTCAAGGATAAGATGTTTTTGCCTACTGTTTGTACAAGAACAGTAACATACAGACGAGACAAACCAGAGGAAATAAATATCGACATCAGCAAGTTACGATTAAACGAAACATTCAAGTGTGAATTCTGAAGACTGTGTGTTTTCTGCAAATTCTATTTTCATCATTCTCTACTTTTTAAAAGTTACCACTCTGTCAGAGTCTTGACTGTTGCTGTTTGTTTTTGTGTCATGCATTTTGTTGGATACTGTAACAAAGTGACATGTAAGCATATTCACATAATGTGACTATGTCTGAACTATAGCTGCTGTATTTTTTATTTTATTTTATTTTATTTTTGAAAGAGGAATGTGCGTTACTACTGTTCAGGAACATTAGTGTTGATGTAGCACTTTAATGTATTCTAATTTATTTAGTTCTGGCATAGAATGTAGATATGAACAGGTCTGACAAAGCACTGATCTCGCTGTACATGTAGCTAGTACTGATATGCTCTGTGGGAATGGACAAAGCTGTGACTGAAATATTAACATTGCTGTATATTATAGCAATAGGTGAAACTATTCAAATGCTCTTAAACAGAGTAAATGGTACTTTTATAGTTCTCTCAGTTGACTAAATTCCACTGATTGGTCTGCTATAGCCTCTTAGCTTTTCCTCATTACTTAATAAAAATGACTGGATTAAATGAGTGCTTAGTTACTGGTGTATGTGCACAGTTGTGTGTGTATACACACGTGTGCACACAGATAAATATATATATAGTTTTTTATGCATTGTGTCACTTAAAGATAATTTATATCTGATAAAGTAATTTTTAGCTTTTTTACTTGTTTCAACATGAAAACTTTTATATGAATTTTAAGATATTTGAAAACTGAGTGGATACAGAAAATGAGAGTTCCTCTGTCCACCAGCATCACCTACATGGCATCACTGCTGGCCTGATTTCACCTTTGGAGTCAGCAGCATTAACTCCATTGCAATCAGATAAACTGCACCAGAGATGTGTTTGGTTTGCTAGCTACATGTCAGTGTTTTGCCAAATGAGGGCTTTGCTCTTTTTGTGTGTCAGACATAAGTCTGATTTTACACACGTGCTCTTTTTTCTATGTAAATTAGTTGGCAGGATTAGTTTTCTTGAATTCTTACTTACCCACTTCAACTTTAGTGACTGTGCATTGAGAAATGTGTCCAGTGTGATGTGAAAAAGAATCTGCAGTTTGAAAGATGGTGAGGAAGACAGGAGTCATTTTCTCAAGAGAACACATTAACTGACTTCATAAATGTACGATCAGATTCTGCCTTCAGAAACACAGTGGGACCAATATAAGCTTATCTGAGAGCAGAACTTGAGCTACAAGGTTGAACTGAAGCATTTTCTTACCCTTGAAACTGGCTATAGTGATAAAAGATGTGTTATGGCTGTATGCTTATTGGAAGAGTCAACTAACAATCTGATTTACTTACCTTGTTACTTACCTTATTTACTTTCCAAGACCCTAAGAAATTCTGGTCAATGTCTGTGAAATGTGCACTAAAATCTTGCTGGCAAAAAAAAAAAAAAAAAGAAAAAAAAAATCATCTCAAGATATTATGCAGTCATTTTAGCAATATTAATTACTGAAATATTAATCTGTAATTGCCATAGATAAGAGTAACGCAAACAAAACAGGACCACTTTCTATGCAGTTTGGTAGAAATTAGCATATATTAATATTCCCTATTCAATATTTCTTTCCTAAATTCACACTGAAATCTGAGTAATACAGAAGTGACAGGAGGGTAGGATGCAAAACAACTGTTACATGAGTGTTCATAATGAATTTCTTGGGTCAAGTGAGGGACTGACAAAAATAAAAACAGAGGCAGTGGTCTTTCAATTAAATTGTCATAAAAGCTTTAGATTATGGGGCTTATTTTTGTTTTAAAAAATGTGAATTAGCCTATGAAATGTTTCTGAAGCAATCCTCAAAGTAGTCCCCAAGCTTTCCACCTAAAAGTAAAGGTGGTGTCCTTACACTGACCCTGATTTTACTGATCGCTACATTGTAATATCTTAGTTATAAATTAATTTTGTCTGAAGAATTGCTCTGTAATGTATTAACTATACCTTGGACTTGCCTTTTCTTTTTAAAATGCATAGAACCATTTTCCTCCCCTGTAAATTAACAGACTGAGCCATTGGTAGCAGTGGAATTAAGTTAAAAGATCTGCAGTGGTTTACTTACTATTGTCCTTGTCACAATTTGGTAGTATTTTTAGGCGAGTAAGACACAAAATCCCTGGTTATCTGTTTCACTTAGCAAAATAAAACAAAGAAATGCAACCCCACTCGGGAATATCTGAGTGTTTAACAAAAGGCTAACATTATTATGTTCTTTAAACAATGAGATACAATTTTTTGAACAGAAAAGATTCCTCAGAATATGTTTCTCATAATAGCCCTTAAACCATTTACTGAAGGGATAGCTAGTGTTTTTTTTTTCTAGAAATTATTTTTTCTCTATTAGCGGGAGTTAATTGTGTGGGTAGGGAACAATGGAGCTGGGGTCTTTGGGGGAGAAAGATCGGATCTGTATTGCCCATCGTTCACATCACTGCCAGTCTTCTCCTGTAGCACTTTGTTGGCATGGCAGTGCTGCCTGTGAAGGGGCATGGATAGTATTTCCTTATCACAGACCTGCCTGAATGTTTGATGTTCTCTGGTCACATTGAGCAGGTTTGCAAGTCAAATTGCAGTGTAAGCTGCTCGCTGTCCTAAGGCAAATATATATATATATATTGAATATATATATATTTTTCTAAAGGGCTTTTCTTGCATCTCACTCATTGCTTTGCTGTATTGTGGAGGGGGCTAGTGAAAAAGAATAAGCTGCTGCTAATGTGACAGGTCAAGGCTTTTATAAGGCCCATGGGGAGCCTATATAGAGCAGGATCCTTGGGAGGAGGCTTTGTTTCTGGGGATGGAATCTATCCATGAGAAACTCTGGCTTTACTTGGTACTTGTTTCACTCTGCCTTTGACCATGTTTTTCAGAAGAGCTGCTGCAGGAGATGAATAGCCCAACAAAAGCCTCACTATTTAGGGAGCTGTGTTCCCTCAGCACATGACCTTAAATGAGAAAGCAGCCTGTAATTCACAAGGAATTTCCTCAGCAATTGCAGAAGGACTGTGCTTCCTATAGTGCTTAGTATGGGAGATATTACAGACAAATTAATTCAGATTATTTTTCAATGTATTGTGCGTCAAAGATGCTCATAAAAATAGGGGGAAAAATATCTATCCTCAGAATAGCACATTTCAAACTTTTTAAATAAAACTTCTTATACTAGGCTGCTTTAAAAAATGAAAAAAGGTCAAATGATTTGACTGCATGCCTATACCCAAAAATATACAGACAGATACTGTGGCACCTCATCACTGATTAGCAGGATTGGTTTTAGATTTCCTCTGAGAGAGAGCATCTGCATGACTCTTCACAGCAGATTTGTTAATGTTAAAAATCTATGTGTATAATTTTTAATTCTAATCCGACATAATTTTTACCATTTATCAATTGTGTAACATTTTAGAAATGACACTTTTATGCAATTAAAACACATCTTCAGATTTTTTTTTAGACTCTAAAATGAAGAAATACTTGAATTGACTATTTCCAAGCATCATGAGCATGTTAGTAACATCACTGTAGATGTGTGTGGGAAAATAGCTGTTTCATCCAGAAAACGTGCATATGGTATGTGAGGAATTTTCATTGTGCCCAGCTGAAATTCCCTTACGTTCACAAGCAGTGTTGCAAGTGGATCTTAAAAAGGAAGGACATTTGTATAGGCATAGTTTACATTTTATCCATTATAATCAACTGGATTTATTTTTTTCCTCTCTATGGTGTCATGAAAACCTGCTATGTAAAGTATTCTTCAGACTGCAGTGGAAAAAATTATTTTCCCAGTCTGATCATATATATTTGTTTCCTGCCTAGTGTGCATACTTAAGTACACACGTGTTGCAAACTGGTGGAGTGAACATGTGAAGCAGCTTCAAGCAACCCTTAGTCCATAAGGCATAGTGAAGCCCAGGACAGAGAGATGCAAAGGTCCTGCTGCTTTTGCAGTGGGCATCCCAAGCAGACACAAGGCGCCCTACAGTTTCCTGTAGCAACCCTATAGAGATGGTGCTCTGAGACCATACTGCTCTACGTGTCAGGGCAGGAAGCCTTTTCCGAGCAGGCTGGCTTGGCAGGGGTGGCACTGTTTCTCTCCTGTATTTCCAATGCTTGGCCATGCATTGGAAATACATAGTATGTAGTCTGCAGTCCTTGGCTCTACAGGCTTTTTGCATCTTTATTCATCAAAAAAATGTTTGCATGTAATCTAGCAAGAGACAGCTGGTGCCAGTAAGTACTGTAAACATGGATGCTTCAGCCCTCCTTGAGAGCTTCTGAGAATGCTTTGGGCATCTGCCCATTGACTTCAGCCCAGCCCCAAGATCTGCACTTGCCAGCCTTAAGTCAGATTTTCTGTAGCTGGGAAAGGGCACTGCTCATGGAGACATTCATGCTGAACAAGTGCTGGGCGATGTTTACTTTGCTCTATGAGTGAAATGTAGTGCCAGTGTTCTTGCTGTCCACTTGAAACAGAAGAGCAAGATTTATTTAAGCAGGAACGGAGCAGTAGTTAAGAGCCACACTACTTTTCAATGATGATCTTAACGCTGCTCGACGCACAGACATCTCATGGATAGTACAGAGTTCAAATTCACAGAGAGGAAAACACAGTTAAAAGTAGCCAATGTGAATGTATTTTATAGTGAACCAAATCAGTGGGATTCTACTGAGTTCAAGCCAACTCATAATGATTAGTCTTTCTGAAAACAAATATGTAAATACAAGTTGAAACAAAATAAATACATAAAAGTAGTACATTCTTCAGTTTAAGAAATGCTGCTCTGGAATGCATTTTCTCTTTTTTTCATTTTCTGCACATACTGTTAAAAAAAAAAAAAAAAGTATACCTCCTTTAAAAAAAGTTTTGAAATCTGGCATTTGTTAAAACAATAGCTCTATCCAAATGCTAACTTTTCATCCTGATACCTATATTGTGTTTGAGCTGTTCCAGTTATATTTTGGAGGGAGAGGTTGAAAGATAAAAGATTTGTTTGGAAAGTCATTTGTCTTGGAAGAACTCACTGTGCTAACATCTTCACTTTTACCTACTACTGCTTCAGAACATAAAGATATGTTAAAGTGTCTTATTTAGCAATGGTGTGACAACTATTAATAATACTACAGTTTTAAACTTTCTATTTAACATATACTACCTTTTGTAAAAAGTATATACAGATAATGTTTCTCTAGATTTTATCCATAGAGAATATTAGTAAGGGAAGAGGTTTTAAATAAATTTGTAACTTCTTACTGTCCATTTTCCATTTTAAATGATACTTTTAAATGATACTTTAAATCACTACTTTTGTTTGTCTGGAAATATACTGAATATTTTATTATTTAAAATAGTATACTTTTATAGCTGTTTATTAATTTCAGTTGACTACTAACTTCTATTTTGATATTTATTAATGAGTTGACACTGTAGTATATTGAGATGTTTATTTTTCTATCAGAGCTGTAACAACTATGACATAGCATTATTTTAATGCAACATCATTGTACTTGCTCTCTAAAAAAATAAAATCAATATTTAATCCATACAGAATTTTCATATTTTTAATGCCTAGGATATCTGATAAGAAAGAGATGCTGACCTCTTTTTTAAGAAGTAAAATGTTTTCATTAAGGTGTACGTACATGTCCAGAAGAGGAATTATATAATTACAGTTTTCTAAAATGGAATAATACTGGGTCAGGAGAGATCAGTCTAAATACAAGGAATACCAGTCTATCAACTGCAGTCAAACAGATGAATGCACATTCGGGATGGGCTTTGAGAATCTGGGGAGGAACACGATTGCAGTCAGCAGTTTGGGGTGCATCTGGTTTGCTTTGCCCCACTCAACTGAAATGTGAACATACCAGGAGGTGTTACCACTTTATTGGAGACAAGAAAATACTTCAGGAAGAAATATAATCTGTATATTATTAGTAGGTGGTTACAGCTTATTTCTGCTTTGCTCTGCTTTGGTGGTAGAGGAATTACTGCCATGGAAATGGCAGTTTCTTTTAGATGCCTCATCTACGCCACTCATTGCAGACCTCAGTTGCTTTATGAATACTTGTGAAAAAGCTTGTGTTTTGGGAGGGTGACACACCTGTTCTCCTGCAGAATTGGTAATAGCGTATGCTTTACACAACATCATGAAATTTCTCATAAAAGACTTCAGACATGCAGACATTCAAAATTTGGGCTGCAAGATCCCGATGCATCAGAGACAGCTGTGGCACTCGGCCACCTGACAGACACCACTGGTAAAACCAGCTGTAGGACTTCTCTCGTGGAGGAAAGCTCATGCTTCTAAGAAGATCCAGGTTTTGCTCTGGAGAGTAAGAGAAGTGGAATCAAGAGATAACTGATATATGCCCAGTTATTGAGCCACTTAGTAGCCATGCCCTAACAATGCAATAGAAAGAAAACATTGGGAAAAGGTGTACAGTAAACCTAGAAAGAAAAATAGATAAATATGTATATATATCATATATATATGATGTTTATCTATATGATATATAGATAGATGGCAGTCTGTGCATCTTTGTTGCTTTTTCTGTCAAAACAATGAATATAATCCCAATATAAACCCGATGAGATGGAGGCTGAGGAATTTCCTTTCACAGAGGAAGGAGATACATAAGCATTTACTAACACATAAGCATTTACTAACACACAGAGCAAGCAGTCCCACAAACAGAGAAATACACATTTTCCACACAGCTCTTTATGGAAGGAACAAATGTCAGCAACTCAAAGTAAACATCATCCTAGGTCAGACATAAAGCTTAAGCATGTATCTTGAGCTACAGACACGTTGCTCCTTTTTGCCTTTGATATGTAAGCTCAAAGTCAGTGTTAACACTAACCTTAAGTCTCTGATAGACTGGCACCAAACAGTGCTGCACACCCTGCATGTTGTGGAATGATGGTAAGTGATCTGTATGAAGTCTTCCTTCCTGTGAAATCTGGTAATCAAAACATATCTGTATACTTTAAAATGTCCAGGTAACTGTAGGGTTTTGACACAGGCAGCATCGTATTAAGCCAACTTCCATTCACATCCATGAAGCTGTCAGTGAGGGCACAACAGTGCTCTAGTTTGGCTGTAATGTAATGCAACTGCTATTTTGTTGCAGATACCATTGGCAAGAAAAAGGCTTGCTGCTCAAGCTCTTCAAAGAGGAAAGAAACCTAAGTTACAACCTCTAAAGCCGGAGGAGGAAAGAGATCCTGATTTCAGCCACTTTTTTGACACCAGTCGTGTAGGTGCACACTATTACAGAATTTCTGTCCCTGCATGCTTCCCATTTATGGTAGGTGCAGACTTTGATCTGATATACAGAAAGGATGGGAGGAGGAAAGTTCTGCATTAGGGACTGCTGTAAGTTATCTGCTCAGCACAGAGGATTGAGTGAAGATCCAAATATGCATGACAACAGCCAGTCAATTATTAGTATTATGAATAAAAACTCTTTTAACAGAGATTTTAACTAGCGAGGAGTTAACATGGGTGGTTTGTTCTCCTTCCAGGTCTACAGCAAAGACAAGAACCTTGGAAACACACTCCTTCTACCCTGGGTTTAAAACCAAAGAGTTTAAGTATATTGTATGAGTTAAATAAAAATAAAATTAAAAAAAAATCTAGTTTTACAAAAATCAAAGTTGTCTGGAGCTATGTTTAGAGCATGGGTATGCTCACTGCAGTGCATGGGTTTCTGATTGCTCATCTTTTGCTTGGGAGTCTTGGGCTGGTCCAAATTCTGAGTGTTCAGAATTCACATTACCTAGACATAGGTAAGTCTGATTTATTAGCTCTAGAGGGCTGCAAGTCTGATTTATTAGCTCTAGAGAGGCCCAACATTATCATCTCCTGGCCCTTCCTCCTGAGGAAGCAGTGGTGGGTGGCAGAAAGCAGCGTTCCTTTCTGAATACCATTCATCATCTGCTCGGCCCAGAGCATAGCGTGGCCTCTGGCTATTTTCTTGACCTTGAGCTGGATGATTCATGAAAGATAGTTACTGTTTAATAAAGACGATGTGTATGCAAGCTGATAAAACTAAATGATTAACCACAAAAACATAGTATTGCCAAGTTATGTCACATTATTGAAATCAGGGCATGTGATGTATTTCTTTCGGCTATGCAGCGTGCCAAGTTCCCCTTTTGAGCCCCTAACCAACATTTCATCCCAAACCTCTGTTTATGCCTCCGCAGTCTGGAGAGTACAGGATCTGCTCCTGGCTGGGATTCCTCTGCTCCCAAAACTGCTCACAGGAGCAGCCTTTCCCTTAAAATCCTTCCTTTCTGACTCTTTAGCCTTTGACCATGGCCTTAGCACATCCATTCTGAAAGCATCACTGAGGGCACACGATATGTGGTTTAACAGCTATGGAGATAAGGGACAAGTCAATGGATAAGTTTTCTGTGGAATTTTTAGACACACCTTTGCTTTACTCTCCTTTAGGCAAAACAGGAATTTTAAAGACTTCTCCAACTTAAACATGGTGCTCTCTACCAAGATCATCCTTGCCTTCATGTTTAAGGTGTACACCTTGTGGTTGTCTCCTGTCAATGAATCGTTCTGCAGCTGTGCCCAGGCTCCTGTGGGAAAAAAAAATAAATAAATAAAATAAAAAAAGCCAGCAAAAATAAATACTTCCCATACTTCACACTAAATTGGGCTGAGAAAATTTTCCTCACCATGACTTCTTTGAAAATTGCAGACACTAAATCATAGGGCTTCATCAGCAAGCAGCTGATTTATCATGAGGAAAGCTTTTTTGGGCAAACAGGATCAAGTTCTAGTCTGTAGAGCAAAACTAAACAGAGCACCTCTCAACCTGATCAGATGTACTCACATTCCTCTGCTCCTTTCCAATGTTATGAAGTCAGGTCTGTTCCTTGGTGAACTAGCCAGTCCCAAAATACTCACACATTCTCTAGCTGTAACCTTTAAACCTGACACCTCTCAAGCTATTTGCAATACACACACACACACAAAAAAAGTCATTTTCTTTTAAGTACCATCACTTTGATTACATTTTTAACCATTTGTAAATATTTATTCATGTATACCTTTAGATATCCGCACATTCCATCCAAATCAAATTTCTTCAGTATCAAGTTCATTTCTGATTGCTCAATATCCCGTCAGACCAGACCATATATATATATGCTATATAAATATATGAACTATATATACAGATCCAGTCTCACATACTTCTTTATATACATACATTTGAAATGGGATTTCTCCCTACTTTCGCATGCATAGCAGGGTCTTCCTTTAAAAATTCCTATAGTTATCCAAATTTCCCTTGATGACTGGGCTGCTATGATGTTGAAACCATGACTTGAAGTGTTCCCCAGTATTAATCCCCTTGACTCTGTGTTTTCCTGTTTATCTTTTGTTGGCTGCTGTCCTATGCATTAAAACTACATCATGGAAGACAGACACAGCACCTTACATAGTGGACTCTTGGTTGGTGAGTGGGTTCTAGTTGTGATGTTACAAATATCAAGTGAATATTTCTTTAGCCACTTTATTCCTCATGCTTGTGACAGTGAGGCCTTGGCTTTAAACAAGAAGAGAATCATTTGGTCAAAAAAAAAAAGATAAAGGCCAAATAATTTTGCAAAAGCAAAAATAGTGACAGTCTCCAAAGGAAGATTCATTGTCATATGACAAAGAATGTTTCATTCTGTTTAAAAGCAATTAGATTAATTTCCAGACAAAAATATAAAAAAAAAGTCTGAATTTCAATACTGTGAAATTGTTGGGCCCATGTGCTTCAGCTGAAGAATGTGTTAGAAGTGAACATACTGAGCATCCTTGACTATCAACTCCTTAAGCTCCCCTGTGTGACAGGTATGACAGATCAAGAAAGTTAACGTTTGTAACATGTCTCCCTTCTTCAAAACTCTGGTATCTTACAGGACCATTTGTTAGGCAGAACATAAGAAGCTTTATTTATTGTCTTAGTTGATGTTCCCTGTTGGATCACAGAGTATTTATGCAAACAGCTATTGTAGAATATTCTTATTTTTCCTCTTACCTTTCACTTACTGAAAAACTTCTGTAGATTTCAACTACATGAAAAGAATGCAATGTAGAATCCACTGTACTACCCAGGAATTTTGTCTGGATAGCTGGCTTTTTGTCAAATGTGTTAATGAAAAATTTACTGTTATTTCATAAAGGAAAAAAAAAAAAGGAAAAAATAACAAATGGCTGTCAACATCATTTGAAATACCTTGAAGGAAAATGTGTTACTGAATAATTGCTATAATTTAAGCTATTTGATACATCTTGTGACCTAGTTCATGTGGAAACCATGTACTTTTATCTTGCCAAATTTTACTCCCTACTTGGTTAGTGCCCCGTTACCACTGCTCCTCTAAGCCAACGCAGGTGCTTGCCAACAAAATTAAGTCTGCAATGTCCTTTGAACTAACAAGATAAGGGAAGTGTTATTCTCGAGTAAGCTTTGGCAAAGAGGTTGTAATCATAGCAAAATTATAATGCCATCACCTGCATTATTGCAGCTTTATAGGATATAAATTTATAGCAATATTCACATGCAGCTACATACCTGAAATCTTTCTAATTAAGGTTTAGCAAGACTTAACAGACTTTTTCCCTGAGATTTGAGTTCTGTTGAAATATTTTTCACGGCAATCTCTTTTCTTTATAGCTTTTGTTTAGTTTGCAAGTATCCCTGGTTGAGCGAAACAGAAGTCTCTTCCAAATATCACCCTCCTACCTACCATTACAGCTTTGACTTTCTTCTGTTTCCAGTTCTGCATAGGATTCAGTGAATGTTTCAGAGAAATTTCAGAGAAAGTTCCCAGAGCCCTGGTTTCCTATTTTTTTTTTTCTTTTTTGTTTCCCCAGAGGAAAAAAGTCTGTTTGCTAGGTGAGAGCATCTTCCTTTCTTCTTTCTCTACATTCTACACCCAGAACAACACCCTCATTAAGAGAAGGCACATGCTTATAAACTAGCTGAGGGAAACCTGATACTGTAGTCACATCTCCTTTCACTAGTTAGTATTACATCCTTGGATATCTCCTCTGTCAGCCTAGCTCTCAGCAGATGTAGATTGCTTTTTAGAAGACCAAGCTGTTCAGCTATGTAAGGTGTCCCCAGCAAATATCTCCATTAGCCTGTCTTCCTCTGGGTCATGTATCTTACCGTGACATCCATATGCACAGCTGCTGGTTACCTCACAGAGGGGTACTCACATAAGTCTCCCTGTCTATCCCCAAGAAAAGCACTTCTGGAGGTCTTTCCTCCTTTCATCTATTTTGAACAGATCTAAGAGCAATTCCTAAATCAGTCCCTTTTGTCAGCTACTCTTTCTCCCATTAGTCTCCCTAAGTGCATACACCCACAAAATAAATAAATAGTCACCAACACCTTCTATTCCTGTCTGTCTACAAGAGCAAAAAATCTTGCCTAGCTACTTACTTCTGGACTCCTACTCACTCCATGCTAGAGCCAGCCCTAATTGAGAAAGACATGCTTCTCTTGCCCCTGGCTTTATACCTGTGGCTGGGTGGCCTCCTCCCACTCATCCCACTCCAAACTCTTCCCAGATGGGTTGTTGTCCTTGAATACCCTTGTTTGGTTACTTGATTGGCTAATTAGCATCTTGGCTCTATACAGAGGGCTCTAGAAAAGGGAAAATTCTTTTAAATGGGATATTGAGTTATATGAAGGATATGGAAACAAATGTTTGTTTAAGGAGATAAAATTTACCACTGAAAGGACTATAATCCTTTTAATTTTAATCTTTTAAATTTTCCTATAATAGAAATTAGTTCTTTAGCTCCTAGCTCAGCCTCCTGCTTCATTTTAGCTTTTCTGTCTACCAGCTAGTCCACAACTTCCTACAATGGGAAAAGTACCTACAGAACACCAATAGTTTCTCAGCAAATCTGCTACCTCTTCGCTAAATTTCTGTCTGTTCCCCATGCTTCACTGCAGAGTTCTTCAGTGTCTAAACCTGGATTCCTATGCACAATCTCTGCTTCATTCACTTTCTGTGGTGGTTTTACTCAAGTGGGCAGCCAAGCTTCACCACAATCGCTCTCTCACTCCTCCCCTCCTCAGAGAGGAAGGGGGAGAAAAGACAACACAAAGAGCTCGAGGTTTGAGATGAGAATTATTTAATTAAAGGGAAAGGGAATGGGGAGAAAAAGAAACAAAAGAAACAACAAGGCCTTGCGGAAGCACAGATTGAAAGGAAAAAGTTATTCTCTACTTCCCATCAATGAGCGATGTTCAGCCACGTCCTGGGAAGCAGGGCCTCAAAACACATACCAGTTGTTCAGGAGGACCACCCTCCCTCACAAGAGCCCCCCTTTTATTGCTGAGTGTGACATCAGGTGTTATGGAATATCCCTTTGGTGGGTTTAGGTCAGCTGCCCTGTTGATGTCTCCTCCCCATCAATTGCCCACCCCCAGCCTGCTGGCTCTTGGGGGCTTGGAGGGAGTTCTGACGCTGTGCCAGCACTGTGCAGCAATAGACACAACACTGGAGTGACACCAGAGCTGTTCCAGCTACGAGTGCAGAGCACAGCACTGTGTGGGCTGCTGCAGGGAAAGGTGACTCCATCCCAGACAGACCCAACACACCTACCTATCTTCAGTGCTTCTGCAAAAGTATTTTTACGAGGTCAAATAAACAAACAAATAAATAAATAAATCAACAAACGTTATTCTGTGGTTGGGTAACTTTTAAAGGGCCTAGAAATCTGAAGTGTTTTCAAAGTCTGGGGCCAGAGTTAAGGGAGTATGCCCAAGTCACACAGAAGATGAAGCTGTTGTATTTGATCCCTAGGCTGTCCTGCTGCCAAAGATATTATCTGATAACCAGGTCATTTGGTAGATGAAGATCCCAGAATTATAAACTGATTTTTTAATTAGACACAGCTATGACAAAGGCAAGGATTGTTTCTAAGACAAAATTAAAATGAGACAGAAACAAGCATATATCTGAAAACAGTTATAACAAGGATTATCATGTCCCCGTTATCATGTCCTCTGCTATAGTGACTATCACCTTAAAAATGGTCTTTTGGGGTGGGAAGTCATGATTTTACTCCTAGACTTTGTTCAAAGTCTAAAGTTCTGAACTTAAAAATTTTGGCAGAAATTCCTTTTGGCACACTGCAGGCCCAAATGTACTCCTACGTTTGTTGAATCCTAAGAAGTGGAAAATTTAAAAACAAGAAAAGACTATTGGGATAGCTCTGAAAGTAAGACTCAGCACGGCAGAAATCTATTAAGATATTTTCCACAGCATGAATCTCTCAGGCTTTTCCACATGGGGTAAGTATCTGGATTAAGGTAGACATCTTGACAGGCTGGAGGAATGGACCAACAGGATCCTTGTTAAATTTATCAAGGACAAATGCCAAGTCCCGCACCTGGGGTGGACTAACCCCTTGCACTGATCCAGGCTGGGGTCTTCCCTGTTAGGGAGCAGATCTGCTGGAAAGGATATGGGAGTCCT
Source organism: Stictonetta naevosa (assembly GCA_011074415.1). Classification (NCBI taxonomy): domain Eukaryota; kingdom Metazoa; phylum Chordata; class Aves; order Anseriformes; family Anatidae; genus Stictonetta; species Stictonetta naevosa. The sequence continues at coordinate 32,113,710 of CM021698.1, forward strand.
GGTGGACACAAGTTGAGAATGAGCCAGCTGTGAGCCCTGGCACCAAGGAAAGCCAACTGCATTCTGTGCTGTACTAACAGGAGCATAGCTGGGAAAATGATGGAAGTGGTTGCGCCTCTTTAATCAGCACAAATTAGACCACATCTAGATACTGCATCCAATCTGGGGGCCTCTGTACAAGAAAGACTGATAACCTGGAGCAAGTTCAGTGAGGAGCCACCAAGACAGTTGGGGCTGGAGCATTTGCTTAGCAAGGAGGGGCTGAGGGATCAGGGCGTCTTCAGCTTGGAAACAGCTTCAAGGGGCTGAAAAGCAGCTTGCCAGGGCCTATTGCAAGGTTATCAAAAAGACAGGCACTCCATAGTGCATGATGGATAATGGACCTAAGTTGAAATGAGAGGTTGAAACTGGATATAAGTAAAAATATTCATTCTGAGGGTAATTAAGTGTTGGAGGAGGTTTCTCAGAGAGGCTGTAGGGTCTCTGTTTTTCAGTGTTTTCACTGAACAAATTTCTGAGCAACCCTATCTGATACAGTGTTGACCTTCCTTTGAGCAGGAGGTTGTACTAGACACTTTGCAAGGTCCCTTCCAACCTGAATAGGTCTGTTAGTCTGTGATAAATGTGGAACCAGGTCCTTCTCTTATTCTGTTCTACCTACATTTACTTCAAGAGGTCTGCTGTATGCAAGGAATAAGCAGTACTGCTAGCAGTTAATCTGCTCAGAGTCTGCTTGGAAGGAAAAGCTGCCATTTTCAAACTCCTATACAAAGCAGACAGATCTTCACTAAAGAAATAGCTATATACAGAAATTCAGTACAGTGAAATTTATAACAGACCTTGATTTTTGAATGTGTTTTTCTTATATGCCCATGGAAGAGTTTTGCCATCTAAAACAAGGGACTATGTCCTGCTCTGAGGCATGTACAAATCCCTTTAGCTTTAACGGGAATAATATACACAGCTGAGGGCATGGTTTGGCCCATGGTCAACAGTCTCCTAAAAATTTTTTTCCTACATTTTTTTCCTTGTAGTATTCATCTTTTTCCTTTCCAAAGGTTCTGATGTCATTCCTGTTGCTGCAATTATAGACTTCATTTACTTTAGTGGGAACATCTCTGAAGTCTAATTAGATTTCTTGAGAAAGACCATGGTAATCTGAAATAGAAATTCACAAGATCACTTCAGGCCAAAAGTGTCACACAGCAATAATAGACCAAATATTATGAAATTTTTCTGTAATTCATGCTCTCTTTCCACTCATGAATTGGATTTGAAAAGATTGGGGAACATATATGACATATCAGAGAAGTGCCAAATGTTTCTCATATAGTTTCCGATGGAAAATGTCCCTTCTCTTCCCCTTCCCATATAAAGCTAAAGTTTGTCCATCACAACAGGGCAATCATTTATGTCCACAAAGTTATAAAATATAACTTGGTTCAGTGTAATTTAGAATACTGTGTAGGCTATTGTTAATTCAGAGCAAATTTAAAGGGGGATTTACTGCACATGTATGAAAAACATCACAACTGAATGATGTCCACCATATAAAGCTGGACATGCCAGCTTTGAAAGCCAAGCAGAGGGCAAGGCGCACCAGCGCCAGTGGCAAATTCCTGTCCCTGCTGCTTATCCAGGGATGGGACCAGGCTGCATCAACCCCAGGGCCACCTCCTCCCAAATCCTCACTTTCCTTGGAGGTTTTATACTGACGCACTGAGCAGGCATGAACCCATTAAGATATTATGAGAAAGTAGCCTGAAGTTGTATGGCCACAAGCTGTTACTGACACGCACCGAGCAGACCAGGAAAAAAGCAGTTTCATTTTTCGTGCAAAAACCTTGAACCAACACAATAGAAACCATAAACTGGGTATGCGTGTTGCTCAAGGTCATGCAAAAATGTTTTTGCTTTTGTTTTCTTTGTTTTTCCCCCTCTGGGTTTCTATAATATCGCCAAAACTATGGTGATACAGCAGTAACAATTTTCTTATTAAACTGGAATCCTGAGGGGCAAACCCTTCTCATAAATTTTTGAGGTGAAAACAACTGTATGGATAGCTATAACCAAGGGAGAGGCTTGAACCCTTAACTGCTGACTGATAGTTTATATAAAAAAAAAAAAATAGAGTTTGGCAGGGAAAAGTATTGTTATGAGAAAGCTTAATCCACTGTCAAATATTTTATTACATTTCAGAATCAAATTGCAGGCTTCAAGCTATTTTAAATATTAACAAAAGAAATATAACAAATGGATTATATAAACAAGGTTGAATATAATGCCACTCACAGTATCTTTAGGAAGGCAGACTCTTTCTACAGCAGTAAAGGTAGATTGATTTCATAGGAGAAAAAAAAATATATATATATATATATGTATATTTTTATTAATGGTTTTCTTTTCCTGCCCCCCACAGAAATGGGCCATCTGACAGTCTCAAGTGAGACTGCACTAATTTTGATATATTGAAGAAAAAAAGAAGGTTCCTCAATCTGATGTTAATTTGCCATTTTATGTACCAAAAATATCAAGAATGAGCTGAGTTGAACTTAGCTTTTGCATCTGTGCCTTCTCTGATGGTTTTAGATTACTTTTTAACTTGCTTAATAAACGAAGAGAAAGGTTGAAATCCAAGATTTAGACAGAAGCTGAATATGTTCCAAATATATTCATTATTAGCTTGATTAGTAAAGGACGTATTTCTATGGCTCTGAGAAAAAGAAAAAATGTTATTAGAATCTTTAAAAGAAATCCTAAAACACAGCATAAGCATTCAAACTTCCTTGAAATTCAAGGTACAGTACAGTATATACCTGTAGGAATTGAATCAGGCAAGAAATAATAATAATTTAAAAAATAGAGTTACAATTAACTTTACAATGTTTAAAGCTAAAATAAATAGAACTGCTTTCAGTTACTTTATGGGTTATATATTTATACAAACATATTATTCACTTACTGTCTTATGTCTTCCCACATTTTCAAGCATGACTGAAACAGCTACATCTTAAAGAGCTCAGTCTGTTTGCAACGAGAACTCAGTCTCTTTTGCTCCTGGCTACTGAATCAATGTATGCTTTCTTGGGCAAGGTCCACAGGTATGAGATTTAGAGAGCTAACCAGTGGTCTACATCTTTCCCAGCAGGTCATGAGGATGGGAAGCCACATGCTCACAGTCTATGATATTTGCTTCAATGAATATGGAAATATAAGGAAATGTAAGATTGCAAGAGATACTTGGAGATGGGGTGGTATTCTTAAATAATAATAATAATAATAATAATAATAATAATAATGAAAATACTTACAACTTAATTCTGTTGTAGGTTATATACTAACCTGGGAACAATGTATGCAAACCATCCCTGAGGCCAGCATTCTCTGCATTAGCAAGGCCCAGGTTCTGCTATTTGCATTGTTCATTTTGCATCAGAATAATAAAAGGGGTGGGCAAAATCTGGAAGGCCTTAAATCGATAGCAGATTACTTAGGTCAATAGCAGATTGTTTATATCAATAACACTGTGCTTTCATCATGGTTACAGGAAACTTGGTCAATGTTGCAACACAGGCAGGCAGCCACCTTAAGGACAGCTCAAACTTTTTTCCTTTACTCTGTTTTGCTGTCCATGTCAGAAGAGCCCTTTGTCCTTCAGCCCAAGACATGCAGGTCTCTGGTGCATAAAATGTGTAGCACAGACCTTTTGGTGCTGCAGGAAGGGCAAAAACAGTGTACAATGAGCAAGGCTCTGTCTCCCCACCTGGGGAACTTCATGGCTTGTTTTAGATGGGCATGTGCCCTTTGGGTGACCAGAAGAATAAAACTTGAGAGCCAAACATGAAAGACACAAGCTTGCCAGTAGAGATGCATACACAAATTTCCTACGGATGCCATATTTACATCCCACAAAGCTACCACATCTTTGAGTTTTCACGTGACAGATTAACACACCAAGAAAAACATTAATTCCCCCCAAATATGTTGCCCAACAGTGGTATTTTATAACATACTCCAGTTGTTAGCCCACAGTCACAGTCTTTTCCCTAGACAGCTGTACAGGACCTGCAGCACATTACCTCTACTGGAGTCATGGCAGTGAAAGTTCCATTCAGCTCTTACTTTTCCAACAGGTAATAACACAGATAGTTAAAGAAAAACAAACTATTAAAACATTAAACAGCCAGATTCATCCAAGCATTGTTCTAATGTTACTCTAATGTAAATGCCATTTATAACTTTGGAGTTAGGCCATAATGAATCTGGCCTCAAAACTATGCATTGTGAACAGATGGTTGTAACCGAATATAAGCTTTAATTCACACGAAGGGATCTGTTGCTGTTTGTGGTTTTGTGGCATCAATAAAGCTCTGAGAATAAATTAGAGGCCTACAGTATATTTATTCTATGTGCTCTATTCTCTTGACAATTGCTTTACATTCTTTATGAGAAATAAGCACTAAATGTACAGAATGGAAGCCTTTTATCCTCAAAGCTTTTATTTCAGAGACACCAAAAATCTTCTGATTTTGCCTGTGGATTCAATATGTCCAAGTAATTCCACATGTATCTGTAACAGAGTTCAAAAAGGGGTTATTTGTTACCCTGCAGAAGTTGCCAGAAGTTACTCACCCATTGTGCCACAGGCAAGGCAGGCTCCAAACAAAACTCTTGCGGGGTCACCATCCCTGGGGGCCAGGGCAAGTTGGGGCCAGCTCAGAACAAGCCCAGATCCTGCACAGGATTTGGGCATTGTGTCCTGTGCCCCAACATCTCAGCTCTCTGCTCTATAGTAGTGGGGCCTACATGGCACAGCTGCAGCCCTCTCTGTCAGTGAATCATACCCCTCTTTGCCTTTTTCAATGCTTAGAGGAGAAAAAAAATAAGATACCCTATATGCCTTCTATAGGAAATCCAACTTGCGCACTGTAGTTACCAGTGGTGTGCCAGGATTTCTCATCTCCTAACAGAAAAGCAAGCTCTTCCTTTGTGCTCATGCCTCGTGTGTGTGTAGGAGTCTTCAGTAACATTAAGTGCATGCATTTTTTCAGTTTCATCCAGTGGTTTTAGGTCTCAAGGGTACTACTGCTTTTCCCCATCAAGGGGATCCCTCCTCCACACATGAACTGGTCAGTTATTCATACAAATACTGTTTATTCCTCTGTTTTTGAATGATGCCTATTAAAGAATTTGCTTTGCTGGGAGAGTGGCGTCTCTGGGATTTGGTACTGGCCCTGTGCCACTGTTTCCACATGCAAATCCTTGGAGCTACTGCTGTCAGCCTTTCCATCATGGCTCTAGGTTTCTACAGCCTTCATGGGTATCATTATTTTCATTATTTATTTAGTTCTTTTTAGTTCTTTTTAGTTCTTTTTTTTTTTTTTTTTGGTGTATGTCTGAAACATGATTGCACCTTTCAGACTTTAAAGCATTTATTTATTTATTTATTTTTAAAAAGGGGGGTTGTGGATCTGATGAAGTCCGGTTGCCTGCAGACTATTGCTTTCCATCCCCCTCAAGCCTCCCAGTATTTCTGTGACAAATCCTCTCTTATGTCTCCGTGTGGCTGGTTGGCATATCAAAGGCTGAAGCAATGCATGTGCACATCGGCAGCTTTTGGAAAGGGCAAGGGGACACCACTCTTTCCATGTCTTGTGAACCCACATCCTGTTTTATTCCACCTAAAACTGGGAGAAATTTCTTCGTTTAAGAACTGTAGGCTGCTGTCATCTTTCAGAGTTATTAAAGGCAAGTGGCCAACTGTAAAACAATGTGATTGAGCAAATCTCTCTCCCTGTTATTGTGCTTTTATTACTATTATTATTGTTATTGCTTTGATTTTGTTGGTAGGTTGGTTGTTTTTTGTTTGTTTGTTTGTTTTAGGAAACCACAATAAGTTAAATCAGCAGTTCTTAAGCTTTCTTCCTTGTTTGATTTGGGCAAACAATGGTGGCCACCCACTTTGCAGCTGTCACTAGGTGTGTATCTGTCCCTGAAAAACAAGTCAAAATCACAGCTGAAAATTGAGTCCTGAGCAGAGGTCACTAATGAGCAAGCAGTAAAGCCTATCAAAAGGATGCTGCTGCTGTTGCTGTGTATTATTATGGTACTACCACGGTTGTATACCAGTCTCATATGATGGCTCCTTCCTTGGAATACTACTTCCATAACTGGTACCTCATTGGAGGCAAACATTCTATGTCATAGCCTTCTGGGCTGTGACATATAAATCTTTCCCAATTTTCCCCCAACGGAAGAGAAAAAGCACAGACCCAAAGAACATCAGGAAAATAAAATAAATAAATCAAGTAATTTAAGTACACTTGATGCCACGTGCCATGAACCAGAGGCCTCAAAGCAAATTGAGGCAATCAGGTTCTGAAAAACTTGACTAGGAAATCATGGAGATTTCTGACATTTCAATGTCTGGAGCTATTACTTATTTTAAAAACTGAAAGCATTTGGGCAAGAAGCTTAATTTTATTTTTTTAGACCTTTATATTTCTACTTTCTCAGCTGTTTTTTTTTTTCCTTTTTTTTCCTTTTTTTTTTTTTATGAATTTGAAGATACTGGAGCTGCGTAAACAAGAATGAAAGCAAAGTTTTGTATTGTGGTAATTTCTCAGTTTTGTATTGTGGTAATTTCTCAAATAATTGTTTTGGTTATATGATCTATTAAATTAGCAGGGTCTGAGGGATGTCATAAATTGTGCAACAATAAACCATGCTTCCTACTTGCTGTAAGAATTTGCTTACTTGTGTTTATTAGACTGCATATAAAATAACTACTTTTCATCCAGATTGATTTGTTTATTCTCTTGCATCTGAAGAAAAAAGAACCTAGTTTTGCAATAGTTAAATAGAGCAATTCTGCCATCCAGTGGCTAGCTAGGTTAATTTATCTTTTCTCTTTCCATATGATCATTTGGGTATTTTTTGTTTCTTATTTTAAAATATGTAATTATTGTAATGTTCAGTGCTTATTCCATTACTGTATCCCATTAATACATGTAATAAAAATATTAATGCAGTTCACAACTTTTTTCTGATATTGTATTCAAACATAAGCCACAAAAAAGAAGAAAGGTGTTCCATAGATTAATCATTATGGATTAATTACAGATAAATTACAGGTTACTGCACATCCTATCATCATATGTCATGTCATTAATCAGCAGTCCAATCTGTTTTAAACAACGGTCCTAGGCAATTATCTTACAACAGATGCTGGACTGATTTCTGCTTCCAGCTTTACTTTACCATTTAGTTGGCTTCTGTTACTGTTTCCATGGCACCACTGACAATGGTGGCCAAAGAAAAACATAGCTCTTGATCTCAGCTTGCCTACGTGCCCATGAACCATGGCAGAGGATTTGAAGAAGTGTCCCTAATATAACTTTGTCTAATAACAACTGGAATTAAGTTTACAAATTGGTTTGTGAAACATCTCTGTGACTGAATATATATTTATTATATATATATTATATATATGTATTATTTTTTTTCAGAGGGGATGGACTGAATTATTTTAAAAAATCATACAGTGTGATTACATTCTTTTATAACTAGTCTCATTAGTTTCACCACCATAATTTCTATAGTAATGCTGTGGAACACAACGTGAAATCTGGTCTTCCTTGCATGAGTCTGTACTGAGCATAATGGGAAATGAGACCTTCAGAATAAGAAGGTCTCCTCGTCTCCAGCCCAACATCCAATTGTGGTCACTTCTGAGGAAGAAACACTTTCCCAAGAGCAACATTTACTGGTGAATCACAAGTGTGCTTTGGGGAGAGCTTCAAAACACCAATTAAGTTTCGGGAATCCAAGTGAAGTCTCCAGTTTGGACAAAAACAACTCAAATAGAAGGTGCTCAGGGGAGAATTAATGCAAGGGAAGAGGCCCAGGCATGCTTAATACCATTATTAAAATCAATTTTTGAGGAAAGAAAACTAATTTTCATGGACTATTCTAGCTCTTTTGCCTATTTCTGTGGTGTGAGAACTGAAATACCGTCGAGATGCAGATGAAGTTCCATATCCCAAGGACTGTCACCTGGAGATAGAGTGCATTGTTAGACTCAGGGCCTTGTGCTGTGGGTATGGCTCACTGAGGGAAATCTCACAATCCCATTTCACAGTTATGGCCTGGTTATTTATTGTACAAGAGCCCTGCACTTTCATGACCCTGGCAATGAGTGAGAGGGGAATGCCCAACAGCCTCGCTCTTAACAGAAAGACCATCTGTTTATTTTCACTTGGGTTTAATTATAGCTTTTCAGCTTCTTAGGTTCTGCACACAGTCCAGCTGCAGAACCCTTCCAGGAGCATAGCCATACACTGTTATCTCACATAGAGCACTTGCCTGCAGGTAAAGCAGCCAGCGCAGCTCCCATCCTGGCATGCCCTCCCCATCTCCCTTCTCCCCTGCGTTCCCAACATGGGTGTGACTGACTATATCTCAGTGCTATTCCTTGAGGAGAAAGTATTTCCCAGTCAATTTAATAGATACTTTCTTGAACACAGGCAGCAACTTCCCCTGTGCCAAGTAGGGTTTCCAGGGAAATCTCTGTGAAATTCTGCACTGCCTTTCAGGGAGGTGAATCACTGCACACTATTGCTTTATGTACTCCATCATGTTGTGATACAAGAGACTGGTTAGCACGCTGATAACGCTTTTGCTACAGAGACACAGGAAGGCTCTCATATAAGGAAACTCTTTGATCTGAATTAAATTGTATCTTGGCCTGAAGTTTAGAAGGTGGCTAAAGATTTAGAGAGTGTCTTGATTCCTAGAGGTCAGTCTCAGAGGGACTTAATATTTCACCTGGCAAAAATCCAACATTTTGCAAGCTTCTTAAAATCAAGGCAGCAAAATCGCTGGTTGCATTTGAAAATGATGGTTAAGATATTTTATCTGTGATGTACACAGCTCACATTTACAAAATAATGTTAGCCCACACTATGCCTTCATGCCTGGAAAGAACATTCACACTGTTTTTATTTGAGGTACCATCACCTCTTCAAAAATTCTCTATACAGATTATATTATTATATACCAAATATATCAAATATTAGAATGTACTATTATTTATTATATGTTATTATATTTATTATATAGATAAATTCATTCTTAGAATAGAGATGAATTGCAGCTAAATGCAGAAAAATTCTGCTAGTTGTTTTCATTTCTTTCTAAATTATTTTATTTTTAAAAAACTAATGCATTTCCAAAAGAAGCAAACAAAGCCTGGCATCAAGAGATCAAGGATGGAGAACCAAGGACTTCCCGAGCCAAATTTTTCTTACCTCCTCAGCAACAAAATTCTATCCCAAGGAGCCCAAATGACATTTCTGAAGACTTGTGACAAATAATTCCTCCCCAACAGCATGACCCAGATGCCCAAGACAGATCAAGAATACACTGTCCTGAGGCTCTTTGAAGAAGGAAAGTGCTAACCATCATCTTTATTTCACTCCCACCGAGCATATATCCGCTGGGAAAATCTCCACCAGCCCTCCTGCACAGGCCGCATTGACTGAATCCAGCTGAAGTAGGGGGCAGGTGTCAATACAAATTTGTGGCTGAGATCAGTGGTTCTGAGATGGCCATGGTTCTGATCAAAGGAGAAAAGTGATCAGTTTGAGCCCTTAGAAGGAACATTTTTGAATTTTTACTGAAGAATTTTTACTGGATAGAAGACCTAATGTGTTCTGGGAAAGCTTAACTCTCTCTTACAGCCTAAATTTATATTTTTGGAGTTTATAGTAAGCTGCAGTCCTCTTATTTAGCACTAAGAGAAGAAAGCGATATTAGTATTTTAACATGCAGTACTTAGCAATGTTAATACTCTGGCCATGTAGTTACTACTGAGCCAAATGAAGAGAGGTGTTGGTAAAGATTTTCTGTTCTCACAGCACTGCCAGGGGTTTTAGCACAGCTTTTTGAATCAAACTTGAGCAGGAAGGAGAGCAGGCCATGATGATTTGATAAAGCAGTTCTCCCTCCCAGAGGCTGTTACAATAGCTTCCCAATTTGCATAAACTCCTGAGCAGTAGATTTGGTGGGGAAGAATTTTTCATAGGCATATGAGGGATTTTGGAGTTTTGGAAATTTCCCCATGGTATTTGCTAACCAGAAGAAACTCAAAGCTGGTCCCTCAGTGATAGTTGGTGGTTTTCAAAGCCTTACTCCTCCAGAGCAGCTCATTCAATTCAGTTCCTTAACACTGGTCAAGGCACAGTGATTTCAAAGCATCTGTAGCAAGTCTTTTGCTCCATTTCACAGGAACAAGTCACCCACACCCCAGAAACCCAGCACTTTTCACGGCAAGACCATGATACATCCTGCCACATTGCAACCTGAGCATACAGAGCCAGGTTTGAGGCAACAGCACCCATGGTAGATGTCAGTTCAGACATAAAATGTACAACCCCTCTGCTCCTGGCAGCTCCTATGCTCTCCCCAGGGCACTCTGAGCCATGCAGGCATGAACTCCTGTTAAACTCAGATAGTTTTTGTATGTCCTGGTCATCTTTCAGGATCTGCTTTGTAAAAGCACAAAGAATGAGTCATGCCTTGAAGGACTGCATGTTTGCCCCACCAATGGCTTATCTATAGCAAAAGAAAACAGCCAAGCCTCACCCTCTTAGGACACATTTATTAGCACAGCATTAAATGGTCTTTTTCATTTATTAGAAAAAGCAATCACCGTGATATCAAGTTTTTAAGGAAAACTCACTCAAACACAATTGTCAGAGAAGATTCTCTGCATTCTGGCTACAAATTCTTCTGCAGCAGTAGTATTTTTGAGCTTCTCTGACACTAATTGCTCTCGATAATTAATTCCACTCTTAGCTTGAGTGGTTACTACTCAAGGGAGGGTGTCTAACCTCCTTTTCTGCTGTCTCATTAGTCACAAGTAATGAGCATGTGTAGAAATTGCAACTCCAGTTTCTGAAACTTCAGGCACAGTGGCAGCATCAGGAGTAAATGACTAGAATCCAGCAACAAGTTTACTTTTGGCTGTGCTTTTTCATGTCTACATCCAGATCTACAGCTACTTGGTAACCTGTATGCACTCATCTTTTCTCATCACTTGAGGTTACGGTAAATAGATTTTTTCCTCCTCTGTAGTACTGTGGTCCCATGTGTCATTTTTCCACTGTGTTTTCCAGTGGACTTTTCATATCTGACTCCCTTATCATAGGAATTGATGTTCATTTTTAGAAAAGTTATGGTTTCATTTTAAATGTCGTCAGTAATGTGTTGCATCAAAAGCTCAGGAGCCAGTCAGCATTACTGCCCACTTTCAGTGCTGGTGTGGACTCTCACAGATGCCACAGATCCCCAGATTCTTTCCAATGTTCCTATTTTCTTAGAATTATTTCTCTCACTGTGATTGCTACTTTATCATACATTGTAACCATGAAGAAAAGCAGACTACCTGCAGGATAGTCCTAATTTGTAAGAGGCTACCTGACTGCAATCTTTCATGAAGCTGCTTCTGTAACTTAATGTTCACTTGCTCTTTGTCTTCATCCACATCTGCAGCATCACTAATGTTCTGCTGGGGAAGCAGAATGATTAAGTAGACAATCCGTAAACTATTAAAACATTAAGAGAGTTGAAAGGCATACGCTTTTTCCCATCACGTCTGGCATCATTGGCATTCTTCTGTCATGAGAAGGAGATTTTAAAATGGCTTTCCTCAAAAGTGTTCTTCTGTCCCTGATAACCTCTGGTGTGTAAGTGTTGGCTCAGGGCGTGTATTTTGTACATATCTAACCACGGTGCGTCATAAATATACATTTCCTTGTTACAGGTGGTGTGACTAATAAGGCAACCAATTATAAATGATTGCAAGAGGCATAAACTCTAATTGGAAGAGATCATGCTAAGTCAGTGTTAATAACAACTGCACATTGTGTAAATTAGTGATCAAAGCAGCTTCAGTACTGTTGTAGCTTTCATGGCTTCTGAAAGAATTCCTCCAGTTGAAAGCTCCCAGAGCCTGATGTTGGTTGATTTAATGAATAACTACTGGTTTAGGTGGGTTTGACTTGTCTTTTGTTCTTAGGGAGTTTCTCCAATTTCATATGGTCCTTATAGGAGAGCTTTGTAGAAATAGTTTGTCCCACTTGGAGAAAACCCTCCACAAGGTCCCTGTGCCCAGATGAGCAAAGTGGAAGCAGGGCTTCTGTGGCCACCTGGGAGCAAAGCCATGGGCTCGGTGAGCTGAGTGCCCGGGGAGTGGGCAGCAAAGATGTCAGCACCAAGGCAACTGGGTGCTCGAAATTGAGGTGAGGAGAGGATATTTTCCTCTGGCTGGTGTCCAGTGACAAGGAATAGTTGGTATCACTTTCTCCCTATAAAGTAGCAGCTCTTAGGGCTGCACCCTGTTAAAATGGAAGTGATGACATGCAAATGAGCATGTTTCTTGCAACCCCTTTCCCCTGAGGTTTTGGGAAATAAAATCAATAATGAGGCAAGGACAAGGCATATGTCAATGGCAGTTTGAGAAAGGAAGAGCATGAAAGCACCAAGGAATGGGAAAACCACAGGCAAGTGGTGTGGTTCATGGTGGGCAGCAGTGTGCTGTGAGAGAGCCCAGCTGTGGAGCAGATGTGCACTGGCACGAGCAGCTGTGAATGGAGCCAGGTGGTGGCTGTGCAATCTGGATTACTGGTGTGGAAGAGAAGCCACACTCTCTGCAACTCCCTTCTAAATCACAGGGAGCTCCTCCATCCAGATAGACTTTTCACCCTGACCCTGTAAATTAACATTGGTCACAGTAAAATTGCTAGACATGACCTTCTGGCCAGCATTGGGACAGAAAAGCAAAGCTTCAGGGCAGAGCAGCATCATGGGCTCAGTTTGCATGTGCTTGGAGTTGCTAGCATGAGCAAAATGTGTGTGCCCAAGTAGGTTGCACAAAATTTGGCTGAAAGTTTGCTCCCTGCAAAAATGGACTGTGTCAATTCTAAAGGAGTTTTTAATTCCAAATTCCTTTTGTAAAATAGAATAGTCATAAAACCATTGCCAGTTTTTTCCAAGATAAAATATACTTATAAACTTGTGGTGACTTTATTGGTCATTCATTTACTTTTTTATTATTTTTTAACAGGCTGCCTTAATTTCTTTCCAAAAAAAACTAGAACAAAGGCTACTGCTGAGTGTTTGCTGGCAGCCTCTAGAAACTGGCAGCACCAGATCAAATGCTGCTGCTTAGCAATCCAGTTGTCTTTTGTTGAGGACAATAGAATTGTGTTACTGTATTTTCTTTATTTCTGTTCAAGAAGCACCAAGAGGCCTTAGCTGACATCCAGTCTTTTATATCAGATGTAATGCATGAAGCTGTATGGCTTAAATAATTCTGTCAACAAAGGGTAGGAAAAGGATGTGCTTAATTTTAGGGAGAGGATATATGGAAATTAGGGCAAGGCAGAAATGAAGCTGTGACTTGAGCAATGGAAATGTACTCAAGAACTAACACTTCTCTATGCTTAGCTGCATGGATGTGGCTTTGCTGTCACTGACTAGACGTGTTCCTGCCTGCCTCAAGGCGGGTTAAAATATTTATTTAGATTTAAGTTTTCTATAATAATTTACTGAGGGCATCCCTGAGGAGAAGGACCTGGGGGTGTTGGTTGACAAGCAGCTCGACATGAGCCATCAATGTGCGCTTGCAGCCCAGAAAGCCAACTGTATCCTCAGCTGCATCAAAACAAGTGTGGCCAGCAGGGTGAGGTAGGCGATTCTCCCCCTCTGTTCTTGTGAGACCCCACCTGAAGTGCTGCATTCAGCTCTGGGGCCCCCAGCACAAGAAGGACAAGAATGTATTAGAACAAGTCCAGAGGAGAGCCACAAAGATGATCAAAGGGCTGAAACATCTTTCCTACAAAGACAGGCAGAGGGATCTGGGGTTGTTCAGCCTGGAGAAGAAAAGGCTCCAGGGAGACCTTTTAGTGGCCTTCCAGTACCTAAAGGCCTACAGGAAAGACAGGGAGAGACTCCTTGTCAGGGGGTGTAGGGATAGGACAAGGAGTAATTGCTTTAAACTAAAGGAGGGTAGATTTAGATTAAATATTAGGAATAAATTCTTTACTCAGAGGGTAAAGAATGGGACACACAGTGAGGCACTGGAACAGGTTGCCCAGAAAAGCAGTGGCTGCCCCATCCCTGGAGGTGCTCAAGGCCAGGTTGGATGGGGCTTTGAGCAACCTGACCTGGTGGGAGGTGTCCCTGTCCATGGGAGGGGGTTGGAATTAGATAATCTTTAAGGTCCCTTCCAATCCAAACCATTCTATGATTCTATGACTTGTTCCTTCCTCTTCCCCTTCTGGTCTTATTTTTCTCTTTCTTTTTCTCTTTCTTTTTCTCTTTCTTTTGTCAGAAGTATGCATAGTGTTTGTTAAAAGCTTGCAAAATGGCCAGCAGGAAGCTACATTTTTCCCTGGAAGGGTAAGGTTGTTTTCAATCTGGATGTGATCCCAGCTGAGGGAGATGTCTGGCCAGCCCTGCTGGTAAGAGGAACATGTGAAATACAGCTTGCAACAAGACCATCATCTCCAGCTGTACCACCAGGATATATGAGAGTCTTAGAGACTATCATCTACTTTCAGAACTGCATTTGTACTTTAAGTTCAATCAATAGATGAAATATAGGAAGAGACTGAAACAGCAAAATTCCAGTGCTTCAGTGCCACCCAGTCCTGACCTACTCAAGGTTTCTCCTCTTAAGTCTCAGCTGCGCCACTTGCTTTTGAACCAAATTCATCAAAGAGAACAAGTCCTGACATGGATTGGAGGAAATGGCAGGCTTTGGGAAAACTCCAAGCTTCATTCCATGAATATTCACTCCATGCAAAAGTACAAATGACCACAACGGGTAAAAAGTTGTGTTGCTCCTTTTCAAATGTAATCCCATTCACATTTTCAAGTCACAGTGCCTGGTTATTGCAGTGGGTTTGTTCATACAGCACTGGAAATCCTCACTGAAAATATGTTTGCTTTCTGAAATTTCTACGGCGAGTGTGCTGGACAATTTCTCCCAAGACCTTCCTTTTTTTTTTTTTTGTCTATCTTATTCATCTAGCACAAGCTACATTAGGCAGCCTGGCTAATTCTGTATATACTCTGCATGCTTTTCAGTGAATTATAGGATATTTTTTTACAGTCTAAGGTCTAGTCAATGTGACAAACTAGTTAATTCTATATTTTGTACATCCTATGTAGTCTGTATTTCTTGAGTTCTTAACTCAACATGAAAAGATAAATCTTATTTATGGCAAACCTTATTTTTCCCCTATATTTCTGGGGATCCTGCAGAAACTTTTCAGTCAAACTGATTTGATCAAAAGATAGCTTCTTTCTTTAAATTCATCCGTATTTTTATGACTAAATAATTTGTGTTTTCTTGTTAAGTTCTTTATCAGATCAGATAGCATGGACTAAATATTATCTTGGGCTGAGCAAGCTCTGAGAGCCATCAGATCACAGTATTTTGTACATTTTTGGTCAATTTAATGAGGTTTCAAAAATGTGAGGAAAAATTTATGAAGCATGCATTTGGAAAGGCTCAAGCTACCCTAAACAAGGTAGAGCATGCAAGCATCTTCTGTCTGTAAAACAAAATGCATAACTTGACAAGACTATCAAAAGGCTGCCCCAGCACAGCTGCTATACTGACCTTCTGCCACTGTCCTTGAAACTATATAGTTCTCCTCTCTGCATAGAGGCAGTGTTCCTCTCCTCTCCCCTTCAGCTGCAATGCCCACCTAGTCATGGTACTAGCTCCCTACATGTTTGTTGGATTATGTGGTTTCCTTTTTAAAAAAAATCATTTACAGAAGCAGAAGTCCAGGCAATGTACATATGACGTTTTCATAAATGCTCATTGACTAACAAAATATTTTCCAATAGTATTAATAACCTTTTATTAATCATATAGTGCACAGTATCCTTTAATACCCCTATTGCTCTCAGCTGGATCACTGTTCAGGTGCAGGTAGGTTTAACGTTTTTTCTACAGTAACAGAGGCAACACTGGCATTTGGCTGAAACATACTTTGCCTTTTTATTTGTTAATTTGATGTAATTTAAAAAAAAAAAAGAAAAAATAAAAAAAAAAAGTGATTTGGATGCAGTTGTCTCTCCAGGTGCAACTACCATGGCAGGATTGCTAGACTGAGCTACCCAGGAACTTTTAGCAAGGTGCTTCCTGGGGATATTTGCAGATCTGGTTTTCTCTTCCTCTCAGAAACATGTAACTAGGAGGCCAGCAGGAACTGTAATGGCTTGGATCATTTAAAGAAGGAAGAAAAGCCTTTTCATTTTTTAAGAATATTTTATATTTTTTTTTGTTCCCCTTCAGTTGTCAGCATAAAGAGAAATCCATCCTAAATAATATAGCAGCGGAATTGTATTGGGAACTGTGGTGCAAGTTGGAAAACACTTCTGACTGGGTATCTTCAAGACAAAAATGGAGGGTATACTTTTCCAAATCAATCTTCCTTTAGAGATTTAATTAATTGTACTCCCTGATTTTGAAATACTATGAGCATAATTTTTTCTGACAGAATTTTGGCTTTTCTACTTGCAGTCCCAGCTGGGTCCTTCAATTCTGAGATAAGCAGGTATGAAAAATAAACTTTGCTGACTTGAGCCAGCTTTAACAAACCTCCAAAAATGCTGGAAACTGAGTCTGGGACAAAAAAAAAAAAAAAAAAAAAAAAAAAAGCATTATTTTATGTCAGCCAGTTTAATTATCTGACATTTGAATGGTGAATCAGAAAAAAAAAAAAAAAAAAAAGCATTTTAGTGAAGGCAACAGCAGTAAATGGTTAACTTTCAGGAAAAGCACTACCTGCTCTAGCATTTCTGGACCATTGGTTTTGATTTGTTTCCTTTTTTTTTTCCCCTCCTATGATTACATAAGTTTTTTATTAGTTTCCTGAAAGTGTGTAGTGTGTCTGAAAGTTCTCTGAATTGTCTATCTCTCCTTCATGTGACTTACACAATTGAGTCTATTTTCTATGGTTATTATCTTATCTTAGATATTACACATATAATAAATTCTAAATTAGATAGGTCTACATTGTTGTGGTTTTTTTTGGGGGGGGAGGGAGATGTTTTTTGTGTGTGTGTGTGTGTGTGTGTTGTTTTTTGCAATGCTTGTGAGCTCTCATGTGATTAACCTGCTGAGTAGTGCACGAAACCCTAAGAAACAAATGTTCCACAAGACAGGAACTGCACACGGTAAATGGAGCAAACCATGTTTTAATGCTTTATATGAACGGTTCTGCTTTGTTTTCCCAAGGGTAGATGAATATTTTATTATTTTTGGTTTATATGCTGAAAATGATAAATACACTAATGCCAATTGCTGATAACAGCTTACAGGCAAAAGTTAGGCAAACTACATCTGTGGGAAAGAAAAAGACATACAGTCCTTTTCTACTTAAAGTCAAATAAAAAGTTTCAAGCTTATTTTAAAAGGCGGACCATTCTGTTACACTTACACATCAAGGCCACCTCCATTAGTCCAGCAAGCTGGACTCAGCAGATATTGGGTAATTCCTGAGTAGTTACACTGGTATTTAGAGCTGTCACAGTACCACTGATAAGTACAGTTAAAAGTTATAGGTAAAGCCACACTCATCCATATTATTTTCTTTTAATTATTTTTATTATTATTTTTTTTTTTGAGCTTAAAGAGCCACCTGGAAAAGGATGTTAAAGCAACAGCAAGTTTCTGACCAGCAGGAAAACATTCACCCAAACTATGCATGATGTAAAGTCAATTTGCAATCCAGCTGTGCTTAGGTCAGGGTGGTAGTTTTGGGGAACAGCTGCTTCCATTAAGCAAAACTGATCCCAGAGAATATTTTCACTTCACAGTAAACGTCCTCCTTCCAACAAAACCTCATGCTGATCCCCTTTGCTTGCACAGTTACTGCTTCAAAACATTTGTGCAAATCTGAATCAGTTTGACTTGTATTTCTCCATGTAGTGTCTCAGCAAATTCATTAAGGGATAAGAGGTACTCTGGCACTAATACATCTTCCTCACATAAGAAATCAGTAATCCAGCTGAGAAAAGCCATGAACTTTAAAAAGATGTCTTTCTGTTTTATGAGGTGAAAATAATAAACCTGCCTTTGTTGTTATCTGCTTTTTCAAGAAGCATCATGCATTTCAGAAACCTGGTCTATCAACCATGTTGTTTCAGAGTTATTTTGACAGTGAGGTCAAAATTACTGTCTTACAGGTAAGAACCTGCCAACACAGTCACTGGAAATTACAAGGAGATTAGCCATTGGGATAATTTGAGAAAGGAATGTTAATGTCTTTTGGAAAACTCCAACATAAATGCCACACTGATAGGAAAAATATTTCGAGTGTTATAAAGCAGACGTCAAATTTGGCTGGAATCTGGTGAAGATAGAAGATCTTCACTGATTTTCTATCAGTGAAGATAGGTCAGAAGGACTACTAGAGGAATTTATACTTTTTTTTAAGGAGTAGAAGACACAGCTGTTTGGATCACTTCTAGGCCAACACAATTCCAATTCTTCTGGTCTTGGATCCCCATGTCTTAGGAAATCATAGAGAACTCATATTTATTATGCATTTCAGACTCCCATTTCTTGAGCACAGTCAAATAGGAACATATAGAATATTTGTTCATGACAAAGTAAGTAAGAATCATTATCCTTATAGATATTAAAACATCTGGCAAAGTTAATTGTTGTGGCAGGTCAATTAACCAGAGAATAATTTATAATTTTCAATATTTTTCTACCCCCTCAAAAAACTATCACTCAGGCTGAAAATGATCCATATTCTATATGGAATAATAAATAATTTTTGGTATGAAATGTATGGCAACTTACCAATTTTATTTATGACCTCTCTTGAAAGCAGTATAATTTTGGTAAGAAGAAAATCATAATCTTTCAGAGTTACCTTAGGAAGTTTTGTTTTGTTTTCTTTTCTTTTAGCTTTCAAGAAATCAGACATCTTTCCAAAATAAAAATTGAAATGTTGATTTCCCCACCTCCCAAAGCCCCTATTCATGCTTGTTCCTGGACAAGAGTGTGCTTGTGTCAGCTAAAACTGTGGACTAAGATGAGCACAAACTTAGAAAAGTGCTTTTAGAAAGAAAATAACTGGGACAGACAGTTATTATACCTCTCAATTTATGACATCCTTATGTCATAGCAAATTCTTTTAAGAAATCTTTTTATGATGTTTTAGACCTTGTTCTGCTTACAAAGCTGTAGCATACTTCCTCGTGGCACACAAGATAAACAGATGACTTATAATATAGCAAAATCAAATACGATGTGAAGACTGTTCTGAGTTTTTTTTCTTGTTAGCATACATCAGCCTCGTAAAATACAAGATCTGCTGACCTTTACCCAGTAATTACCACTTTAGATATTCATTTTGTGCAGCAGGGTGACTCTTTCACCTTCCACACAGAAGCTTGACTAGCTTCTATGCCAATGATACTTGTTTGGATTAATGGGTTAACATGAGAAAGTGAAGTGTCCTACTCACCCCAATACCTTGCTATGACTGCTTATTGTTGTACAACGTGCATGGCAAAAGGTATCTTTTCTATAATGAAAGGTAAGCTGAAATTAGCTCCTCCACACCTTCCTGTTTCTGTCATCTTTTATGAATGTCAGGGGCAGGTTCCTGGTTCATAACCTTTTTACCCCTTGAAAATGTTAAACATAAACTACCCTCTGATAAGCAGAAAGAGTGCATTTTGCAAGGGAGTTATAGAACAGATAAGAGTTAAGAAACCTGACTTAAACTTTTCTCTCTGACTTGTGGGAAGTTCCTGCTCCATGTATACAAAATTAGTTTATAGGTGAGATAACAAAAGGTGTAGGGTACCACATCTTGTATAATAATTATGAATTCTAAATTATAAGAAGAAACAGGAATTGTGACTTGTTTGAGTCTTTTCTGACTCCTCTAACAAGTCAGTAGGACTCCTCCTGCCTATTTATGGCCCCTTTAGTGGAGGAATGCATTTTATCTCTCTTTCTGTTGCTAGTTTTATCCAGTTATATCTGCTACTGTGTAAACTCCCAGTCTCTTGCTAGTAGTTTGTTATCCAAAGTTTTAAGTGTAATTTGATTTTGATAACATCTAACACATTAAATAGAGACAAGATTTAGTAGCAAAGTTCAGACTAAGCACTGGTCGAACCAGTAACCAAATATGGCTCATCTGCATATCCCACCCTAGCCCATAAACCCAAGGGCCCTGTGGTGAGAAAGATATCCCAAAATTTTGCTTGTCTATTTCAAATTATATTTTTTTACCATAATTTTATGGATTTTAATGTCTGGTTTTGTATCTGGAGCTCAGTGCTAGGGCTCACTGTATCTTGGCTAGGTTTGCTTACTATGATTAACTGATAGTCTACTCAGATGCTGTTCCTCAGTTTCTTGATAAAGTCATTATCAAAATGTGAGATGTTATTAATTTTGGCGTGCTAAGTAACAGCAGCTCCAAGAACAGAATTATTCCTGCTGTGAGGAGTTAGTGAGTGAACACTGAGAATGACCAGAGAGGGAAGGGAAATGTCTGGATTTTCCTTTGAGACCCAGGGATGTTTCTGTTTGTTCTGCAAGTTCTTACACAGCAAAGATTTGGCCTCCGACAGCTTCTCCTCCACTGGCAGCATACAGAGCAGCAGTATGGGTGCCTGTCCTCAGTGACCTTTGGGAGGCATGAAACAGGGACAAGCACAGCTGAGCCTGGCCCCAAACTGCCCTGGGAAACTAGAGAGGCTCGTGGTGGCAGAAAGGAACCTGAGGCTGAGGAGGACACTGGGGGGAGAGAATAACACTGGGAAGTAGAATAGGAAGTCTCCTAGTTGCTACAGTGCCTTCCTATAGAGATGTTTATTGCTATGTAGAATGCATCAGAAGGACAGTCTTTTATGGTGGGGAGGTAAACAGGAATGACCTCTGTGCAGTGTTTTGAGCTTTTTAATTAGATTACATTTCACATTGCTATCATGTTTCAGCTAGAGCCCAGACTGCAAATTCTGGCTGCTACAGTGTCAGGCTGAGTGTGCCCTTACATGCACGTGTCCTTGCATACTGATAATTCACCAACTTGGTCATGATTTTCTTACAGAGCTTTCACTGGTGTGTCCTTACTATTTCACTATTGTGGCACTGTTATTGCTATGGTAGAAACACTTTTGGTTTCAGCTTTTGTGATTTTTTCTCTTTCTTTCGAATAAATAATTCAATATACAAGAAAGTGCATGAAGAATGGAAAGTGACTTTTCCATAAAATGCAATAGTCAGTCACTCTTGTGGAATTTACAATATACACAAGGACTTACAAAATGCCTGAGACTTTAACAGAAAGCATGCCCTGCTGTAGTCTTCTAGATTTCCCAGGATTTTCTTGGCCTGCCCATTTACAGTTCCATGCTTTCATGGGAGAGGTCAGCTGCTTCTTCCACACACTGTAACATCAGCAAGATCTGAACAAGTGTAACATCATATTAACAAGTTCTGCTCAATGGGAAAGTTAACTTTGGCTTCAACATGTCTGCTAACATCACAGAAATGCTGGATTATGTCTTGTGGTCAACCGACATTCTTGATTAAAAATATTTATTTCAGACCTTTAACCCACACATTTGCCCTCTCAGAAAACAAGAAAACTTTACTGGATTTTTTTTTTAACTACGTTTTCATGTGTTTTCTCTTCCTTCCTTCCTTCCTTCCTTCCTTCCTTCCTTCCTTCCTTCCTTCCTTCCTTCCTTCCTTCCTTCCTTCCTTCCTTCCCTATTATTCTTTCTTTTTGCTCTGTTCTGCTTTGCATTTCCTTCATACAGCTTTGTAATCTTTAAAGCGATAACGCTTAGAACCTGATGACCTGTTCAGTATCAGGTATGTATCTGAATTTCCTGCCTGAGGAACTTGAGCATTTCACCTTTTCTTTGTATTCTCACAGCATTTCTGTGGATTAGGAAAGGTGAATTTCCTAAATTTAAGTTCATAAATAGATAACTATTTAATATTTCCAATAAAGTACTTTTTTTTTTTTCTTAAATATATGTTGGGAGAAAATGAACTGTCCTCGGTCATTCATTTAGTGATTACAGTTAAAAAAGTAAATGAATTTTTGCTTTCTAGATCTCATCTTTAAGATTTATTTCCAAAAGGCAGAATACAAGCCGAAAGATTCATAGCAAAGTTCCCATTGTTAAAAGCCTAGGGGAGTGACATAATTACAGGAATAAGAGATATAATGTAAGCAAGGCTTTGTGTGGAATATCAGTTTAATTCCCCACATTCATTTACTTCAATGAAGGTTGAAACAATCACTTTGGTGTCTGATTTGCCTCTCATAAATCCTCTGGCTTCTGGTGATAGAACTTCAGTCTGGTTTAATTCAGAATACGCACATAAGAGCAGCTGATGTAATGCAAAACACTCCTTAATTTTCATGTTCATGTCTCCTCTGTACTTAAATTTTCAAATAATATGTTAAGGAAGCTATTTTGAGCCTTTATTTTGTAATATTTTAAGAAAGCTTTTGGAGTCTAATGCTTTGAAGAGTATAAAAATAATGTATCTCTTTTGAGAATATTATTTAATAAAATTATATATGAAAAGCCATTGTCTTTTTGTAGATATTTAAAAAATTAATTTTCCTGCAAAACAGTTTCAAATACATTTTGAAAACTACCCTGACTGCAATATTTAATGTCAGGTGTTCTTTCTGCTGAAGTCCACAGGAAGAGATTCCTTCTTCAGAGTTAATAACCACCAGTATATAACAGCTCTATCCAACATCACAGAAACACTGAGGCTATCATAAGATCAGTATTTTAGAAATACTTCATGGTTTCTCCCCCCTCTTATTCAGTTATATGAAATTTAAAAAATAAAACATATGCTTTCCAGCAGAGAATCATCAAATTATACAAAGGTTTGGGTTGGAAGGGACCTTAAAGATCATCTAATTCCAACCTCTGTTCCATGGTAGGGACGCCTCCTACTAGACCATGTTCCTTAAAGCCCCATCCAACCTGGCCTTGAACATTTTCAGGGAAGAGGCATCCACAGCTTCTCTGTGCAACCTGTTCCATCACTGTGACATTTAGAAATAAAGCAAAGGAAGGCAAGATATATGTCTCTCTTTGACTCCCTCTCCTTCTCCCTCGTAACTCTTTCCTGCTAGTTAACAAAGCAGAATTATGCAACACTGGAGTAAATAAATTTCATTATTATTTTTATTTTCTTGTATTAATTGGTCCTTAACTAGTAGGTTAGGTCTTACCCATGATACTGCAGCCTTTCTTCTCCAATGAAGACATTTTAATGAGGACTTCAATAAAAGCAGTATTTTATCTACCACATTAATGTTCCTGGCTTCAAACACATATAAAATAGATCAGAAAGCAAGAGAAAATAATATATATGGTTTAAAAACTGCATGTTTTAGCTAAAGTATTTTCATGTGTGTGACCATTGACACAGTAAAGTGCATGACTTCTCTGCTTGTAAATACTCAAATCAATAAATGCAAGCATATGGTATTTACCAGTCACCACTCTTCTTCAGCATTACTGTTTACTGTAAACTCTTATCATATTTTCAAAACACATGTTGGCAAGTGAAACGAAAGTAATCAGAAGGAAAAAACTGCATGTACAGGTTTTCACCATGCAGGGTTTAATCATGTTGGATGCTTTTTATTTTTTATTATTATTTATTTATTTATTTTTGAATCACTGAGCCTTATGTGCTGAGTCTCAGACAGCAAGAAGCAGTTAATCTGAAATCCACATAACTTTTTGCTTTCACAAGAACATCAACAACGATTCCTCCAGTGCATCATTTCAAGAGGGTGCTAAAGCTCAATGGCTTCTGGATTTGTTTTATTTAAGCAAATAATATGCTTACTGAAAGTTTTGATTGTTCTGAACCACCTTCTTTACAGGCTTTCACCTGAGAAAAAAGTGGGTTGACATTTGCAAAAATGCCATGATGTAGCCTTTACATTTAAGGTGGGATACCGTTCCCACATTCAGACACATCATTTTAGATATCTGCATGTACAAGTGTCCTGCTCACATCACTGCCAATGGAGATCTAGTCTGTGTAATAAATGAGATATCCAGATTGCAGAAATCTGGTCAGCTCACCCTAAAGTAGATATCTAAAATATTGACTGAACTTCTATTGTCTGTAATGGGAAATTGGACACTCAGCTGATATGCAAGCATTGACACTTAGTCACTTAAAGGTTGATATCTGAGTCTGTCAGCTCAATTCCCTTCCCAGTGGAGGCTGCAGAAGAGCTAAGTGCAGTCCTGTAATTTTCCAGAGAGAATTTTAATACCACTCCACTAACAAAGAGAATTTGCTAATCACAAGGTGTCTAATCTTGCCTGTAAAACCACTTCATGCTGTGTTCATAACTCAGTATTAACGGAACCAAAAGCAGGACTCGAATACCCTACGAGCTACTGGGCATCCCATCAGCAAGACCTCATTTCCTCTCTCCTGCTGCAAGGGGACCTGTGTCCTGGCACTGGGGTACGCTTCTCCTGTGGGAGGCTCAGAGCCAGACCTATACCCAGCAGAGAATGAATTTAAATGTTGTGTGTTCCGTGGTGCCAGAGTGCTTTGACTTCTGAGCTAACAGCAGAGAAGTGTTTCTCTCCCTCTCTGTCCTTTTTAGCACTTCAGTGAATCTTGGCTTTATCCTATTCTGTGGCAGCACTTTTATGTACTTTTGGGGAGGGATTGTTCCCTCTTGGATTCCGCTGAAAGTTATCATAAGCTTACAGTGGAATCTGGGGCTGGAAGACAGGCAATAATAGCTTTCTTGATTAAAGAATAAATAAATCTTTCAGCTCTCAGGGGAAATAACTGGGTTCTGAGCCTATATTCATTTTTACTAGGTTTGTAAGTAGAGGAACATTGCAAAATGTTGCTGTTCTACAGCATTACTATACAAATGGGCTTGAGGTGCAGAGTAAATGATAAATGTTCAGATTGTGTCTTCTTATTGGGTATAAGGTAGCATCCAATTTAAACAAAGTTTTTTTTTTAATCCCAAAACAATGATACTGTCTGAAAGCTCTTCTGATTGCTTTCTTGGACATATGGTATGAATTTACTTGTAATTCATTAAAAGTTTTTTTCTGAATGACATCAAAAGGGGAAATAGTGCATATTGACTTCAAGGATGTCTAGTAATCAGTAGTGCAGCTGGGATCTTCTAATTATTTCCATAAGTATCAGTTCACCAGAATAGTACAACTAGGTCCTAGTGAATGACATAGAGTGTAGTAGGGACAATGAGGAGGAAAAATATCTTTTCTTTTTTTCGGCTTTTTATTGACCTAAATAAATTTGTACCCATTAATAAATCAAAATAAAATTTGAGCAACAATACTTTTAAAACTGAATTGTTCTTTTTCTTTATTTTTTGTTGTAACTGATGCCAAATTGTTATTTTTAGAAGCTCTATTTTCCCATCACTGTCCAATGCAGCTAAAGATCCCCGAAAACAGACCGTTGCTTCTCTGAGCATAAGTTTATTGTGGGCCAGTTAATTAACTGATGTGCTATCTGGATTGATTCCCATGTAAATCATTCATTAGACAATTATCAATTTAGAAGCTTCAGATAGATTTTGGTCATAAAGTCCAGATAATTTGGCATTCTTTTTTTAAAGAATAAAGAAGGATTTTTTAAGTATATGAAACCACTTATAGTTGTTTTTAAGTGTTCCCACCCTTTCTCTCATAATCACAGGCTTAAGGGAAGATAAATATATTTCAAAGACTAGTGTTTTATAAACTTTTTTGGCAAACTGTTGCTCAGTAGAAAAGCCCAGTTGTTTCCAGAATCTTTAAAAGTTATTCAGGTATATTCTTGTGCATACGTAGGCAGCACTAGCTCCTATTTAAAAGGAAATATCCTTCATTAGACCTTTATGATGCCTATGTTAATTTAGGTCCAACCAGAAGTACTTTAGAGGTCTTGTTATCTGTTAAGAAAGTAGTACAACAGAAGGAAAGTGTTGTAAAAGCCTAAGCATGACTGTGCAGTGATGCATACAAAAATGCAAAGTTACATAACTTGTTTAATATTGCAAACACATTTAGAGCTAAAAGTTCAGCACTGCATGAAAACTGTACAGACAGTCCTGATCTAGAGTTTACAGGAACAGGGCAAAAAACAGGATCTGGATCTCACTAGCCCTGAGTTGCCTCAGCAATCCCCATTCCATGGCTTCTTTCACTGCATTGATGGTAAATTATTACTGATACATTTAAGACTACACTGGACAAAACTTGTTTCTAAACTCTGCTCAGCTCTCAGCTGAAGAACTGGATTGTGAACTTATGGGAAAAGGAGGCAGTTTAGATATCAATCTGCAGAATATGCAAAAGACATCAGAAACAAAGGTCAGTGAATACTGTTACTACTCAAATGAAATGAGGAAGTAGAAAAAGGAGGATGTAGTGACAATTGAGAGCTTACCACACAGTACTAAAAAGGGGTGGATAATTAGAAGATGCCTGTGTCTTCCTTTTAAGCACTGGGGTTTGAATAAATCTGCTTTGGAACATGGCATTCTTGACCTACCTCTCATCACAAACTATCAATAACAAATGTAATACTTCAAACCTCCCCTCGGCCCTGGCAATGAGATATGTTCCATCCTAACCAGAATTTGGTACCACAGAACCCAACATCAGGATTAACCACCACGAGCACAGAAGTCTGAAAAGCACAAACAGCAGATTGGCAGAAATCCTGCAGCTGTTGCCTGGAGTGCCAAAACACATTTCTTCAGAGGAGAATAAAACCAAGTACATGTGAATGGGCTGCCACAGAAAAATCCAGCTACCCCAAGGGAAAACAATATTGTGATCGTATAATGCAACTTTACAAGCAGAAGCAACTTCTCTAAAGCAAGATTTAAGCAAGGTTTACAACCAGGTTAATTTCTTCTGCTGATCCATAGTACTTTGTACACCTTAGAAGAAGGCAGTTACTTTCAGTAATTTGCTCCATCTCCCCTGTTTCAAGATAATTCCTCATTAATACTAGGATGTCTTTCCCTGTTCATGCCCTCAGGAATCATTTAACTTGGAGGTGCTACAGCTCTCAGGAGTGGGGACAACCATGGCGTGGAGAGCACTTGCTTGCGGGGGGGCTGTAGAAGGTGATTTAAGAAACAACTGTGCTACTGTACTACACAGCATCCATTTATGTTATTTAAATAGGGAGCTCATTTTTATTTGTCTTCTTAATAGAAGAATATTTGAAATTGGATTTCCATTTTCACTGTGGTCTGTCCTGGAAAAAAAAAAAAAAAAAATCAGTGATGTGCTCATAAAAGTCACAAGGTGCATGGAAATAGCTTCAGTGAGCAGGAACTTTTATACTGGTTTAGAAGAAAGGGACAGCATTCATTGATCCTTGGGAGCATGTAAACAATCCATCGGAATGTTATTCAGTCATAAACATGCTCTAATTATACGAATAACACCTGCTTGATTCAGTAATGTTATTTATATATATATAAATACTTATATATATTTATATATATACATATATTTATACATCCTTTTATATATATATATACATAAATACACACAATCTACAAAACTGTGGATTATTAGAGGAGGAGAGACTAGACGAAAAGAGAGAGGTCTTTGCTCTCAAGATTTGACAAGATTTGTATTGAGAAATACAAGTATTTAAAGAAAAGTAATTGTCATTTAGTAACTCCCTAAACTAATAAAATTAGGGACTAAGTAATAAATGAACTGAAATTCTCTGTGTTGCCTGCACCCTGGATAGGGCTGTGCAGCACATTCAAAATGTTTTTCAGGTCAACACAAGGGGCTTGGCTAGTGCTAAACTTGCACTGAAAGCATCTGATACTTCCTTCACATTTTCATATGTGAAGTGTTGATAATTCTACATCACCTAACTTTTTAATGTGAAATAGGACCAATTCTCTGAAAAAGGTCTTTCAGAAACAGGATATGTCGTTTCTACCCACAGGACTTCATTCACCCAGGGTTATGTTAGGAAAACACTATGAAATTCTGCCAGTGAACAAACCCTTTCAGTGGTTATGTCTACACTGATAAAAGTATCCAGCATTAGGCGAGGTCTATGGCCCTAAAGTTACAGATTTCAACAGCTTTTATCCTCTCTGCTCTGAAAATAACCTTCTGGGGAGGACTAGCCTCCTATCTATGGTCTACCATAGGTAGATTTTCCTTTGTGCCTCATGTGGTGCACCTAAAACATTACTTTTTGTGTTTTAACAGTTCACATTGCTGTGAAAAAAGTGCTGAGCTGTGTCACAGTGATGTTACACAGAAAGCAAAAACACTGAGAGATATTTTTAGAGTCCAAAATGAAGGATATGCGTTGCACGTTTCAGGATATGGCATGACGGTGTGCAGAAATGAGGGCACAAAGATCATGTCCAAGAACAACAGAAGATGCAAAGAACCAACATTGTCCTACATAATCTAGGTTTTGGCAGCATACTCAGGAATAAACTATTCTCAAACCCAAACCCCACCTTCATCTGAAAATAAGTTAGTTCATTCCAAAAAAAAAGGCCTGGAAGTTATCTAATTGGCATGCCATTTCGATGACCCACCCCAGGGTATGGAGTAGGAAGCTAAGTCATTTAACAGTGTTTGAGATGGCACCAGAAGGAAGTAGCTTAAAAGAAGCTGCAGAGATGTTATGAATCTGCTCTTCAAAGTCACCAGTGGCCCACATGTCCTCCAAGGACACCTTATTACTTTTTCTAAGTGCTCTGACATTTGTCCAATTTCATATCTCTCACTAGAAGAAACCTTTGTCAAGACTGTTGCTAGCTGTTCCGCAGACTTTTTATATCTGACCTCGCGTCCTTCACCGAAACACAAGATATACCAGCTTTGTTCCTTTTTGCCCTTTGTTATGCTTATCAGCACAACAGAGAAAACAGAGCTGATGAGGATCTCAGAAGACGATCTAATCTTCCCCGAGCCTCAAGGCAAAATCATCTATGCCAAACTTTTCCTTGGAGATAATTGCTTGATTAGACCTGAAAAAAGAACCAACAGTCTAGACTCTACCAACTCCCTTAGTAATCTGCCCTAGTGCTTAAATATCTAGAGATTTAATGACATTTTCCTAGTATCTGCCTTTTGACTTACTGCAATTCAGTACCACAGTAAATATGGAAGACACCATATTACATTGCTTTTGCAATACTCTCTCTCTCTCTCTTTTTAAAGTAATATGTTTTTTCCACTACATCAAAACCAATTCCACCTGTCTTTCCTCTTTGGTCTTGTCGCTTACACCGCTTTAATTTTGCTTTCTTCCATAACTCCTTTCACTTATATTTTCTTGAAATAACTGAAATTATACACAGCACTCCATCTGAGGATTTAACACTGCTAAGCAGAGCAAACATTACTCCATATGTTTCACATAGGACTCTTGTGCTCCTGTTATTTTTTTTTTTTTTTTTTTTTTTCCACAGCAATTGTTGGCTTTATTTTTCAGCCAGTATACCTCCTAAATACTGTTCTTCAGAAAAAAATACCTACAGTCATTCCCTAACTCTACTTATTGATAGATTATGCCTATACATGGATACTATTCTTTGCTTCTGCTTGAAAGAATGGCCTCTTACTTGTGTTTCAAGCCCATAACAAGTTTGTATTACTTGCCAGCTCTTTTTATCCCCTTTGTCCTTAGACTGACTTTACATGAATAATCTTCCTACACTCCAATTTATTTTCATTATTCTGTTGTCATTCCTCTTTTTATTTTTTTCCTAAAAAATCATGAGTTTCATTATTTCACCATCACTTTCATCTAAATTTTCTTCCTTAGAATCATAGAGTCATTAAGGTTGGAAAAGACCTCCAAGATTATCTGGTCCAACCATCCCCCTACCACCAATGTCACCCACTAAACCATGTCCCTAAGCAGCAGGTCCATTTCCTTGAACTTCTTGCAAGTTGGTCTAGATAAAAGAAATTGTGACATAACTCTATTTAGCTAAAACAGCCAGATATGTTCCCACTCCCCAGTTCTGGAAACACCAAAAATAATGGTTTTTCTTTGTCACAGCACTATGACTTTTGGACAACATAGCTCAGTCTTTTCAAGAACATTCAGGAAGTGTTGTGACCTATTTCTTACCTCCACTCTACCTGATTTTTTCTTTCTCCAACATTCACCTGAACTCAGACTTTCTATGTCCCTCCATTCATTGCATCAAACCTCTGAGAGCTTTGCATTTGCAAATACTGTAGGAGTATACATAAAGCTTGGTTTTAGTTTGGACAATTGTAGCATTTTAATGAGCTGCTCCCTATAAAGAAAATAGAAAACTTCTTAACTTTCAGTTTTCAAATGTGATAAATATCCCCAAACTTTTTGATTTAATATTTAGGAGCAACTTGGTAGCAATGCAGCTACAGGACTACCTCATACATTTAGTCATTATAGAACATTTCATGGCAACAGAAAAAGAATGAAGTAATCAAAGTGCTGTCAAGAGGTTAGGCTTTCCTTTTGTATTTATAACCATAATTAACTAGCTTAAACAGTGGTATGATTAAGCTTATCTTAGTCAACATAGTTTACTCCAACTCATTGCCCAAGCTGGTATTCTTAAACGGTGGGCTTTCTGTTTTGTACCACCCCAGCTAGGTTTAGTATGGACCACAGTGATAGAGAATGGAGGGAAAAAGGGCATCCTCTAAAAGACACAGAAGCCCAGAACTGCTCCACAACAGTGCTTTTCATTCCTGTGGGTATTTGGTACTGCAGTTTTGTACAGCCCAACCTTGACCCATCAGACAGTGACAGAGAAAATGATACTTGCCCTCTGCAGACATTAAGATTATGCAGATTCTTTATGCTAATTTTCACATATGTTGACAAAAGTTAGCTATGTAGGATATACTCTTAAGTTCCATATTAATAACCCTAAGAGCTAACATAAATAACCTATTACCCAGCGAATTCAGTGAAAAATTTAAGAATACTGAGCTATTCTTTATATGCTCACCAAAATATGATCTTATTCCAGAGTGAGGCTGCAAGTACTGTGACATGACTACAGTTACTACTACTGGTTATTAATAATATTACTGTTGAACATGTGAACAATTAGTGTGCCTCTGTACTGCCGTAGAAATGTGGGAGTTGATTGTGACTAATCCATAAAGTCGAAGGTACCTGCATCATCATGTGTTCTAGTTCAGTCATATTTCTGAGAAATAAGAATGAAAACAGATTTTTTTTTTTTTTCCAATATATTTTTTAATTGATTATGGCAAGTCTTTTCCGGCTGAATCACAGGAATAACAAAGATGCAAGGATCACAAAGCAGCTATTCCAAACAGCAGTAAGGAAAGATAAAGCCTTTTATAGCTCCATCCTGCTAATTATGACCCAGCTACGTAGGAAGGATAAGAGATCAGCTACAATTAAGGTAATGAATCAAATACCACACGACTGCCCATATGCAGCTCATGGGTGCAGACCGGGTGTCTTGCTGATGCTCTTCTGGACTGTTGCAAGAGTTGAAAAGCAGTAAGTGGTTACAATGCATGTAAAATACAATACACCTTCTTTCTGTTTGATTATTATTTTGAGGAGATGTTCCAGTAAAATTAGGTGTCTTCTGCTTTCACATACCATGCATTGCATTCTCATTAGTACTACTGTTTTGCTAGAGACATTAGTTCTCATTTCCAGCCTGTGCTTTGGGGGAATTTTGGTGTTGTTTTGTTTTATTTTGTTTTTTCTATTTGTTTTTAATTATGCTGTGATTCTGATTAATAGATCTTCAGAGCAGGTATCTCTTCTAGTTAAGTCAGTTATGGAAGGTGTTAATTAATGCTACTTGATTGTGTTTAATTCTTCAATTCCTGTTACTAGCTGTTCTGGACAGATCAACCAGATGCATAGAATCATACTCTCTGTTTTGATTAGAAGAGTGTTTTTCAGATGTAGCAGGTGTTTTCTGAAGTTAAAAAAATATTTTTGGATAAAACAGAAAACAGTATTTCCCCTCCAAATCACATAATATATTTTATTGTACCAGTCCCCCCAAAAGTTACAGAGGCATTACTACAAACTACCATTTCTTGTGTTACTTCCTTGCCTTTCTCTACAAACTGGACTATTTTCTCCTTGACATATGAGTGTTTTAGACTTCTGCTTCTGGGAAAAAAAAAAAAAAAAAAAAAAAAAAGTTAAATTATGCTGACTTATTTTTGATTGAAGTATAGTTGACTGTTTTTACACTTCAGTGAGGAAGGGGTCCATGTTTCTCAGTAGACTGAATGAAGATTCTTGCTAAGAGGCTACTCCTTATTTGGTTGGTTGGTTGTTGTGGTTGGTAGGGTTTTTTGTTTGTTTGTTTTTGTTGTTTGTTTGTGTCTGGGGTCTATGTCTCCCTTTGGGATTTAGTATCACTCCTGAAGGAAAAACTGTAAGGGGATTGGGGAGGTCAAAGGAAGAAATAACTTTCTTTGCGACAACCTTTGATCCTCTTCATTGCACTATGAGATGTTTGCCCTCATCATTTTCACACCCTTTTGGGTCTGTATTTTCTAAGCTGGGGAGATCTGAGGCTTTCTCTTACCAGGTTTGCAGTGCATAGAGCAATGGATCTGAATGGCAATTGACACTCCAATGCTACTGATAATGAGGCTTTGAAAAGTGAACCCTACTCTGTGCTGGCCTCACCTCAAGTACTGTGTGCAGTTTTGGGTGCCACAATTTAAGAAGGACACAAATTAGAGTGTCCAAAGGAGAGCTATGAAGATGGTGAAGAGTGTGGAGGGCAGGACATATGAGCAACAGCTAGGGTCCCTTGGTTTGTCCAGCCCAGATCAGAGCAGGCCGAGGGGAGGCCTCATGGCGGCCTGCAGCTCCCTCACGAGGGGAGCGGAGGGGCAGGCGCTGAGCTCTGCTCTCTGGGGACAGCGACAGGACCCGAGGGAACGGCATGGAGCTGGGACAGGGGAGGGTCAGGTTCGGGTTAGGGCAAGGTTCTGCACCCAAAGGGTGGTTGGGCACTGGGAAAGGCTCCCCAGGACAGTGGTCACAGCACTGAGTCTGCAGGAGTTCAAGAAGTGTTTGGACAATGCTATCAGACATGTGGTCCAATTTGTAGGGTGTGTGGAGCCAAGAGTTGGATTTGGTGATCCTTGTGGGTCCCCTCCAACTTCTTGCTCATTGTGAGATAAATAAATAATAATGGTAATTTTTAAAAAGTTGTCTTTAGTGATGAAAATTCTGCATGCAGCTGTGAACCTTGGGGCTGGGGCAGCAAGGTATTTCAGCTTTCCACTCTCCCTTCTGTCAAAGTCCATAAATCAAGATTCTTCATGGCTGCAGAAGTTAAAGCTTTCGGTAAGCTTTCTGGAACAGAAAACACAGTTGCTGATGTGGGTTATGTGGGCTTAACTTGAGTCTGGAATATAAGACTTGGGTAATGCTAATGAGATAAGAAAGTAAAAAAAAAAAAAAAAAAAAAAAAGTCTGACACAAGTTTCTAAGTTTTCTAAAGTGAACATAGTGGGTCCCAGTGGGCAGCAAGGCAATGAAGGCTCAGCAAGCAAAATGCCTTTACTTCTGAGGTTCTTTCAGGGCATCACAACAAATATGTGAACTCCCTGCAACCTCTGCCTGCCAGAACAGACGACAGGAGGGAGCAGAAGCAGAAGCAGTCCCTGTGATACTTTTCCCAGCTAAAATCCTTCCAGCTTTATTAACGGTCAGAACCAAGTCGGGAAGGGCCACCCTGACAGCAGGGCCAAGCGGCTCGCTGTGTGGGGCTTGCAGGGTCGGAGCACCAGGGCTGGCTCTGAGGGCAGGAGCCGGTCCGTGTGCCGCCAGCCAGCTGAGACGTGCCTGCGGGCCCCTCGCAGGCTCAGCCTCCCGCCGGTCTGCTGCACCGACCTTCACCTGAAACCCGAGCCGCCGGAGGGCGGGCGGTGCCCGGCACTATAAAGCGCACAGCGGGCAGCAGGCGGCCCGCCCGGCAGGCTCCGGGTGACGGCAGGCACAGCCGGGCTGGGCCTCGCCTCGCCTCGCCTCGCCTCGCCTCGCCTCGCCTCGCCTCGC
>CM021698.1:32147914-32228104 GCA_011074415.1 Stictonetta naevosa
TCGCCTCGCCTCGCCTCGCCTCGCCTCGCCTCGCCTCGCCTCGCCTCCAGTGAGGGGCCCGGCTGGGGCTGATCCCCACGGACACCCCCGCGTGTGGGCACAGCGCTGGGTGTAAAGGTAAGCTGAGGTAATATGAGGACAGCCACAGCCAGGAATCTATCAGAAAGGATGCTTATATATAAATATACAAGCTTTAACATCAAGCGTTAATGTCAGGTTGATTCTGTGTTTCCTTTCGTTATTGTTTTAACCTGCATCAAATTAATACATGTTTCTGCTTGTGTGTTTTAAGCTGCTATATGTGATGCATCAAGAAGAAAAGCTTGGGGACACTGAGCATCAGTCACCTACTACCTCTAAATTTTGCTTAGCTGGTGCATGGCATAACACATATGTGTATCTGTAGTCTTTACCATGATAATCACCATCTTGTTGCAACTGTTAAGTAAATTTTACTTGAGACAGTGAAGGAAATCGTATGTTCTGAAATAGATCATCCACAATAACCTGAATATGAATGATCCAGGGCTTTGCCATAGACTACTAAAAAGACCAAAGACTACTAAAACAAGCTACTGAAATAAGTGCTACTGTTCCAGTTTATACTGTTTATAATATCTCCTTAAAAGTAGTCTTTTTATTGTGCTGTTATATCTTTGTTGTTGTTAATAGGACAATGTTGGTACCAAAATACGACTCATGAAAAAAACGCAAATATAATTTAAACTCTAAATATCTACTATTTCCAAAGGTTTTGTTGCCTATGCAGATCTTGCTTAATGTGACTTTTACCTTCACCTCAGAAGCATACAACAAAGACCAAAAATGAAGGACCATTTTGTAAATCCAACAGAAAAGGACCTCTCTGATGCTGGTAAGCCACATACATGTAAACAGCATGTACATTTAAAGAGAATGTTCCACAGCTCCAAATCTGAAGGTCTATTATAAATCTTTCCTGATCCTCATAGTCGTTTTAGAGGAGATAACATGTTAGCAATATCTGAATCTTTGTATTCTGTAGTGACTTGCTGGGCACCTCTGATTTTCTCCTTAGTGATTCCAGCACCCTAAGTTTCTAGTCAGTTTCCAGTGAATTAAAGCCACCACCTAGAAATCATTTAAACATGAGTCATTCCACCAAGTTCAACGAAATTCATTCACATGGGTAAAACTATTTAGGTCGGTTCTAGGCTGGGCAGGAAAATGCTTCTAAGATAAATTCATTAAGGTAGAAGCACATTACTGCCTTTGAATGTTTCTCTAAATTGTTCTTTCTGGACTGACTGATGAGGGTACATGAAAATCCATATACTCACTCAGCTTAGTACAGATGGGAGACAGCTGATGTTTTGAACCCTCTTCTCCTGGTGTAATTGACAGCTGGCTCCCTACTGTGGGTGCTCATCAGTTTCTTTATCCATTTATTACATCCTGTGTTTTTAGATTTATAAGTTTTCAGGGGTAGGATTCCTCTTTTATATAGACTTCTAAAGTCCTTAGTACAAAGAAAGCTGGGTGTGTGGCAACTACTGCAATACAAAGAAAAGATAATGAGGTTTATTACAGGCAAAGGCATGATTCTTCAGTGAATTAGCATGCATTCAGTGTTAAATACATCAATTATAACCTATAAGCAATTAAATTAATAACATTAGGACTTACATTTTTCAACCAGTTGCATAGGTGTTTGCAGAATCACTGCTCAAGTCTTGCTTTTAGTCCTTAGTAACTTTTCTGTATAGGTATATTTTGAATTGTATTCAACTCAGAAATGGAGCTGGAAGCTTCTGAAGAGGAGGAGATGAACTGAAGAGAAAGGAAGTTTCAAAAAAAATCATTGGGCTATTTCAAGAGGGAAAGAAATAACCTTTAAGCTTGAAAAGCAAAAGAATCAGCAAGGAAAGTTGCAGGAAACTGGAAGAAAATGTGGAATGTTATGTTAACAAAGTCTGCTGCTTCTTCCACAGAATCTGCAAGTAAGGGATATGACAACCCTTCTTTCCAACATGATGAAGATCTTGAACAAAGTGACCAGTTAAAGACCAAGAAAAAAAAGTAGGCATTCTTTGAACTGAACATATTGGCCATGGGTATGTTGGGTGTATGGGTTTATTTTTAATATGGCTTTCCTAGAAAAAGCTTATCTTAATTGTATCTTGTATTTTCTAGGAAGGAAAATAAACCAGAGAAAAAGGTGGTTGGCGTTTTTGAACTGGTTAGTGTCCAGGTTGATGGTCTACCTTAGATTTCCTTTTCTTTATTTGTCATTGTGAATTTTTTGCCTATTAATTGCGGTTCATAAATCCAAAAAAGGAGAAGAATCTTGAGACCTATGAAATGCTAATGTTGATGATAGCTCTCTTTTAAAATTTGACCTGTTATGTCAGGTTCCCATTTTAGTGTATTGGTAGCACTTAAAGCAATTCAATGTTACTGCTTTCGGAGAATGAGGTTCACCCATGCTTAGGCTGATCTGGGCTACACATACTGTGCAGTTCCTTCCCTTTGTGATATTTAATA
Organism: Stictonetta naevosa; assembly: GCA_011074415.1. Taxonomy (NCBI): domain Eukaryota; kingdom Metazoa; phylum Chordata; class Aves; order Anseriformes; family Anatidae; genus Stictonetta; species Stictonetta naevosa. The sequence goes on from CM021698.1 coordinate 32,150,438, forward strand.
AAGGATTTATCCTGCGTTTGATATCTGAAGGATGTGCTGTCTGAAAGAACCAGGGGTACATTTTTGTTTCCATTTTCTATACAATAGCTATTAACCCGATGTGTGATCTGGAGTAAGAGAACTTTTATTCTTCTCTGGTTTATTCCATGTCCGCTTACAGTTTGGAAGTGTGCTAGGGCAGTCAACAATAAAATGGTCTCATTTCAGATAAATCACAACCAAGAACAGCTATTGCAATTTAAATTTGCATCCTTTTTTAGACCAAAGAAACATTGAAGGATAGCCAAGTCCTAAGATACAATCACTGCTGCAAACATTCTCTCCCGTTAGATACAAGCCAGGTGCTGATCGATAATTCACTCTTGTTTACATTTCAAAGGCATTATCTTGGAAAATATGAAACTTACTGGAATGCTAAATGTAATATATTGTGCAGAGAAGTCCATCACTTAGAAACATGTACGATATACATTTTTATTTATTTTTTCTAACTTTCTGCTGAGCTGGGGAGTAACCATATGTCTTGCCAACACTCCCTCAGCAGCCTTACTGAATAAATGATTTAAAGATGTATGGAACCTACTACAAAATTGTTCTCGTGGTCTGATTTTGCTTTAGCTGTAGTATCATTGCTTTTTAGAATACAAACCATTCTATGATTATAGGAAATGTGTATTCTGTAAGTCTGCTGTATTGTAACTAGTATGAACTGCCAGGCATAACTTTTACTCTTTCTTTAATGTTCACATAGTTTCGCTATGCTGATTGGTTGGATATACTTTTGATAGTAGTTGGCTTGATCGCAGCTGCTGCAAATGGTACTGGATTACCACTTATGATCGTTGTCTTTGGAGATATGACAAACAGCTTTGTGCTAAGTGGTGTGAATTCAAATGCGTCAAAAGGTAAAGTTAAAATTAGACTTTGCTGTGTACCAGTTATGTTTTGCTACAGGGTCTAAGATTGTTCTCCAGACTATGCACCTGGTACCTATCAGAACAAGAGTGAAATTCATCTTGCTGCAAATTACCCAATCATATTAAACCTTAATGGCTTGAACAGGACAAAGGCAGTGTGTTGGTTGTGCTCCTTATAAATGAACTTTATTTTGGGTGGCATAGTAAGGAGGATGAACGACCTTGTGTATCATGATTTATCGGGTATCTATTGTTACTAGAATTTCAGAAGGAATAAATATATGTGCATCTGCCACATGTCTGGCCCTACTTCCAAAATACAAATCATTCTAAAACTGATGATCATACTTAGAAGATACTTTCTTAAATATTTGTTTTTCCCCACAGGTACTTCAGTAAATAGCTCCATCTGTCCATCAATTCCAGGTATAGATATAGAAGCTGAAATGACAAAGTAAGAATCTTTGTAGTTATTCTGTTCACAGAGTATTGGGGGTTTTTCTTTTATTGTGTTATCCCTTCGAGCAGAAGCCAAATTTTTACCTCCTAAGAAAGGCTTCACAATGTACCACAGACATCCATGTTTACTGTGGAAGGGTAAATAAAGACTGATTGTGGCTTTCTGTGTAACTTCTCCCACAAAGTACCTTGTGATTATATGGCCTTTTGTCTCCTTATTGCAGGTTTGCTTACTACTATGTGGGAATTGGCTTTGCTGTGTTGATCCTGAGCATGATCCAAGTATGGACATTTTTGGTTGCTGCTACGAGGCAGTCAGCAAGGATCCGTCAGAAGTTCTTTTTTGCAGTGCTCCATCAGGAGATGGCTTGGTTTGATAGTACCCAGATAGGAACACTGAACACCAGACTGACGGAGTGAGAGCTCTGTTTTGTGGGGTTTTTTTGACCTCCTAAGCATGATGATAAATGGCAGTTATCTTTTAAACATTTATGGGATAACCTATAGAGAGCTTTTACTTTTTTATGAAAACGAAAAAAAAAAACACTACTGACTTGAAATATTACAGCTCTGAGGGAGAAATTGGTTACTGTTTTTCCACTTGCTTTGTGCAGTTTCTGTGATACATGCACTTGAAGGGGTTATGCTGCGAAATGCAGTATTCTACTTGTCTGGCACTACCTTTGTAACATTTATGAAGTACATGGCAGACAGCACTAGATAAACAGCTCTGCTTTCTCCAGCTAGTTTACAAACACTGAAAGCTCTGACACTTTATTGAATGGAAGTGAACTTGTGCTTACATGTAGCCAGATCTCAGACTGGACTCAGTCCAACGTCAGTTATTCTTTGGTCCTCTTCCATATCTCTCAATAGATTTAGGGATGAAGACTATATGCATGAGCACAGACTTTCCTGGGTTTTGAGGTAGTTTTGAAAAGAGCTGTGTCCTGAAAAGTGCAAGAGAAGCTTAAATAAAATCCCTCTCAGATCTATGATCTGTACTTGCTGGGAAGAGAAAATGGGAAAGGAAAATGTGTATGGAAAAACAAAGTTTCTTCCAAATAATGTTTTTCTGATAGAGTGAAGATAACACTTGATCTGAGGCTGAAACCAAAATTAGGAACATAATGCATTGGAAAACACAAAGGAAAGTCATTTGGATAGGGTCACAGGAGCTGAGGAGGCCATTTATCTGTTTGCTTTTACTTCTCCATTTGGATACTGGATAAGGAAACTAGGTCATCTGTGACCTAGTAACGGTGTATAGAAACACCAGAGAATGATGGGAAGTACATCAAACTAGGAAAAAAAAAAAAGAAATAGGAGGTGTCTGCTGTGCTTTGGCCACACAAGAGACCAGTGGTATTGCACAGTAGCTGTGGTTAGCAATTTTGCTATGCCAGTTAGGAAATGGCAAAACTTCTGACATTAGGCCACACAGCATGAAATGAGGGGGAGGTAGAATGAAATCATGCAAAGCTAACAAATCTTTCTTTTTATTATTGTTATTTAAAGTGACATCAACACCATCCATGAAGGCATCGGAGACAAAATCTGTATATTTGTACAGTTTTTTGCCACATTTCTGGCAGGCATTATTATAGGATTCATCCATGGGTGGAAGCTTACACTGGTGATTTTGTCAGTCAGCCCTCTGCTAGCTGCATCAGCAGCAGTTTGGTCAACTGTAAGTGTTTGGGGATTAACAAACAGAGCAAACCAGAAAAACATTACAACTTTTCTCATGCACAGGAAAGGGGCTAGAATGGGAGAAACCTAGTGTGGTTTCTAAGTTGGGAGGTTTGTTCCACACTTCCTTCATGATTTCTGCTTCCTCTGTAGCTTTTCTGAGTTCCCAAGCGTGTACTTGCATGTCATACTCCTCTCATTCCTCTACTCTCTTTTAATGCCATGTGGCAAGGGGATAATTGGCATCAGCGTCTTCCTCACATAGCATTTTCCTTGTGCAGAACACTGCCTGGGGCAGCCCAGGCACATGCTCATGATCCTCACTCTTCCCTGTTAAAACAAGTGCCTTTCAAGCTCTTTCCATCTATATGTACAGGACACCACATTTCTTGCAAATGATTTTTACCAAGTTTTATCCTGCGTACAGTTGACACTAGGATGTAGATACAGCTACCACAGACAGGACTGAAACAAATTAATGAAATAGCTGGACAGGTTTCACTTTCAGGCAAGGAAATGGTTTTTCCCTTGTGATCCATTGTAGCCACATTAATGGGTACTGCTTATATTTCTGAGTGGTTACTTATATATATTTTTTTTCCCTCTTAAAGCATATATGGTATAAATAAGGTAGGAAGAGTATTAGAAGCTGTAGTGTGACTAGCATATATACTTAAAGTTTACTGTTGCTCTAGCTTCTGAACCACCTCAGTAGGTGATACTTCTATGCTCTGAGCACCATTATGTAAAAATGCTGCTTGTCCCCATTATTTAGAGAACACAGCTATCTCTGCAGTTCCTTATATTCTTTCCTATGAAGCAGAATTCCCAAACCTCTTCATGGGGTTGCCAATGGGCACCCCCCAGAGCAGCTGCAACACACCTCCCTGATCCCACACACACAACAGTGTGGGACAGTATGGACAGATAATAGGCTGTCCTTAGACTGGGAGAAAAGTGGTAAGTCATGCAGCCCCTGTGATGCTGATGCAGGTGTTCACTGTAATGAGAACGCAATGAGAGAAGCTAGAGTTTGGAGAAATTCAGGGCCCAAAGGAGCTGACCCTAGCTTTCCTTAAATGTCGTCCTATACCTTGACCGTTTATCATTATTCACCAATACAGTGTGCATATCCTTTTGGGATGCCGCAATAACACCCTATTTTCAACTTTCCAGCTTCTAGCATCCCTTACTGCTAAAGAGCTGTCTGCTTACGCCAAAGCAGGAGCTGTGGCAGAAGAAATTTTGACTGCGATCAGGACAGTTGTGGCTTTCAATGGACAGCAGAAGGCCTTAGCAAAGTAAGCTTTTTGAATTAATAACTGTATTTAAAGTGAGTTTGAGTTTGTCTGTGGGAGTTGTTTTTGTTTGTTTTATTGGAAGGTCAGCCAAAACCAGGACAGCATCGTAGACCCAGATTTCTCTTCTGAATGAGATTTGGAGTCTCATTTAGAAATGAAAGCGTTGAGAGGGTTATCTTTACCTAGTTGTCAAATGCAGCAAAGCATGTGATTGATTAACTAACTTCTAGAGCATGTGCACTGCTGTTTTTATCTTTGATTAATGACTTGTATTTAAGCTTCACTGGATAATGGTCTTAAGTAAAATCACATCACTGCTTTTCATTACTTTGATTTGCAAATAACACCTGTTGGCCTAATCCAGCATGTCCTAGTCACATGTATCAAATTACTTACCTTTTATGAATCAGATATGGCTGATCACTAGGGACTGAGTAGAGTATTTTTAATACTGTGGATTGTGACTCCTACATAGCTCTTGAATGATGACCTCAGAGTTAGGAAAAGCAACCTTTCACTGCACAGTGCCTTCACAATGTTTATATTTGCAAGGGACTTTCAGTCATCTGTTCTGGCATCAGAAGCCCTGGCTTCTATTCAATAACCTGCTTTCAACCATAGTACCCATTTTTGTTTGGGTTTTCATTTGTGTTTTTTTTTTTTTTTTCAAATGTGGAAAACTAAACCTTGCCTTTGATAGGTAATGTTGATAAATGTTTTTCAAGACTTCCTCTCAGGACTAATGCAAACAATTCCTCATCAAGAGTGGTATCTTGTCTTTTGTCATGATAATGAAGTCATGCTACTCAATTGTTTTCAAAGTATGTCTTCCATAGTGGTATCATCTAAACCTGTGAATGACAAGTTTAGATGTTGTCAGAATATGTCAGAACAGATTTACTCAAAAGGAATTGTATACCTACTAGTCCATTGTCAAAAATATTCTCTGCAGTATGTGAGACTTCCATTGCTTTTATGGCAGAAAAACCTGTTAATTAAAAAGGGACATGGGAAATATCAATCTGAATGGCATGTCAAATTAATTGTTTTCTCATCCATTTTCAGATATGATGCTAACCTAGAGCTGGCTAGAAGTGTTGGAGTGAAAAAATCCATTACCACCAACATATCTCTAGGTGTTTCACAGTTTCTTATATTTGGTTCCTATGCTCTTGCATTTTGGTATGGAACCAAGCTCACTGCTGAGGAGAAAGAAAATTATGACATTGGCCATGTGTTAATTGTAAGTATGGCAATGCAGCTTTGAAAAATGTTCTGCAAATTCAAGAAAATACTGTTATGTAAGTAGTATATATGATTTTCCCTATTTTCTCCTAAGTGCTTGCTAAACTAGCTGTTACGAACTTGCTTGGTATAAAATAACTGGAAAGAAGGCATTCATGTTACCTAGCTTTTGATGTTACAGGTTTGAGTAGGGCACCTGAATTCCCACTGTAATCAATGTAGAGGCAAAATTATATGCAGAGGATCAATTTTTTATTATTATTAATTTTTCCCCTGTCTTAAGCTCAGGACAGGATGAACAACCTAGAGCTGATCGTTAGGAGGCAAAGATAAATTACTTGGCTTTCCAACAAAATTCTAGTTAGATCCTAGGACTAAATGAATCTCAGTGGTGTGTTGAATGTGTACTGTGAAATCCTCCATATCTCATTTAGCCATGATGTCTGCTGTTATTGTTTACTTGCAAGGATTTACCATCCATTACTAATATGACTAAGTTAGTATTGATTTGAGAATATTTAGCTATCTTGTCATCAAAAATTTGGCTACATGCTTGGCTGTGATGCCCAAGTGACTTCTGACAAGTTCTCTGACTATGGCTCCTCATAGCAAGTGAAATTAATTGTGCATTGATCCCACATGTGGGACTTCAATTAGGAAACTCTGGACTAAATTTTGAGGGTCCCTTAACTTTGGTGACATCTGGAAAGCAACAGAGAAAGATGTGTTCTGTTTGTAGAAGACTTAAAAAATAAAATAATAATAAATAATAATTTTTTAAAAAGCATCAAAAAGAAAACTCACTATGCCAAAAAAGCATGTCAGTAGCATGGTGGTTTTACTGGTTGTGGCAGCTGAACTCTACCACAACCGCTCTCTCACTCCCCCTACTCAAAGGTAAAGGTGGAAAAAATATGATGGAAAGGGCTCAAGGGCTGAGATAAGGACAGGGAGAGCACTCATAAATTATCACCATTGGCAAAACAGCATAGGGAGATTAATGTAATTTATTACCTATTACTAATAAGCCAGAGCAGTAAAGTAAAAACACCTTCCTTCTTATCCACCCTTTTCTATTTTCTGCTTTCTCTCCCCGAGCGGTGCAGGGGAACAGGGAATGGGGGCTGCAGTCAGTCCATGATGCTTCATCTCCGCTGCTCCTTCACAGTCGCTCTCTGCCCCTGTTCCACGCGGGGTCCCTCCCACAGGATGCCGTCCTTTCTGAACTGAACCTGTGGGGGCTGCCCACAAACAGCAACTCTTCAGCAACTGTTCTCACATGGCTCCGTACCACGGGGTCCATCCCCCAGGAGCAAACTGCTCCAGCATGAGTCCCCCATGGGCGGCAGCTCCCCCCAGACCCCCTGCTCCTGCGTGGGCTCCTCTCCACGGGCTGCAGCTCCGGCCCGGGGCCTGCTCCTGCGGGGTCTCTCCATGGGCCTCAGCCTCCTCCAGGCCACATCCACCTGCTCCACCGGGGGCTCCTCCACGGGCTGCAGCGTGGAGATCTGCTCCATGTGGGACCCATGGGCTGCAGGGGGACAGCCTGCTCCACCAGGGGCCTCTCCACAGGCTGCAGGGGAACTGCTGCTGCGTGCCTGGAGCACCTCCTGCTGCACTGACCTCAAGGTCTGCAGGGCTGCTTCTCACTCCTCGCTCTCCCATCTGCTGTGGTGCAGCCATTTCTTCTCCCTTTCTTAAATCTGCTCTCGCAGAGGTACAAACTACACCACTTACTGACTCAGCTCTGGCCAGTGGCAGGTCCCTTTGGAGCTGTCTCTGACCTGACATAGGGCAGCTTCTGGGCTCTGCTCACAGAGGCCACCCCTGCCACCAAAACCTTGCCATGTAAACCCAATACAAATAGTTACTATTCATTTCAGGAAAATGGGAGTGGACGCAAATGTCTGAAATATACCTTTCACTTCCACATTTAATTGTCCTAGCAAAAAACAAAACAGCTTTAGACACTTGACAGCCAGGCACTAGTGACTCTGTAATCACGATTAACCACAAGGCTTCTCTCTCTCTCTTGCAGGTGTTCTTCTCTGTGCTTGTTGGAGCCTTCTCCTTGGGACAGGCAGCTCCCAACTTGGAGAGTGTGTCTAATGCGCGTGGGGCTGCCTATGAAGTATATCGAATTATCAATAAGGTAAGAATCCAAGTAGAAAAGCCTTTCAACCACACTTAAAATTTTCACCTTTCCTTGATGTGTAACAAAAATGGCCAAAAAAAAAACACTAAACCATAAACTCTATAGATGCCTACCGCTGAAACAAGTATTTCCATTCATATAAAAGAAAACCTGCCTCATTATTTGTTTAAATGAACAGAAGGAAACTTGGCATATACATAATTATTTATGGATACAGTTTTTCTCCATTATTAGATTTGCAACTCCAGAGGGAATGTAGTAAGGCACTATTTTTTTTTTTCTTGAACGCATGTATGCACAATTTCAGCTGAGCGCTTTTTTTGTTTTTGTTTTTTTTGGGGGGGGGTAAAGAAAGAGTGAGATTGCAGAAGGGATTAAATAGTGCTATTGAAAGCTATATTAATGTAAAGTTACATGCTGATGTTGCTGTGAAAAATGGTTTCCACACTCTATGTAACCAGCAGAAATAGCAGTTCCAAAAGTGTAGTAACAAACAATATATTAAAACCTCTTTTCAGAAACGGCTTATAGATAGCAGTTCTAAGGAAGGCTACAAACCTGACAAGCTCATAGGAGAAATTGAATTCAGAAACATCCATTTCAGTTACCCATCCAGACCTGATGTTAAAGTAAGTGTTCATATTAGATGCACCTGCTGGACTGAAATCCTGAAGCCTGTGTCCAATATTCTTTCTTCAATCTTGTTGATGATGATGTTGTTCTTAAATGCAAAATGCATCCTACCTTGGGGGGATTGTGCAGTGCTGGAGATAAATCCATAATGTCAAAAGACAAAGTTCTAGATCTACTGCCACTGGCTACCTGCTCACTGTTCTTCTCTCTTGGACAAAGCTCAGAAAAGGATATGTGTTGAATTTCTGTGAACAAGATCTATGATAAACCAAATAAGATTTTTTGTTTGTTTTTTTGTTTTTCCCCTCAAAATTTGTCACTAAAACTTCTAGACCTTACACAGTTAATCCATGAAGTTGCTCTTTTCAGTCCCTTGGTTGTCCTGAGTTTCTGTGATGCCCTATGTGAGGAAAGGTGACCTGTGAGATAGTTAGGCTTTATAACAATAGGACTTCAAATGAATTCAAACCTACCTACCTTGGAAATCAAATGTTATTCTGGAAAAATGTTAAAATTGCTGTTCAATAAGCAGATGTCCATATTTTCTGCCAGCTGAACTTCCTCAGTAACCTTATTGTGCAGTGTTATGTTGCCATGGTGATCTGTTCCTGTGGTGATACAGTTGTATATTGTTGGTTTCTCTCTACTATATTCAGCAAGTAATCTCTTACAGACATTCAAAGGTAAAATACAGTGATTTGCCACTGCCTTTTGATGATGAAGAAATGGGTAGAAATAAAGATTTCAAGTGTTAACAAGTAAAGTCTGGGCATGCCAACCAAGGGGTGAGAATGGGGAAGTTTGTATCACTGTGGCTGTTACTTCAGATGGGTCATCTCAATTCAGTTTTTTGGTGTCTGTCCCATCATGTATCAAACCACCATGCATCAAATCTGTTTCCAGGATACTGGGGCTGCTGAAGGACAGGCCCAGAGCTGGGCTCTCTGCCTAACTGAAGGCAGTTTAGTGCATCTTATTCAGCTCTTGGCTGAGAAATCCCAAGTGACAGGGCAGACTCTTCATCAGACTGTTAATCCATCTTCCTAGAAATTCTCTCCAGGCAGATAAGCTGTGTTGTGAGCTTTCAAGCCAAAAGGGAGGGAAATAAACATTTTGTCATCCTTCCCAAGTCTACTGAGTCAGCAGCTTTCCCTGCTTATAGTATCGGTTATTTAATAGGGCCAAAAAGAATCAGCAAATATGTACAAAAGTTATCCACAATTTCCCAAGTGATTGATACAACGCAGTGTAATCTCTCCCATGTAGACTAAACTAGATCGGAGTCTAGCTATTGTCCATGTTAATCTTGACAACAGCTTACTTGATAAAAGAGTTAGAAATAGCCTATTAGGTGGTTGTGACTATTTGCACCTGGAGAAATTATGGTATCCAGAATGTAGCTCTAGGTTGATAATGTAAGCATCAAGATATCAGCTTCTTTAAATACAAACCACACTGGTTGTAACATAGGGAGAGGAGAGCAATATTGCAACTATTTTAATCTCTCATTGCAAAAACATGTGTAGGCAAAATTGTAAATCAGCCTGGTATAAACAAGAAGAGTTCCCATAGCAGCCAAATATTTTGGCAACTACGCAGCATTACTCATATATGAAATGGACATCTTTTGAGGTAAAATGTTCCTAAATGTGAAAATGGCAACAAAGGTACCATTTATCTTTAACTACTCCCTCCTGGATTCTGAGGCTGTTAACAATAAGGATTGGGTTTTAGTAAGGACTTTACAGCAGTTACCTTGTCAAAACAACTATTTATTTTCTAAAAGTAGAAGAAAGCAAACTTGTTTCTCAGCAATAATATTTCAAAGGTGCTAAATACCTTTCTCTGAGATTCATAACTGTAATGCCACTGTCTAAGCACTGCAAAATGGGACAGCAAAATGTAGGACCCTGAGCCTGCTACCAGATCACACCAACAGAATAAACTGAACTATCACGTTTAGAATACTGTGGCTGTATTAGTTGATTTGAGTGTGCTGGGAATTTTCCCAGGCACTGGAATGTAATGGTCTAACTAGGGGAACTCTTAAAATGTTTCTTGGCATGAGCTTGGCCTGTTCCAGTTATCAATCTTCTCAAATAATTCCCAGGCTTGGTTTGGTAGCCAGAAGAATCCAGGGACCATTCCCACAAGGCAGGTTGTATGTAGTCATCCTGTTTCAAAATCTAATAAACTTCAGAAGCATAGATTCAGGCTTTCATAACAGTGCCCCAGAATATCCCTGACTATGCTTAATTTACTGATAATGCCCAGCCTTTAAACTGCATACCTTACTACTACTTTGATTATTGCTACAATTACCTTGACAGACTGTTTTCTAACCAAATTTGTCAAACTAAGATGTATCTTTTCTAGATTCTTAAAGGTCTAAACTTGAAAGTTCAAACTGGGAAGACCATTGCTTTAGTCGGTGCTAGTGGCTGTGGAAAAAGCACTAGTGTTCAGTTGCTGCAGAGATTCTATGATCCTGACCAAGGAGAAGTGAGTGCCTTTGAAGAAGAAGAAGAAAAAAAAAAAAAGGCTATTAAGATAAGCATGAATTTTCCATGTTCACTGAACTTTGATTGTTTATCAGATTTGAGCATTAGTCTTCATAGATCTGTATTTCCATGATTTAAACTTCCAATGTACTATCATTTTCTGGTGGCCTGACTTCATTATTCTCTTCCTCCTCCAAGGGTGATGCCAAAAGTAGTAAATATCACAAGTATGTAAATTTATGTCCTTGCATCTATCTATTCAAATTTATTTTCGTTAATAGTCTTTTAAGATACTGTAAACTTTTTTAAGCAAAGAATAATCCAACAATACTTTTTATCTGCTTTTTTTAATGACCATAAACTAGAGATTTTCCTATTTTAAGTAGTCATTTTTTTGGCTTTTTTTTGTATCAGCTAACCCAGAGCAGAACTTCCCATTATTACATAGGATATGTCTGCTCTACTGACACTCAACACTAGATAAGAGAAATATTTATCATTTTTCTGATCACAAATTTCCAAAGGGGTGAAAAAAATGTAGGAAAAAAAAATACATGCTTGAGAATGCTCTTTTTATATTTAATAGTCAAAGAATTGCACTTAGTAGTTGTTACAGGTGGTTGGAACTATGTATTAACACTAGTTCAGTGCTATTAACACTAAATAGTTGAGTGCTATTAACCATTGAACTCTTTATCACTGCATGTCAAGGTTATCAATTATCAGCACAGTTGCTTTTTAAACTTGCCATTTCTGAGGCATGGGGACAGGAATGTACAATCACAGTTTTGTTTCTCTCCTGTGCTGATACTAATGTTGATATGGTCACGCTGCAAATGAGTAAGAAAAATGACCTCTCACTTCACTTTAGTCTATTTGGATTATTTCTCTGATGTAAATGTAAAACATTGCCACAACTGAGAGGACCACAAACTATGGCACAAGGGCATGAAAATATAGTAAATAGTGTGTAGAGAAGTTGGAAAACTCTTAAGCTGGGTTTGTTCTTAGACAGCATAGTTATTGGATAAAACGCTGATTTATCCGTTTAAGCTGTTCCTCAGTGTTTTCTAGTTTGTGTAGTAGATAGAGAAATCACTGTTGTAACTTTTTTGACTTAGTTTTCTATTAAAGAGAACACTAATTTTCTTTTCTTTCTCTTTTTTTTTTTGTCCTTGTAGATGATACTTAAGTAATAACAATGGATTTATTATAAACAAAATGCATTTCCTCAAATTCTAACATACACTTTTTTTCTCAGGTTACCTTAGATGGTCAGGATATTCGAACACTTAATGTAAAGTGGCTAAGAGAAAATATTGGTATTGTGAGCCAGGAGCCTGTTTTGTTTGCAACAACAATAGCTGAGAACATTCGCTATGGCAGAGAAGATATTTCTGATGCTGAAATTGAGCAAGCAGCCAAGGAAGCCAATGCTTTTGACTTCATATCTAAACTGCCTGATGTGAGTTCATGAAGTTTTTTTGAGAAGAATGAAAGGTCCATTTAAGCTGGTGTCCCATTTCTGACACAGAGAGCATGGGAATTCAAGTTATACTATAACTTCCTAAAATACTCATAGCCTCCAGCAGCTTTCAGTTTGGGGACTCTCTAGGCTAGATACCGTGCTTTTGCTTGGTTACCTTCAAAGGATTTGTGCCTAAGTCTGGAAAAAAATGTTGATGCCTTAAGTCAGAAGAAAGGAAACTACACAGTTGTATTACCATCCATACTGATTTCACATAGCATGAGAAGAATAGGGCTTTAAAGGAGAATACCTAGAAATCCAAAGCATTGTCAGGAGCTGCCTGCATATTTAGTAAGAAATGAGGGAGGAAAGTGAATTAGTATCACCTGAACCAAAGCTATTTTAGCATCAGGAAGTTTCAGCTTTTACAGCTTTGAGCTAACTTAGTAGATGCTTTACACCTTTCAAGAAAATAATAATAATCAGCCATTTAACATACATCCTTGTGAATGGATGATGGTATGCCCTTCCTTTTGGTCCTGATATCTCTTGTCTAGAAACTTAGTGCTTATGATTGCACAGAGAAGTGGGGATTTCATTTAAGGCATTCCCCAACTTCTGTTTTGTTTTCTCTTTTCTCAGAAATTTAACACCATGGTAGGGGAGAGAGGGGCTCAGCTGAGTGGAGGACAGAAACAACGAATAGCTATTGCTCGTGCCCTGGCAAGAAATCCTAAGATTCTTCTTCTGGATGAAGCTACATCTGCACTAGATACTCAGAGTGAATCCATAGTGCAAGCAGCTCTTGATAAGGTAAGGGTTGTGTTATCAATTGAAATCAGTTATCAGTTGAAATCAATTACCATGAAAAGGTGCAATAGCAATTAAGAAAAGTTAGCACTGTTTTCAGTGCAGGTATCCACTGGAATCAAGAACACTAGAAAATAAAACTTGGACAGATGTTTCAATTTCAGTGTTAAAACCAGGTTTAAAACAATCAAAACTCTGCTTAGGAATCATTTCAGTTAGTAATTAGTAATAAAAACAAAGACATTTATACTTAAGTACAACTATACCTTAGGTCTCCTGTGCTTTCTTCTCAAATCATTTGTTCATTTGCTGGTGAACTATGGGTAGCATGTTATCAAGACAAGGCATGAGAGCTCAATGGACTATCTTCAGGTAGAACAACAGCAAAGTATAGTATAATACTCGTTGTACTGGGTCTTCATTGAACAGTTGCTTCATAATTTTCAGAAAGTTTTTGGAATTTAGCCATTTTATTTCTTTACAAAACTGAATGCAAATCAGAACCCACACAGAACAAAAAGTGGAACCTGTTACAAATGTTAAATTTCTGTCTCCCTTATTTTTCCTTTTCTTTTTCCCCTCTCTTTCTCAGCCTCACTGCTTTAGGGCAGATAGTACTCCAGAACTGTAAGCTCATACCTGTGCCTCTGTACCCTCCAGCTCATGGTCTTTTACTCACTGCCCTTTTACATCAGCAATTTCCACCAAGATGCAGTGGAACCTAGAGACTTAAACATGTTTGGATGGGAATGTTGTTTCACATATCTAATACATAATGTGTTTTTAAAAAGCTAAGTGAAAAATCTTGCCTTTCATGTCAGCAGTTACGAACAGAGGTGTGAGTTACAAGTATGGCTCACGGGAGATATAGAACTTAGCACCTTTGCCACCAGTCAGTTTAAATCTGAGGTAAAATGTAGCTGTCTGTTACATTCACCTGACTGGCTATTGGTTCTAAGGTAATACAAAGATTTCAAAGTAATATTGGTATATCAGTGATATTATCACTGCAAAGTCAAGCACTAGAAGGTTGCTGCTTCAACCATAATTTAGCCTTCTTTTGCATGGTCTTTAATTCCATGATTCCATACTAACTTTTTTTTTCAGAAGCTTGTTGATTCATTTAGTGGTTAACGTACAGGGAGAACACTGAATTAAGGCAACTGTTATATATACTTTATCTTCAAGCTTCAGCACGTTCCCAGATCATGCCAAGATGAACCCTGAATCATAATTTAATCCCTTTTTCCACAACTTTTTGATGTGTAGTCTCTAAATGGGTTTATGAATTTCTTCTCCACATTTCTGAGTGGAAAAAGTGGTGCTAATATTAGTCATTTGTCTACAACTGGGGAGCAAAGACACTAACCTCACAAATGCACACCTCTTCTGAGAGGTCATGTGCAGATCCTTATGGTCTGATGTTTTTTCAGATAACAAGCAAAATGCTTTAAAAAGATGAAAAGTTCTGATCTCAGCTCCCAGCTTCTGTGATGAAGACTTTGCACCTCTGCATATTAGGGCACAGGCATGGAAACTGCACCAAGACTGACCTCCTGTGAAGGCTCTGAGTCACTCATGTCAGATCCGTGAGCCAGGGTAGGGCAAGAATCCAAGTCTGCATGGAAGCATTCATCTGCCAAAGCTGTCCTCATCTCCACACCCCTATCCCTGTGCTTGTACACTGTACAACTGTTGTAGAAAGTAACTTTAAACAGGCTCCTTGACTACAGAATATAATGGTTGCACGAGGTCCCCTTGAATATCTCCTCCTGACACCAAGTCACTGTGTGCCCCAGCTGTCAGCCAGGAGGGAGGTCACTTTCTCCTGCAGCTGCAAGCTGACCTGTGCATGTGCTCAGTCACTGCATGAGGACTGTGCTGGCAACTCATATGCATGTGGGAACTGCAGAGGGTTGGAGCATGTAACCTGCAGACTGAGGCTTTGGAGGATCTAGCTGCAAAATCCCACCAGGTTCCTGTGGAGAACGTCTTAGCTGAACACTTGAGCTGTAGTTTATTTCAATGGGCTGGGAGAGTTTTAGGGAATGGGTAAAACACATTTCTGACTCAAAATGTGCTCCACTCCCCTACGCTTTCCCGTTAAGCTTTATCAGAGGCCATGCTAATGTTATACCTCCTGAAAATATGCATGGACATATTTTTTTTAAGATTGTATTTCTTGTATTATAAATGCCTAAATTATTTTTAGTTTATTTCTGATGTTGTCATGCATCTTAATGTGAACTGCTTTTGTTGCTTTTTATAAGGCTCGGGCTGGACGTACCACTATTGTGATTGCTCACAGACTGTCTACCATCAGGACTGCTGACACTATTGCTGCATTTGAGAAAGGCGTTGTGGTTGAGCAAGGAACACACAGTGAACTCATGTTGCAAAAGGGAGTCTACTATTCTCTTGTAATGCAGCAAGTAAGTGCAAGTTATTTGATTTATTTATCCATTTCATCAAGATGTGTTATGTCTTATGGATGCTAGTCTGCTGTTTTGCCATTATACACTGAAACAAGTGGCCCATAAGTAACAGCAGTCATGATTGAAGCAACAGTAATCGTGAGAAATAATTTTCACTCTTCTTTTCCCTGCTCAAAATGTCTTGTGACCTTGTATTCTGAATTCTCACTAGGGCTGTAGCAATAATGTTCAAGACGATGGTGCATCAGAAGAAGATGAAAAGACAGAAGATGAGGAATATGAGGAAAATGACAGAAGTGGTTTTGTGGGGGAACAGACCCTTCAAGATCGTTCTGAAGAACTGATGATCTCTGGGAGAAGCAGCATTCGTAGAAGATCCAGCAGATACAAGAGCAAGAGGTGCTCTTCTAAGAAAAAGTCATCTGAAAAAAAGAAAAAAAAGGAGGTGGAGGTTGGTATTAAAACTTCTAGTTGGAATTTTAGTGATAATACGGAAGCATAATCACAAAACACATCATTTTAATTGTTTTGGGATAGCTGACTGTTACACGACACTTTCTCTGGTCCTATCAGAAGCAGTACTCACCAGGCTGAGTATTTGCCTTCAGAAGATAAGGGTGGTCATGTGTTACCAACCTCTTTGCTTTAACACTATTGACTTAATGAAGTGAGCTAGGAAATATTTTGTGTTGCTGGTTTATCATACTTCATTAAATTAGGTATGTTATTCATTGCTACTGAAATTTTAATTCTATCAGATGAAAACAAGCTGTGAGATTTCATTTGCAGGATTTTTCTTTGCTCCCTGGTAGTCACTGTTGCAAATACTAGTGGACAATATAATCCATGTGTACCAAGCTTTAGGGCACTTTAGAATATTGTGTGTCAAATGGAAAAAACATATCAAAACCCTGAAGCTTTGGTTTTACCTAAATAACAGAATAACCTGTCTCCCACAGCCCCACACTCCTGCAGCCTCTCAGTCTCTGTGCTTTAGTATATGCTTTCAAACACTGAGTTCTGGAGCTTTTCATTCACATAATACACTTCGACCAATACTAAATAGAAATAAAAGTCATATAGGAAATTCAGTTTTAAAAGCAGAACTTTGACTTGTCAAAGTTGAGTAAAACTTGCTCACTGCAGTCCATAAGAGAAGACTTCTAGTGGACTTGGTTAGACTTTGGGTAGGTAGGTCAAAAGAAGCTTAACTTTTTTTCCTATTTTGTACTGCTTAAACTGGAGCAATGTTTTGTGTGTGTGAAATGTATTGAAAGAGTTGCATTTTGGGATGTGTGTGTGTGTTTTTTTCTTTTCTTTTTCTTCTTAACCTGACTTCAGGACCATCAAGTAAGGAAATAAAATGTAAATTCTGAAATACAAATCATGGATTCTTTGAAATCTGTGGAAGTTAGGATTTCCTCTGTAATCAGATTAAACACTTGTGGAAACCTCAGTGTACTTTGCATCTATATTCCTTCTCACTAGAATATGGGTTCCAACTAATACATTGAACAGTATGAAGGAACTGGATCTATTCCTATTATCACTAAAAATTACACAACTTCAAAAAATACTTTTTGTCTGTGTATTTGTACAGTTTAAGACCTTGTTAGTTAGAGGAAGTAATGAATGTTCATGCTTATGACTTCAGTATTCATTCCATTCATACACATGGGGGGGAAAAAAGCGAGAAATCAAGTGTCCAGCTTTTGTAATTATTTCAAAAAGTTCAACCCACTTTTATGGCTAAGGCTTAGCCACCCTAATTCAGCATCTGAAGCATGGGATAAAATAACCAGGAAACAAGAGCAATTTACTTATCATCCTGCCTAATATTTTGTCTCACTCCAATGTTTTCATTTTTTGCTTTTCCAGAACTCCCTCTGTGGAGGCACAGACACTTGAATAAATTATTAAAGCAGAACAGGACATTGTTTGTAATTTCAAAGGAGATAAAGGTTAACTCACTGTTACATACACCTCTTTTATGCTCTTGGTAACAATGCATAAGCTATAGTTTGCAAAAGGGAAAGATGACATCTATGCTCAATTATATTACTGCCAACCCACTAGCATTTAGTTGAACTGGAGATATTTTTTTCTAGGCTCTAAACAGTGAGACTTTTAGTTCTTTATAATGATGCAAGTGTTAAAGTTACCATTCATGGTGACCAGCTCTGTCCAGCTTTCAATGAAGTGCGCTGGCCGTCATTCACCCCTCATGACTTAGTCTTTTATTAAATCTTTGCCTCCAAACTTTTACAATGCAGTTGAAGTTCTGGAGTATGGAACAGCAAAGCTGCAGTTCTCCAATATGTTTGCTCACTTGGAGTGCACAGAGAGCGCTTTCAGTAGTTTACAAAGACAGATCACTACTCAAAGCATAATGAACTCCTGCTGCCTGAGGATTTTCAAGTTTTGCAACTTTCCAAGGAAAACTTGCAGCCTTCCCTTTTTTTTTCTTTTGTAGGAAGAAAATCTCCCTGCTGTGCCTTACTCGAGAATCCTGGCTCTGAACAAACCTGAGTGGCTGTATGTACTGCTGGGAGTGATTGCTGCTGCCATCTCAGGTGGGGTCCATCCTGCATTTGCTGTTATATTTGGAAAAATCATTGGGGTGAGTTTTTTCATAAATGGACACTGCAATCCTGAGCTTCATTCATGTTCAGCCAGTTACCTCTATGCAAGATTAGGTGGGATTCACTTGTATAAGTGTAGGTTTCCTGACACCTCTAAAGGTGTCTCAGATGCCCAACATCATGTAGAAAGGCATTAGCTGCATGTTTAGACAACAGAATTACATCTCTGCCATGTCAGAATTGCATCCCTTACTGCCTCTGGAGACTGGATGCTGGTATTTTTGTGGTCGTTTTTTTTTTGTTGTTGTTGTTTTCTCTGATCAAGGTAACTTCAATCAGAACTTCTCTCCAACTGAACTGTTTTGTCTATTTTCCATCCCCACAGTTTTGTACGTAGAGCAAATATCTGTCTTGTGGGTCTTAAAAATTCACCAGGTTTGCTCCAGTTGTGTACATACCCCCTGTTTAAGCTTTTTGTTGTTCTTTTTTTTTTACTTAAATTCTTCAAAGATAGCTCAAATAATTCTGAAAGGCACTGACAATCAGACTTTGTAAACAATTGCTTCTGTATTTCCCACATTATAAGGGTTAAGGAGTCTCCTATGCATTTCCTACCCCAAACTGTTTGAAAGTTGTCAGCGCAGAAGTAGAATGACAGTATCATCTTGGAGAAGACTGGAATGAGATCATAAAGGAGGGTGATAGGATTTCCAAGCAGCTTGATGAGTCATGGATCCTGTCTCTCCATCAGCCAAATCCAATGAAAAATGGGTAAATGTTAGAGACCCTCTAGAGGTAGAAACCAGCGTGACTGCACCTGACTAGTAGAGGAAAGGAGGAATAGTTGGAGCTGGGGAAATGACTTAGTGAGAGGTAGGCTAAATACGAAGCTGGACTGCGTTCTGGCTTTCAACAGAAAGTTGAGTGCAGGCTAGTTTCAGGATCCAGAATATATGCTATGAGAAATCAAAGTAGACATGTTTCTTGAGATGAAAGTTGGTTTATGCAGCTGGCAGTCACTGTCTGTATACTCCATTTTTTTTTATTTATTTATTTTTCCTTGCACAGGCTTTTCAAGAAACAGATGCAGAAAAGAGGAGTAAAAACACTTTGGTTCTTTCTCTAATGTTTCTTTTACTTGGAGTGATTACTTTAGCTGCGTACATAATCCAAGTAAGTGTCACTACACTGAAATGTTGGAAGTTCTTAACTCGCCAGCAGGCTGCAGGTATAACTCATATCAGTGCAGTTTGAGAAGCCAAAGCACCAATCAGAGCTTACAAAAACATGCACAAGTGCCAGGGTTCTTCCTGAGATGCCTGATTTTTATTGATGTATTTACTTAAATATGTGGCTATGTTTTCTATCTGTCTAAATAAGTGCAGCTCCACTGAAGGCAATGTGGATTCAGCATGACTGAAACCAAGGCTGAGGGTCAGACCATAAAAGTCAAAGACCAACATTTCTAACTGACAGTCTATAGGCTCTTGCCAAAGGAAATATAAAATGGCTTTCTGAAAGGGCCATACCATCAAGCCATTAAATAAATTCCATCATTTGCTGTCCTTACTATTGTTTTGCAGCTTTCAGGAAATATTGCATATTGTTGTCCATCCCATAAAGTGCATTGGTATGACTGCTGCACGTGGATGCTTCTGGTAGTGGCTGGAATAGAGGTCAATGACTAGATAGGCCGATTTATCCTCTAAAACTGTTGAGGCGTGTGAATAAGGCATTACAACAAAGCTCCTGCCTTCTTTGTTATGTTGCTCCCTTTCTGTGGGAAAAGAGAGCTTCAGGTTCCAGGAATGTGAATGGCACTCTTCCCAAAACTTGCATATGTGCAGAGGGTTGTAGAAGACTTTTTGGTGTAATTGCTTTTATTGTGTGACTTTATAAACAGAGATGAAGCATCAAATGAGAAAATGTGACTGTTTTTCCCCTGCAGGGATTCATGTTTGGGAAGTCTGGGGAAATACTAACAATGAGACTGCGCTCTTTGTCCTTCAGAGCATTACTTCAGCAGGTATGAATTATGCAGTGAGGTTGTCATGAGAGCCAGATGGTTTTTGCAGACCTTGCAAGGTACATGTTGGGTTTCAACTGTGTGATCTGGAGATAAGAAAAACAAAACCATTTCTCTTCTACCACTAACTTAGAAAAAAAAAATACAACTTATCTGAAAATTTCCTGTCACATGCAGCTTAGCTCAAACAGTCAAATTCTGAAGGAGTGTCATTGCAAACATGCACATTTCTGACACTCTAATATGCACGTCTTGCAGCTGTCTGTGTGTACCCAGATTCCTGCAGGATGACAAAAATTTAATCTCCACTTGCTTAAATCTTATCTGTTTGGCTATTCCAATTTAAATATATGTACTGCAATCCATAGCAAATAGTCTGGTAACTTTCTGATGCAAAAATTCAAATTGCCCTATTGCATCAAGAATTACTTCAGAAGAGTGAAGTTACTTGTATTAAATATTTCCTATTAATCAGTTCATGAGACTTCACGTTAATTGCCTAGGACTTTTAAGAATGCATGACTTACTACACCGTGCACCCACTGGGGACAGCTGGCAACAGCACAGATGTTCATAGAAACACCTGAAAGGAACTAGGAGAGGGAAGATTAAAAGTGGTTAAAAAATAACTCATGTCTCTGGAGATACAGAGAGGGAGTAAGGCCCTTTTATGTACAAATAGAGATGAGTAACTCTTTCTATAGTTAAAGCAAGAGGTAACTTCTTAGAAGAGAATGGTTAACCTCTTCAGGCCCAAAGGAGGACTGGGTAAAAGCAGATTATAATAAAACTTGCCTAAATAGGCACATTCAGAAAAACATTACCATTAATAACACTTTTATTGTTATTCTGCTTGGAACATGTAATTGTTCATGTTCTTCAAGCTTTTTCTTTTACTTTATTTGGAAGAATAATGCAGTTAGCTGTCACTGACTTGTACTTCCTTTTCCCTGTATGCTATCTGATCTGGAAATATTTATTCATCTTACTAGCAAACCTGATAAATCTGAAATATGATAAGAACATGTAACTTTGTAAAACAAAAATTAGTAATTTTTTTCTTACAGGAGATTGGATGGTACGATGATCAGAAAAATGCTGTTGGCGTTCTGTTAACTCGACTTGCTACAGATGCTTCCCAAGTCAAAGGGGTATGTTGACTGTTTTCCTGTGTTTATTTTTTAAAATATTTTCCTTTAGAAATATAAAAGCCATTTGCAAGGGAGACTGACATTATTTCAGAAGACAGGGTAGTAAATCTACCCCTACAGACTGACGGATGCATTTAAATAGCATGTTGCTGATACTTTGAGCATGGCTTCCAGCTGATAATTTGAAAACTATAGAAAATCCAGCAGATATTCATGTACCTTTCATTTCTCTCTCTGCAAGTCTTCAAGCTAAACATATAATTGTGGAGTATGTCACTATACAAAATAGAATCTCTGTATGTTCTGGGGACCAGAATTAGTGGACCCCAGGTGTTTGCACCCTATGATGTGTATCGTCAGGGTGCCATGAAAGCTGCATCTGCAGATGAGGCAGACTCTTACTGGCCTTAATGAAGAGAATTCTTCCTATCCCCCTACCAAATGTGCTTCACACACAAGAAGCCCAAACAGAAAGAAATGTTATGGCATTAATAAAGAACACTTGAGAGGGCAATACCCAAGGGAGGAGATGACTCAAGGGGCTGATACTGAAGCCACTCAATGGTGGCAGGAGAATATGACAAATTGTGCGTGGTTCCACCTACTGCTCATCTCATTATAATTCCTTGAAAAAAACAAACAAAAAACAAAGAAAAATACTGTAGGACTTGCAAGGGAAAGGTTGGCTGTTTCATTTTAAGATGGTTTTGTTTCCTTCAGATGTGTAAATCAAAAACCCTTTAATCCCTTTATTTTTCATTCTCAGTAGATATTGTTTGTTTCTTTCAGTCCTCTGTCCTCCTCCTTTCTTATGGGCTGGTAGTGAGAAAAGAGTCTTTGAAAAAAATTAATCATTTGCATCTTTCAAACTTGCAGTTTGCTTCAGTGGCATTGAACTACATCATAATTCAGGGCAGAAATAGAAAAAGGGGATGCACTGGGTCCTCTAACTATAAAAGCCAACCAAGGGCATGAATTGCTCTCCAAGGCTATTGTGTTCTCTGAAGCGCTACAGTGTCAGTAAGTGCCATGCCTCATGCTGTGCTGGCTGAAGTTTCCAAATTCATCTTTATGTGCAGCCCCTGGAACATATGGCAGCAATTCACCTTGGCATTGGTTTAATTATTACTATTTTAAATTGTATTGAACAAGAAAAGTCTTTTTAGGGCAGGAAAGTCTCTGGCAAAAGAGAGGAATTTTGTTTTCTGCCCAAGGATTTTTGTTTTTTCCATCAAGCCAAATGTTGGAAGACGAGCTATTTCCACAGGGCTGTTTTCAGACCTTTTTTACTGCACGTCAGAGCCCACCCTGATGCTGGATACTAATCATCTCTCGTTTTGAAAGCTCTCAATGTAAAGGTTATACAGGCTGGGAGGAGATAGGAGTCCTTCAGTACAAGTTAATCCTTCAGTAGGAGTCCTTCAGTACAAGTTAATCTTTTCCACTCATTAGCCTTGCTGAGGTGAAGCATTTTTGCAGGGTGGCCAAATTGGGGTTGGGTTCCCAGAAAAATGTTAGATGGAGCAATGCAAGGACTTGTGCAAGCAATGCAAGGAAGATGTATGGTTTCACCGCTATTGGTGGGATGGGTTAACGGATGGCTGTCATTAGAATGAAGCTCCTCTTGCCTACTGCTGTGCACCCAACCGGCCTTCTTACAACAGTGGCCACAGTTTCATGTGCCTCAGATAGCAAAGGAAGTCTCAGATACATGTTATACAACTGCCATGACCAACTTTTTAGACATCTTTAACCTCAATTCAAGGCCTGAACACTGGCAGATAGAGGAATGTCAAGGAACAGTTACATAAGTACATGCACAATGTCAATGCACATGACCATGCATGATTTAGTTTTCCAGCTGAACTTTTGGCCTCAAGTAAATAGCGATTTCAAGTGGTGATATAACTAACAAAAAGAAAACCTAATGATGGCTATTTTGGGATTTCTGGATTTTTCTTAGGCAACTGGAAGCCGACTTGGACTGATGACTATGACGGTCTTTACCCTTTTGACTGCCATCATTATTGCTTTTGTGTACGGCTGGCAGTTGACTTTGCTTATCCTGGCCTGCATTCCTTTCGTTATTGCTACAAATGCTGCAAGTGTGAGCTCTGTGTCTGGTCATGCAGCAAAAGATCAAAAAGCTTTGGAAGAGGCTGGAAGAGTAAGTTCTCCAATTTTAACTACAGGGTTTTGGCGTGAGATCATTTTTGAGGACAACATTACAGCTGACTCAATTATCCATAATAAATGAAAGGGGGAGAGGACAGGACAGGGTGGGGGGATGAAGGAAATGTTTATATATTCCCCAAGAAAAGCAAAACATAAATAACACAAAACATCTGTAAATGGGGCTATAAAAATGCATTTGAATGCCTCTGTAGCAGATTTCTGGGCAGCAACAGCTGTAACAGTACTGCTATGGTCTGGGCCTGTGCTGTAGCCAGAAGTGTTGCAGGGCTGAGCCACCAAGCCCTGACACAACTGCTTCTTCATTCTGTCACAAAATGCAAGCTCTTAAGGTGCTCAAGAGTTAGGGTACTGCCTTCATTTATTTACCTGATACTGCGTTTCAAGGAGACAGAAGTAATACATGCAAAAGAATAAGCTGTGTCTAGATGATTGAAGTTTATTCTTATTTTATTAAATAGTATTTTATTTGGATCCCAACCTATGGGATAGGGCAGGGACTGTTGACACTTCCTACATCCTAATGTAAAGGTTCAAAATTCAAATACTTTGTTGGCTTGTGACCTTGAGGTAACTTCATTATTCTGGGCTATCCTTCCCGGAGATAATAGACCTCAATCTCTTTTCTTAAGTACATGCTTTCTGATCTAAACTAATAAATGTTAGAGAAGATATCAAGCATTTAGGAGGTATGCTGTAGATTTCAGGAGTAATGTATTACCTCTTATTTTTTATCTCCCAATTTAGATTTCAACAGAATCAGTTGAAAATATAAGAACTGTAGCTTCACTGACAAGGGAAGAAGCATTTTATGAAAAATATGTATCAAGTTTGAATGGTCCGTATAGGTAGGATCTTTTTTCTTTAATTCTGTTCTTTAAACAGTTTAGTCTTTCAGATTTATTGTAAATACACTTCTTGCAAACTGTCCAATACCCACAAGATTAGGAAGGGTATCAATAACCTTTTTCATAGGCTTGAAACTTGTTCACTTAGTATATTTTAACATGCTTTCTTGAATGCAGAGTTTAGAGGAGATTAAAAAAAAAAACACACATTTACAGGAATTGCATTTTCATTATGAAAATGTTTTATAAAATTCATTTTCCTCATATTTTACAGAATATTGTTTGCTTGTGTATACATAGAATATTGGACATCTATTCACTTAATTTCAGCATGTTGGATTAATACTTGTTAACTCAGGAACGACAGTTAACTCCCATACCACACCCATTAGAACGTAAACCAGCTTGATTCCACTCATGTGATATCAAAACCTCAAAATGAACTTCATACATTTCCCTTGTTTGACCCAATATCTGCCACTGACTTTTTTAGTCTCTGCTGAAATGCATTCAAACCACCCTGGTTGCCAGGTTTTTCTAACCTCATTTTATTTAAACAAAAATAGCCTAAAATCCGATCTGTTTCCTTCCTCCTTCAAGGTGAAAATGTAAAAGATGGAAAATGAGGAAGGGAAAAAAAAGAGATGGAAAAAGATGGAAAAAAAAAAAACCTACCCTCAGCCAAAACAGTATTAAAATTCAGTATCTAGTAAACCAGTATTACCCAGGATATAGGCAGGATGTTTGTCTGGACTATCAAAAGTCTCTGATTTGAAAGGAGATCTCCATTCCTTCAGAGAGAGCATCCTAAACCACAAGGGCAGGGAGTCCTCCTGACTCTGATTCACTGTGCATTCAACTAACTACACAAAATGAAACTTCTCCAGAAGGACAGATGAGAAAGAGAGGCTTAGTCTAAATCCCTGAGGGGAAACCCTACAATATGTCCCTGCTTCGAATTGAGATGAAATGTCTCTGCTTGGATGGGAAGAGCTGTCGGAAGCCTGCAGGCAGCTCTTAAAGCTGGGTTGAAGCCTGCCTGTTTTCTTAATAAGCTGGGTCATATGTGGTAGTTATTAAAATGTGTTTTTTATCTGCTCCAGTGACCTGCCCTTCTGTAGAAAAGCAAAGGGAGAGATTCAGGATAGCATAACAGAGGAAGAAGGATCTCATTGCTCTAATTTTCTGTCCTAAGGGTAGCTCTATGTCACGAGGCATGGTGTTTTTTTAGGGTCAGGCAGGGGTGGTTTGTGAGTAGGTGCGCATTCTGGGTTATCTGTTGTGTTTTCAGGGAGAGAGCTGTGTTCCTTGGAAACCTTAACCCAGAAAGTTGGCCATCCCCAAGCCAGTGTCTGCTGTTTCTATTTTATGAGTTATTTACAGAAAGTCTTCTTCCTTTATCAGAGATTCTCTAACAAAAGCCCCTTTCTATGGATTTACCTATGGAATAGCTCAGTCTGCAAACTACTTTGTTAATGCAGCAGTCTTCAGATTTGGGGCATGGCTCATTGCCCATTGTTTGAGCAACTTTGAAAATGTGTTTATGTGAGTATAGTTCGTGAAGGTAAAGTTGGATACATGGGATAGTGATTTAAATGCATGCTAAATTTAATCTAATTACAGAGGTAATGGGGTGTGGAGACTCAGGAATCTGCAGTCTGGTTGGGAGTGCAGTTTGAGCAGAAGGGCTGTTTTGGGGAAAGGTGTGTATTTGGGCAGTGAAGCAGCAAGCATGTGACTGTGCTCAGTGCACCATCTCTGGAGGGGTCTTCGCAGTTTGACATTCCTTCCAGGCAGAGGGTTTTACACGGATAAATGACATGACACTAATCTATACTACTTACCTATAAAATAGCAACAAATAGGTTTTTTTTCCAATTTTTCCAATACTCTATGACATTTGGGGGGGAGGGAAGGGGGAGGGAGGAGAAGGAGCTCTATAAATGTCATAATCTAAAGATGCTGAAAACTTTATTTTGAGGCTTTGTTTTACATGTGAAGAAAAAAAGAATACGTTCCACCAGAAGCAAATGATGTTTGTTTTTCTTTTGTTTTTAGAGTCTTCTCTTCTGTCATATTTGCAGCTATGAATGTTGGTCAGTCTGCTTCCCTGGCACCAGATTATGGTAAAGCTAGAATTTCAGCTCAAAGAATCTTTCATCTTTTGGACAGAAAACCTCAAATTGACAGTTACAATGAAGAAGGTGAAAAATTGGTAAGATTTTTCAGAAAAACCTTTATATAACTACTTAGTAATGCTTTATTGTCTACAACTGTATTTACACAGTTCCATATTTGTAGGGTGTCACTGAAGACAGACACTATAAAATAATGGTACTGCCTTGTTATTTTGCCTTTTTTAATTTAATGGACCATATTATTCCCGTTTTTTGGTCAAAAGCATATGGCCTTCAAAGCTTTGCTCTGAATGAGCTCAAAATGATTTTTTATTCAGCTGGTCCACATTTTAAGTGGTTTCAGGAAAACACTGATATTGCCAGTTCCACTCACAGTTGCATTGTCTTTGTAAGGGTTTATGGGAGAAATAAAATCCAAATGCACTTTACTGCTGTTTTTGTAGATAAGTGAGAGTAGTTCTTTCAGAGACAGAAGAGTATTGCCAAAATCTGTCCTCTTACAACTGTGGAAACTCTCACAAGTAAAAATGTGCTCTTGAGAATTCAGAACTAACCTAATGAATAATCTGTTTTACTCCAGAGGTTTAAAATATCTCACTTTTAAATGAACATCGTCATTAAGGAAACTGATCTTGGCACTTAAACTGGAAGCATTTCATGCAGAAACTTGACATGATCTGGAAGGATTACGTTTGCACATCCAGTTCAAAATGAACCCCCTTGTAGGCGTTACGTGGTAGCCACTACTCAGGCAATTGTAATCTGGTTTCATTAACTTTAAGCTCTTACACAGGGTTTTCAACCTTTATAGTTAGGATCATGCTTATTTATATTCTCGAACCAGAGCCCTCAGGCACAGACTTTAAAAGATTTGGTAGAAGGTCCCTGGTAAAATTAAACTTGAAACTAAGTATTTCTATTATAGACCAGACTCAAATATGAGCAACGCTTCAGCAAAGGAAAGATTTGAGGCCCTTAAATTAGATCTTCAGCTGCTGTGCTTGCTAGTGCTGCTGTTAACGTGGGGCTGGCTTCTGCCCCTAACAATAGGCAAAGTCTTAATGCATGCCCCCTTTCTTCCACTTGTGCTTAGAAATCTGTCTGTCTAGCTAATTAATAACTGCTGTTACTTTTTAAAACACATCTTGTCCTACATACTTGTAAATTATCTGCTAAAGAGTTTAGCTCTGTTACCTTAGTATCTGATCATGACCTTGTAGCTTATTCATTCAGATCATGCTACCCACATCATTAGGTCAAGAAAGAAAATGCTGTAGTAGAAGTGCCTCAACTAAGTGCATCACAAATGAAAAATATTAACATTATTTCTGTGAAATAAAGATAATCCTTTGAAAGTTGAAATGAAAAACAAATACAGGAGAGAGACGCAGAAAAATCCAAAGGATCTAGCGATTTGCATCTGGAGGTTTTATCATAAATAACAATACTGAATGCAATCCAATATATAATTGCAAAGAGCATCAAAAGTGATTTAAAAAACACCATCCCAAACTTCTATGTCAGCTCTCATTTAACACTTTGTTATTTTAGTTGAAGCTACTAAATGCTAATACAATCATGTGAACTCTGTTTTTTTCAGAGTAATTTTGAAGGCAACATTGAATTCAGAAACATCAATTTTGTATATCCAACAAGGCCAGAAGTTCAAGTTTTGCAAGGACTCACCTTGAAGGTTAATAAAGGACAGACTCTGGCATTAGTAGGAAGCAGTGGCTGTGGCAAAAGCACATCTATTCAGCTCTTGGAGAGATTTTATGACCCTGCAGAAGGACAAGTGGTAAAAATAGATTTGTGTGGCTATTAATAATTGTTGAATCTACAGAACTCCTTATCTTCCAGAGTTTCAGAGGCTTTAAACAATCCTGGCAATACCTCTGGAGAGCTGTCTCTTTCAGAGGTATGGGCTATTGAGGTTGCAGCTGTAACCAGCCTCAGGACCCCAGTCACTGCCTGCCCCCATGCATTACCCACACAGGCCAGCACTAGGACCTCTGTTGGCACAGTGTGCTCAGTGCATGGATGGATACCACTGAAAATAATGGTTCAGACTGCATTGCCTCCCCAGATCTGCTCACAACGTGGTCACACTGGTGCATAACACTCATATCACTTGCTTGATGGTGTATGAGTCCTCTCATAATATGAATTCACACATTAGAGACATAGGTATGCGCTTCAGACAACACAAATGTAATCCCACAGGATGTAACTGCGTCACTGTCAGAGGGATGCAATGGGCTTTTTGATGTGTTGCTAACAATATGTATAGAAGGTCCAAGAAAACTTTTTTGGAGGTTTTAAGATTGAGCTAAAGTTGTTGCATGCAGCATCTTAGGGATGTTTTTTATGTGTAAAGTTTCCCAGTACTGTTTGGGTTCGGCAGGGCTGGAAGGATTGCAGGAACAGCCTGTGTGATGTGTGCTCCATGCTTCTGTTTGCTAGGAAATAGAAGTGAAAACACACAAAATTAAAAACTAATGAAAGGAAATATTTATCTATACTGTTGGTTCAGTTCCACTTTGCATGAAAAATGTACTTGATTTCAGTTGGAAATCTAACACGTAACAGGTTTCCTATTACAATTGATGTTTCCTGTTTACACTGTGTATCTCTGGATGAGCCCTGTAGTCAACTTGGCATCACTTTTCTGTTGCTCTTTCTAGTTAGCAGATGGATTTGATACTAAATCTTTGCATTTACAATGGCTGAGGTCCAAGCTGGGTCTGGTGTCACAGGAGCCTATTTTGTTTGACTGCAGCATTGCGGAAAACATTCAATATGGAGACAACAGTAGGGTTGTTAGTCAGGAGGAAATTGAAGCAGCAGCTAAAGCAGCAAATATTCATGCCTTCATTGAAAAATTGCCAGAGGTAAGAGATGGTGGTCTTCTCTTCACAACAATTAGATATTTGGAGTGACATGGAGAAATCTAGACAACACGCTTATATAGATCAGAATTAAAGTGCAAACTTTAAAATGAGAAAATACAGAACTGATGCTTAAAAATTTCAGTATGTGGGATAAGTTTAAAATCCCTGTTAAATTGTTGAAAACAAAAGTCGATGTTCCAATTAATATAGCGGTAGACAAAGGAGAATGAGTGGAAAACATGAGGACACTACATACAAATATTTCCTTGTGTCCTCAGTTTTTAATATTTTTTTCCTTTTACAGCTGAAACTTCAAGTTATTTTAGAAAAATTCATCTTAGAGTATTTCAGTAAAACTAAATGCTTTATTTCTAATTGGATGTGCATGCATAGGGAGTGATTCTTAAAATAACACTTACTGATAAATCAAAAGTGAATGACGTGGCATTTAACCTTCATGCCTGCCAAGAATTTGTTTCTAGCAAGAAAAAATGCTTTGATGGTTTGTTTTCGCTGTAGTTCTGCGTAACTGAAAATGATGTAATGATGCTGAAAACTACTGCATTTTTCTTACTACTAATGATGTTTGGGATTTTGTATTGTTATTCACAAGTAACACAGATCAAGTCCATGATGTATATGTCAGGAAACATTAAATTTATGGTTACTCTTATGTTCATACATTCATGGCCAAATATCTGGACACCTTACCACTATTACTGGCAGTACTCTAATCTTTGGGGAAGTAAATTTTCAGACCAGGTATAAACATGTGGCTTATATATAACTGTTTATACTTGAGGTGCTTATAAAACCTTAGCTTTATTAAAACCATTTGTACTTTTCTTTACTTTCATCATGGAAATACTTGATTATTTTTTATAGCTACACATAAAATCCTACTTTTCTAATCTTTCTTTCTTTTCTCTAAGAGTATTCTCAGGATTATTACTTATTTTTCACCCCTCTTCATTTTTAATATCCAGAAATATAGTACCCGGGTGGGTGAGAAAGGAACACAACTATCTGGAGGTCAAAAACAAAGAATAGCAATTGCCCGTGCTCTGGTTCGTAATCCTGCCATTCTACTTCTGGACGAAGCTACTTCTGCACTTGACACAGAAAGTGAAAAGGTGAGTAGTGAACGTTAGATGAACTACTTATGTCTATATACATGGTTAGTTATTTTCTGTAAAATAAAATGTTAAGAGAAATCAACTTCAAGTGTTGCAGGTACTCAGCTATGAAATAACCAGGCAGGTGTCCGTCACTAGCTTTTCCCTTTGCAAGCTTTGAATTTAAAGACAGCAAGAAGCTGCATATCTTTTAAGAAAGTTTTAAAAAAATAAATAATAACCAACAATGTTAGAAAACACCTTGGAAAGATAACTCCTCAGTGGTCTTCATATTAGCTGTATTTGATAGTAAATACTGAATTTGTGTTCCAATCCATCCTGAATGCACAAGAACCAATTGTCAATGACTTGTCTGACTGGCCTCAAAACAAAACCCTGTTGAGCAAGGGTGCCTCATATGCACTGACTTGATATCTATAGGAGATATACTGAGATGATAACAAAGAGTAAAAAATCAGATGTGGTTCCTACAAGTGAGGCTCTCCAGGTGCTAACAGTATTTTCATATCTTTGTGCAGATTGTTCAGAAAGCTCTGGATAATGCCCGCCAAGGTCGAACCTGCATCGTAATTGCTCACCGCCTGACGACCATACAGAATGCAGACATCATTGCAGTGATCCAGAATGGCAGGGTGGTGGAGCAGGGCACCCACAGCCAGTTACTGGCAAAGGAAGGACACTACTATGCCCTTGTAAATGCACAAGTCTCTAATTAGTGCTGTTCAGACTTTTTTCACATCTTCCTGGAGAAAAAAGAAAAAAAAAGCTTACAGAGAAGTAATGCTGGCTGTATCTGCCATGACAGAACAAGGACTGGTTGCTCTACCTGTTGTAATCTTTGTCCCGTGTACCTGGGGAAACGAGCAGTGCATACCCAGGAGTAGTAGGTTCATGGGGGCATCCCAAGTTCTGAATCTGCTGGACATTTGTAGGCATTGTTTGATCAGGAGAGAGCCATATCTGGACTGGTCTCATCCATTCTACTGGTTCTGGTGAGGCACCCAGGTCTTTCTGGCCCCTCAAATCCTGACCCATGAAGTTGGCACAGGCTCATGCACATTGGTACAAGAGTGTGACAGTGACCAGGTGTCATGTTTAAGCAGAGGGCTGGTATTTATGCTTGTCCCTGGGCTTTCTTCACCAACCAGATGCAGCATAAAGTTTTATTGATTATCTAATAACTGTTGATTCTCACAGATGAGATTCAAAATAAAAACATTTCTATTAAATTGAAAGAAAAGGGAGTGTTTTGTGTTTTTTTTAACCACATTTCTGATACAATTTAACACACTTCTTGGGGATTCAATATCTTATTTCAGACAATAATTGTAATTGTAGAAAGTAGCAAGCCTTCCATATAGAGATAAATTGACATAAAATGCACCCGTTTTGTTCAGTATTTTTCAATTGAGGACCTAAATTTAATGATTCTTGGCAGCCATCAGGCTCATTTCAAAAGTCTTCTGGTGGGAAAAAAAGCTAGGTTGGCTCCTTTGGAGTGGACTCACATCAGCAATGTAAATAACTTTAAAAAACCTGTTTTTTTTTTTTTTGAATAATTTTAAAGCTTGTTTAAAGTTTTGAAAAACTTAAGTTTACACAAATTTTCTATAGTAATAGATTATTCACCTGCTATATCCTTCATGATGCGGCACTACCTCCTTCAGCAGCTGTGGACTACCTACTGTGGAGCCCAAGAGTGTGACTCGGAAGCTGTTTTCTGGCTGGCTAAATCCAATTACAGCATTTTAATTTTCCAAGGCTTTTGCTTGTGGCTTTGTTTTAGGATTTATGGCCTGGAGCAACCTGCAGTTCTTTATCGCTTCCAGATTACTTGTCTGCTACAGCTGAGCAGATTTACAGTAATGATCATCTCCTCCGCTCATCTCAATTGTTTTCCAGCATTGAGGTTCATGATGGGAAAAGAATACACACAAGAAAACAAAAGCTGGTCTCAGCTTTGCCAAAATAAATAGTCACTCTCCCTCGCACAGTTGTTTTCAGAGACTGTTACAAAGAAGTTATCACTTATTCAAGCACCCCTGTTGTGTCACTTTTTACTCCTGGTAGGCAAATACCACAGGGACTGCTGTCCACATTACATTCCTAATTATCCAATGGACTATAATTCCCTTTTTCTTTGTTTTATTTCTTCACTGGAGTTAAAATAGGTAATAGTGTTTGATTTTTATTTTTTTTTTTGAAGGGGGGGTGGAATATCTTAATCTACCAATCCTTCTGTTGAAGCAAAGAGTGATCATTCTTTTTCTTCGGATTGAATGCATCAGTGTTTTTTTTTTCATTATAACTGTAATAAATTGCAACGTTGCAGAAACTTATTCATTATACTTTTAGAACAACAAGTAAAAGAGTTTTTATTACTTGCTATCTTTATTTATATACAAGCTAAGGCTCTGTAACACAATGAATCATCTAACATCTGTGGTTGGTTAATGGAACATCTTTGTGGAAAATACTATGTATATATCCATGCAGGTAAGTGAAGAATCCAAAATGTGCTTCCTACGGCCCAGCTTGGAATTATTTAGTAACATAGGGGCAAGAGGAGTGAGGAAATGTGCACTTTTTGACCTGGAAGGTACTGAAACAGCTACACCATGGTCAGCCTAGAAAAATAAGTTCTGTGACTACTGGGACTTGTTTCCCCTTATTCACTCTTAGAGAGGTCAACATTACCTACCATGGAAAGAAAAGTGATTACCCTTGCATCATTTTTGGCATGTTCCTCACCCCTGTTTATGTAAGAGCATTCTCATGGTGCAATAGCTGGACAGTCTCAGTACCAGCTATGTATTTTAGGGATAAACAAATAAAGGTCTCAAAGTGAGATGCTTGGCAGCACGTGTGGAAAGATGGACTTAGATTTTGGCTGGGGCCAGAAGGAGCAGGTGCTGATGTCGTGACAGGAGAAGTGGGTGTGCACTGCTCAGGGCTGAGGGAACCGAGCAGTGCCTAACAGATGTGCCTCAGGGTTATCCTCTGCTTTTATGTGGATAAAAGAGGGAAATAGAAAACATGACTGACATAAATTGCATTAATTTACTTAACAAGTGAAACGATATTTAACATAAGAATGTATTTTACAGATTTATCTTAATGCAAGGGTACTAAAAGCTGCTAATGTCATAGCCCCCTTTAAAAGATTCTCTGCGGACCTGAGATAACCATTAGACAAAACCAAGTATTACCCCCTATGAAAGATGGTGGACAAGGAAACTGAGCAAAATCCCAACCATCAGTAAGAACAACAAATAAACACACTACTGAATGCCTGCAAATGTCAGGCTGAGCTGGATTACTTTAGTGACTCCCTAATCTGTAAATAGATTAACTTGTTCAGCCTGTCGGCATTACCAACAAACTTGGTGCTCTGATGGTTTATTTCAGAACATTCACGTCACCTTCCCCAGCTGGATGTGCCCATACAGCTTGCAGACTGGCTGTGCTCCAATTAAAAGCAGATGTAAATTCAGAGACAAATGCATGTTAAAAGCACCTTTTCAGCACCAGCAGGCTTGTATAGAGATCAAAACAATTAACCCTGACAGTAAAGAAAAGCCTATTGAACTATGATCCTAAGAGCTGAGGATTTGTTGGCCCCAGCACTCTTTGTCCTGTGCTGCCATCTACCCCAGGTGCTAGAGTTACACTTCCTTATCCCTGCCCAAGAAGAGGCAGGAGTTCTCCAAACACATACAAAATAAGGTGAGCTGCTGCTGGGACCATGACTGATGAAGGAAGCTCATCAGCCCATACTTGCCAATGAACGCCAGAGGCCTCGTTCGTGACAAGAAGCATTTAGCTCATATACTTGCTGTATGCCAGCCGTGGTCTAGGCCTGCTCCTGAATTGATGAAGCACCATGTGCTGAAGAAGAGAGTCAAGACTTCAAAGAAGGCATTCTTAAGGGGTTTTGGAGAAAGAATTGACAGCCTCTTAAACTGACAGTCTAGTTTAATAAGTTAGTTACTGACACAAACTGTGCCCTAGAGATGGGATAAATAGTCAACAAATATGTGAACTAGAGGGCATGGGAACTGATTATCCTTATGGCTCAAAGAGTTAATTGTCCTCGTGCAAGCTTTGGAGCTCACAGTCCCAGTGGGTGTGGATGTTTCCTGTTCCTGGATGTACTATTTTGGTTTGAAATACCTGTCAGCGATTGAAGTAAAATGTTTGCAAAACAGTAAATGAATGCAACATTTACCATCTCATGTTTTTTTATTTTTTCCCCAAACATCTACTTTTCTCTGTTGCCTGTAAAATTTATATTCACCTAAAACCTAAAAGAAGTGCACAGCCTCATAAAGAAGTTATTGCTATACAATCATCATTATCAAAGATAAATGCTTTCGTGAAAATTGCTATTCTCAATCCTTTCCTTTTAGACTTTTTTTTTTTTTTTGAAAAGTGGGGAGAAAGAACAATCACAGTTTACTTAGGGTCAGCTGAAATAGTAAATTAATGTATCTTCTTTGAAAAAAAAAAAAGGTATTAAATTTATGAGTTTAATTAAAATTCAGGGAGTTTAAAAACTTTCATTAATCTGTGGCAGGCAACAACTAACTCGTCCTTTTTTGGCTGTAATCACCATTGTACCGATGACTTTTTCCTTATGAATCTGTAATTATGACCGAGGCTAGGGGAGAGCTCTCAGGGCTCATGCCATGCCAAGTGCTAGGAAAATTCCTGTCCCACTTAGAAGAGGGCCTATTTAGATGTTAATGGTAGGCGATTTCACCTAATTAATAGGGGAAATGTTAAGAAACTATGCAGGATCGTTAAGGTCCGTTCACCTGACATTGCTGGAGGGTTTGAAGTGAAACTGCTTTACTGGATTGTGCCTGCTCTAGGAAAACAGCAACATTTGTAGCAGTGGTAATAAAAAGCCAGATTTTGATCTACTAGATCCTAATTCATAGATATCAGTAGGACAGCTGATAACCCAGTGACATTACCTTCAGTGAACTTGTTTCCATATCTAGCACAAGTGTTTGGCTTTCTGTCTGAGGATTAAAATACTTCTCTGGACAAGGCCTTCCCTTCCACGAGGGAGCATTTCACAGCAGTGCTGGAGCTCCATCTCAAAGCAGAGCTCACCCAGTGCCATGGGTGCCTTCGACAGATAACTCATCTTTCTACAGAGAAACAACCAAAAGCAGGAAAGCTTATACAGTATTTGGAGCCATGGTTGTACCTTGCTGAAGAAGGACAACGTTTTTTTTTGTTGTTTTTTTTTTCCAAGTTTGTGTGTTTTCTGTACATTATTTGACCTCTTCCTGTGCATCTGTACTGCTATGCGTAGGACAAACTTCTGTTAAAAAATCATTGTCATGTATATAAGGTCTGAGATACTGAGGTGTTTCTAAACTGTTAGGAAGGAAGATAGTAGTTAACCAATGAAGCCATCAAGATCATACATGTAGTTTCTTAATGTAAAATATTCTTGAGGGACTAATTTGTTAAGTCCTGATCCTTAGGTACTTGGAAAGGACTCCTAGTCCTTTCCATGCAAAGGTAGAAGAATCCAGATGCTCTGCTATTCTTTATCAACTTCCAGCTGCCCTGTAAGCCTTATCGCAGATTGCCCATCGCTTTGACATTTTCCAGAGTTACAGCCCTCCCTGGATGTTCTCTTCCAGCTGCCTGAGCTGCTTTTCCTCCTCAAGCACCTGCACGAGCACACAGAGCAGATGCTGTACTATGTGATGCAAGGCAAAAGGACAGATAGAGATGAGAGGGGATGTGCCAAAAGCAATAGAGATGCAAAAGGATTACATTCTAAATTCAAGAAAATTTCTCAGCAGAACTGGTCATTGCTCTCAGTAAGTGAATCATTTACACTGGATTGCTTCCATCTGCCACTGTGCTGTGCTTTGTCAAATATAGACTCCAACGAGCTCTTATCTACCTGAGATCCTAGCAATCATCTTCTCATTTGAACTTTTATTGCCTACCTGTTTCATCAGCACTTATGTCCAGAAACTAGTTTATGAAGCATGTCTTTCCGTCTGGAAATAATAATTTGCTGTGCCCTTAGGGAGGCTCACACATCCGCTGTAGTTATCCCTAGCCCGTCCAACGACATCAGTATCTCATGCTCCAAAGAAAACTCACTAAGCCTTCCTGTAATTCTCATGAAGATGCCAATTTTTCTTTTACCGAATACTTCCACAGAAAGAGATTTAAAATTGTGTGAACTCAAAAATAAAGTTTTTATGGATGTTTGAATTGATCGTTATATATTTGTTCTGCTGTTTCCATAGGAGTAACACCATCATTTCTTTTTAAACTATTTGAATGGCATCCATGACATCATCCTTTTTTCCATGTCATCCTTTTCATACATATTCCAAAAGCAAAAACACCTACTGCTAATCACCACTAGAATAGTTGCCTTTGTTGCAGTCCTTCAGATTCTAAAAAAAAAGTGATCTGAATATGATTGTTTTGTACAAGTAATTCTTCAAGTTCACCCAGGCTTCTCAGTATTTGATTCAGCACAGGCATTGCTCATGGTAGCCTGCAAACAAGAAAACAAGGGAAAAGGCACTGCAACAGGACACTTGCCACTTCAGACATGTAGGGATGAAGCAATAGATTAAATTGCTTTTAAAGCACCTCTAGGTTCTGACTCATCTCTCCCCAGGTGTCTTGCTTAGAATACTGTGAACCACACCAGAGAAGTGCCTATTTCTTTACCATAAATGTAAATGGGAACTCCTGGTTTTCATGCAGGTTACACATTTACATGAAGTGAAGCAAGTGCCACCCTGAACGTTTGATCTTTCTTTAAAAGATTGCTACATTAGCTTATCTGCCCTGCAAACGACATTTGGAGGCCCTGATCATGAAGGCAGCTCTTGCAGACAAGGAAAGCTTTGAGAAAGAGGAAAGGCCTCTGCAGCACAGGAGAGTGAAGTTTATCCATCTGGATATAAGCAGTGCATGAAGGTTGAAGTGAAAGACAAATGTTCAGAAAACAGGAGTTATTTATCCAGAATATGTAAAACAGGAAATAAATGCACACATTGCAGAAACGTCCAAAATGGCTTAAAATAATTAATGAATTAGCAGAATTAGGATTTCTCCCCCCAAATAGCAGGAGGGGAATTTTAACATTAACATTTTCAGGGATCAAAATATGATCTCTCTGCCAATCCTTTGCCTATTTTTTTATGAAACCACATTAAAAATAGTAAGTGGAGTTCTTGTTCTCACATCTGCTATTCATATGAACATACACCTGGCAATCTAGTATGTGCGTTGCTTCAGAGGAAACTCAACAAAAGAGCTATCACTTTATACAACACTAATGGTCTCAGTTATGAACCCAGTACATGTGTTTTATTTACTGTAAATGAAGTGTATATAAGCAACACAGAATATAAAAATGAAATTTTAATGGGTCACCTTTATGATGCTACAGCAATATGGAGAGGCATCTGCAACGTGATTTACTTTTTAATGCTCAGTAAAGTACTTTTAGTTGGAATAAACAGGGCTCCGAATAAATACTCACGTGATTGTTTTCTTCAATTTCTTATTTCACACATACTTTGAGACCTGGAACAACTTTTTCCATGAATATATGCCAATCCTTCTGGAAGTTATGTTTCCCAGAGTTATGCTTGCTTTCCTTTTTTTTTTTTTTCCTGTTAGATCTTAGTACCTTGACATAATTATTTTACAGTCCTACATTTGGTTGCAATGTGTTAATGTGCATTGATCCTGACAAATGTGCCTGTATCTATCATAGTTTAATAATATTTGTATTGATCATTTCTCATTGTATCTTGAAAATAAATGGAGTTATGGGTGGGCTTTTTCTGAGAGAAAACGTCTGATTTACCTCCTATATGGAATAGAGGAAAGTATACATATTACATTATATGAGCATACTTAATATTTATAACATGTATATTTGTATATATTTAAATGCATTAGAGATTGCTTCATGGCAAGAAGTTTGGAATGAATCCAGATTATGTGGTCAAATGAATCATGGGAAAATCCAATTTGCTTTCAGAATTTTGGTTCAATCTTGCAGAGTCAAAAGCAGCTTTTTTTTTTTTTTTGACAGTTATCAAGCTTCGATGATGCAATTTCTCTGTTCAGCTTAGTCAGACACATAAACCATCACTCCTGACTCACATACTGCTCTTGCCCACATGATGTTAGTTACACACGCAGATTTATTCCACTTTTCAGCAGATAAACCTATGTTAGCTTTTATGTCTAGGCCTTTTAGCCATACCTCCTGGGAAAGCAATTAAACTCCGTGCAATTGAAAAGCCCAGACTGCTCACTTTATGAAAGCAGTAGCAAATCTGTCAGGACCCCAGAAGCTGTCCTCTGGCTTTCATGAGGGATGGTATTATGAAAAGCTACACAACCCACACCAACTTCTCTGACAGAACTTTTTAGAACAAATTAAACCTCTCCTCATCTCTCTGCTTTGCCAGAGGCTTGCTTTATTCCGGAGAGTATAGCTTTCCTGTGAAGGTTTCATATTTACATTTTGCTTCCAGCTACCCCACAACCGCATGTCGTTCTCAGGAAAACACTGCCAGCAGTGACCACTGCTGCTCTGAAACAGCACCTTTGGGGAACCCCAATAAGCACAGTAGAAGCCTACAAGTGCCACCACATGCCATGGGCCCAACACCCCCAGACTGAGCGTCCTTAAAAAGTATCTCAGGGCAACAGGAGCACGGCTCATACTGCCCTAGTCATAATTGCCTAGTTATTGCCAAGAATCGTTAAAGAGCTGTACTATGTGGGTGACATTTAAAACACATTTTGTTCAAGTCCAGCATTTGCCATAACTTCTTCAGCTTGTTTTCATCTTCCTGGGGAGTATAGTACATCTAAAAAATGTATTTTATCCTCTTTTCCTGTTAAGCGCACTCAATCATAATGCCACCAGGACTGGCACATTCATATAAGCATTCACATGTGTTTATAATAAACTTGTGCTAACACAAGTCATATTTAATCTCTCTCTCTTTTTTTTAATTAAAAAAGCACAAGCAAAGAAATCAAGCCTTGATAAATATTTTTTTAATGTTACGTATACTGGGTTGTGCTATTTGATTGGGTATTTGTAAACAATTTTAAAAGCTACATAATATATCTTTTTTCTAAATAGTAGTTTTTTTCTTTTTCCGTTTTTTTTTTTTTCTCCTTTCCAAATCTACTGGAATTTCCTTTACCTCCCCTCATTTCTTCTTAGATTGCCCCACATATTAGTCAATGTCTCAGTTGCAACCACTGCCATGGAAAAGGAATTTAGGCTACCCTGGTATTTCACTCTTTCACTAAGACAAGCAAGGGCCCACTTATTGAGACTGTATTACTCAGAATAAGGCTCCCCTTCAAACAGTGGTACACCAAGAAGTTGAACACAAGCTTGCTGTGTTTCATTTACCAGAAGGAAAAATAAAAATGGCCATTAAATAAAAATCGACTAGATGTCTGGAAATTTTCAGTACTGAGGCAGATGCTCCATGTAACCCCAGTTTGATGACATGTCAAAGTCAGAAGGGGCTTTACTGTAATTGTTACCATATTTATTATTCAGACAATTGCCTCTAAAATATGCCAGCTATTTTCTGAAGCACCAGGGAGAATCCTGTGCCTAAATGTGATCAATCCAGAAAAAAAAAGGGGGGGAGGGGGAACAACTAAACACTTTAAATTCATAGTTAGATGGATATGTACAAGCAGAAACATCTCCAAATCTTTTTTCAGGTCTCTGCACTATATTAACCTTCAAAAAAAAAAAAAAAAAAAAAAAAAACTTGGCAACCCGTAAAGGCTAAATTAAATGACAGTCAGATGTATGTGCTTTCTGGAAACATTTCAGGAGGCTCAGGGGGTAAATGATGTGCCGCAAGGACATTAGCCACGCAGCTCTCATGTGGCCTTCCCTCTTTCAGCTCATCACATTCACTTGTCCTATCTTGCTTCAGATTAAATGGCAAACCTTGTCAACAGAGGGGGAGGTATTTCCCCAAAGTCGTTTATAACATGACTAGCATGGTTCAGCTTCAATCCTGGCTGAATACTTTCAGCACACGGAACACAATAATAAAGTATCTCAAACAAAG
Source organism: Stictonetta naevosa (assembly GCA_011074415.1). Lineage (NCBI taxonomy): Eukaryota > Metazoa > Chordata > Aves > Anseriformes > Anatidae > Stictonetta > Stictonetta naevosa. Next base: position 32,191,152 of record CM021698.1, read on the forward strand.
AGTCTTACAAACAAAAAGAGTAAGCAAACTCCAGAAGTGATGAGTAATGATGCTTCAGGAAACTAACAAAGAAAGAGGATTTCTGTTGGGTATTGTTGCTCTCTGGGTGATTAGTAGTAAGAGATTTCAAAAGGTCATTTTTTTTTAAGAAGCCTCATTATGCTCAGATCACAAGACAGGGGATTTCCTCCACTCAATAACAGCTGAGAAAAGCAATCTGCTCATTCAGTCAGAGGTTTTAAAGCATAAGGGCCTTACCTGACACTACTAATTCTGTCATGGCAAGTTTTGCCCTAGCAAATTATAATTGCAATACCATTGCAAAGATGTTCTCCCCCAGATTATTTTGAGGGAAAACAGAATGAAAATGCATCTGCTAAAAAAATTATTTTAGCTAAGACAACAACTTCAAACAGCTTGTTGAGGCAAAAATTGAAAGTATAATGAACTGAAAGCAGATATGCTGTTTATAAAATTCTTCATTAGAAATAATTTCTGAAAGTAAAAATTATTTGGTTTAGCAGCATTGAGATGAAGAGCTTCAACCTCCTCAGCAATTTCATGGCCAAAGCTATTTTTCATATTTAGAAGCAAGCAGTTTTAACCTCCACTGGCCTTCTTACTAAATAAACTGTATATCCTAAGTCAATCACACAGGGCTGGAGATGCAACCCCAGTGGGTGACTCCTGTTGGGGAAAAGAGGCTGAGGAGCAGCAGATTAATAAACCATCATCAAGAAGAGCACGTGCACCTTGCAGAGCTCTTCTCATCCAGCTGGGACACAGACACCCTGCATATATTCATGGGTTGCTGCCCAGAAGGGAAGGTGGAAAATGGATGGAGACCGTGGTGAGACATGTATGGAAGAGGAAAGGGAGGACAATGACAGGAAGCCACAGCTGCTGCCCATCCCTGCTGTGTCTCTCCAAGAGCTCACAGCACAAACACTCATTTCGGCATGACAAGAATGGCTGCTGTACACCTGCCTACCATGTGCACCTCACCAGTGGGGTTGTCCCACCCAACCTCTGCCACCCCTCTTCTCCCATGGGAGGTAAATGGGGCCTGGACCTGCTGGTAGAACCCTGTGTGGGCCTAGTAGGCAAGCTTTGACCCTGTGAGGTACTCACTCATGGTATGAATTGGGGCTGGAGGAGAAGGGGGAGACGTCACACATGTTTTCAGGTATATTTGGTTTGATTGCATGATCTTAACACTTTTCCTAAATGGAAAAAATAACTTGCTAGCATTAAATTAAAAAAAAAAAAAACACTTTTCCTCCGTCCTTAGTATAAATTCACACAACTCAGTGATTTTAATGCTTCAACAGATAGTTGAAAATATCTAAGTTGCCATAAATCAAGAGGCTTGTAGAAAAAAAATATTCTCAAGAAATATTTTAATGTGAAATTCTCTGTATCTCCAATCCAGGAAACGTCTGAAATTCCTGAGGAAGAGAAGTATTAGCAGGGCAAGGTGATGATGCTCAGTTTGTACCTCCAGCTCTGGTTTCTGGGATGACAAAGGTTTTGAGGCAGTTTAATGACAGGACAAGGGGGAAGGGTTTTACACTAAAAGAGGGGAGATTTATATAAGAGATTAGGAGGAAGTTCTTCACTCAGAGGGTGGTGAGGCACTGGAACAGGTTGCCCAGAGTTGTGGATGCTCCATCCCTGGAGGTGTTCAAGGCCAGGTTCGATGGGGCCTTGACCAACCTGATCTAGTGGGTGGCATCCCTGTCTATGAGAGGGAGGTTGGAACTAGATGGTCTTTAAGATCCCTTTCAACCTAACCCATTCTGTGATTCTGTGGTTAAGGTTGAGATATTTTGGTTCTTGATGTAAGTTTAATAGTTCACATACAGGAAGTAAATTCTGATAATTAACCAGATTTTTTTTATCTTTATTATTTAATTAGGACAGAGCAATGGGGTAATGGAAAAAAATAGCTTTGACTTAAATCTTTCTCTTTTATTTTTTGATATACACCTTGAAAGTTGTATATGCTACAATATGATCAGGGAAAGAGACGGATTTAAAAAAGGAATTGCAGAAGGCCAAAACCAAAACCTCACCAGTGGGACCCTTCTGTGTAAGTGACAAGGCAAATCCCTTAGGTTAGAGCCTCATCTGTGGGGATTTTCCACTTCATCACACTCAGGCAGCATGGAGGCCATTGCACATCAGCATATGCTAACACCCACAGAGAAGTGAGCTGTTTGATAAAAGATTGCTTTGGTCTGCCTCAGGCTCCCATGAAGGTACCCAGAGCACAGAGCAGCATTTGTGTTAGGCCGGGAAGGGAAGGAGTTAGGCCAAGAGAAGCTGGCAGCCATTGCTTTTTAATGAGCCATGTGCTGACAGGCCTGCTTGTGAGCTGTTACAGATGTGCGCCGTGCGGCCTAATGAGATGCAGGCAATTCAGGAGGCCAAAAAGCCTCTTCAGACTTTCCGGATATGCCAGTAGGATCAAAACTGCTTGTGCTCTACCTGGCATCGCTGAGAGAGGGGCATGCTTGCTGTCCTTAACAAAAACATTGCCATTTGGGGTAAAGGCACTGATGCACGTGGATTGCCATACGGGGAAGAAAAACAGGGATGAGTCATTAGCCAGGAACGAGAGTGCAAGCAAGATGGGATCCTGAAGTGGCATGTTAATTATAGTAACATTTTCTGTGATCCCCCTGCTACACATCTAGAGGTGCAGGAGCACGAGAGGGGAATATGGCGTGAAATCAGACCAGGGTCAATAAGCCAGTGAGGAAGGGAAATCAAGCCCCTGGTGAGAGAGCAAAACCATCCTGGAAAATGCCTCCTGGCAGCATCTCGGGCTGAGGAGCGGGGCAAGGACAAGGCACACTTCCCTGATGCTGCAGCAGAGAAGCCTTCTGGTAACTCTCCCAGAGTGTGAGTCAGCCACAGGGGCTGCCAAAATGCTGTGCCAAGCCCTGCTCTCAGACGCATGTGCCCACAGCAGCACGGCATGTGCGGAGATATTATGTCAGGACTAACCGGGGTGTCAGAGCGGCCAGGCACTGCTGGGCGCTGCTCTGCGGCTCCTCTGCTTCACCTCTCTTATCTCTGGGCAGCCTAATTATCACTGGATTGCAGATGGCGTTGCTAATTGCCAGGCCTGCAAATTCAAACAGATCCATGGTAAAGGTCTGCTTTTATCATTACGTGACAAATGCAACTTATTTTTAGCAATCTAACTGATGAAGCACTAGCCAACAGAAGTCCCAGTTCACTTACTCCATGTCATACGGGAAGACATATACATTAAAAAGCATAGACAAGACTCTATAAAACAAAACAGGACACATTTACAGTTCTTTCCTATCACAGCTACATCTGACAGCATTTGCCAGAAATGTGAAGCTACATAAGATACGCAACAGTGACATCTATCGGCACACGGACTTCGCCTGTCATTGCTTATTTATTTCACCACAACTTTTTTTACCTGCATTATCAATGCCATGAGTGCATGTAGCTTGCTGCTGTGATTACAGGTAAAGACTTCCTTGGATAACTTGCCCTTAAAAAGCATAGAAATTTATTCTCAACTATGAACAGACTATTCTCTTTGCACAGTAAAAGCTGCAGTTCATGCTTCTGCAATACACACTCAGAGTGGACCCATTCCCCCCCCCACCCCCAGCAAGATACATCCACTTGTGAGAATATGCACTTGTAGCACAAACATTTGTGATGTTATCTTGGAAGGAGAAGAGAATTCACCACAAAAAAAAAATTATTCTCTCCTGGGAACCCAGTGGTTCTCCAGGCAAAGACCAGAAGAACCAAAACCGCTAGTAAGACTATTTCTCCCTTAGGGTTGTACAGACCTTGAGGCTACACGTTAAGTGTAGCCCCAGAGAACTATTTGCAGTTTCAAGGGCAATTACATGGTCAGAAAGCCTAATTTGTCACACAGGGCTAGGAAGAGAGAAGGTAAATGTGGAGGGAATGCAAAAAGTCAAAACATCATAAGCAAACACACAATTACCAGAATAATACTTACCACTTGAAGACCTCCTCTCCATCTTCTCAGAGGTTTAACTGTAAGGGCAGGTGCCTTCCTACTAGCTCTTGTCCCATCCTGCAAGGCAGTGGCTGTGGCCAGCATTCTTCTCCACAGATCTAAGCAGAACACCCAACCTCACACAGAGCCCCAGCTGCTGGGGGACCTGAACCACCTTCATCACTTCCCTTTCATCTACACCTCCTCACCTTGCACCTGCAGTCTCTTGCCTTGGGTTAAGGTCACCACATGCCCTTCATAAACATTAGTGCATTTTGCAGGGCAGATTCCTACCCCAAATGCAGTTGTATAATATTAATATTTTTAAAAATAAATAACTCCAAAATAATGTCAGTTATAAAATGCAGAACAAACATCAGGTTTGCTTTTAGTTTTCTGTTTAAACTCTTTTGCACTCCATAGGATGACAGCAGTGTTGTACAAGCCTCCCCCATGTGCTTTCCACATCACAAGATTTAGCAAGATCATCTTTTTAATACAGGCTACAGGCATCAAGCTTGCATGTTTTTTTGTTTTGTTTTGGTTTGTTTGTTTGTTTTTTGTTGTTGTTGTTTTGGTTTTGTTTTGTTTGTTTGCTTTTTTTTGTTTTGTTTGTTTGATTTTACTGATTAGCAAGCTAATGCATAATATCACATGGATGCCCCATGTATGAAAAAAATCCTGTCATCTTCAGGTCTCTTTTGCAGAAAGACTTCCAAAATAGATGCTTCAGTAGTCAAAGGAATGACACTTTCTCAATATTTTGTTGGCAGAAAATAGAAGGTAAACAAACAAACAAAAAAAAGCGCCACACGCTCCAGATTCCCTAGCCCATGAGGGTGTTGCAGTTATGAGAGTCTTAAGTCAGGCCACTTCATGGCTATTCTATGTCACTTGTCTTGCTGGACCATCTCTTTCAGTTTAACACAATTTGCACCATAGAAGTAACTTTCCTGAAGAAGATAAGAGATTCTTATTAAAGCCCCTAAAATTTCATAATCAGCTCCTCTACTGCATCCCTTTTTCAATAATCCTGTGCTTTGGGAGGGTAAATGAAATGCTCTCAAGGAAATAGTTCACACCTGTGCTTTCAGACAGAGCAGAAATCTGCAGGTTATCCTATAGTGCCCCCGTGAATCACCCAGTGAGTTGGAGGCACTTTTAGGAAGGCTATTAGGGGAGGTTTCCTGCAAGTGATCAAGATAAATGCAAATCTATCCCTTCTTGGCTTCTTTCTGGAAGAGCAGCAATGCTGGAACACAGCAGGCTGAGGAGATGAGCTGCCGTAAGGGCATTTTGTATGTACATGTGCAAATTATGAGTTTGCCAGTGAGTGAATTGAGGCTGTTGTGATTATTCTCCTAGTCAGAGCCCTAGTAACATAGCTGAAAGTAAATGCAGACAAGTGCTATCTAGCTCCTTCTAATGTGGGCTTTAGAGACTTTACCTGTTTCTCGTTGCCTGGATGTGAACAATAAACAGGTGATTTTACTCCCTCTTTTATTTGCCTTTACATGGCTGTCTCACCTTTTCTGATTTGGGGTGGCACGTTTAAATGTTTTGAGACTTGCTTCTAACTAAAGCTGCCTGACTGCTGTGTGGCCAAAATAATGATTCCAGCTGAGTGTTTGGTCCAATAACTATTATTAACTCCCAGTGATCTTCTCCTGTTTCCATAACTGTACCTGATACTGTGCAGCTTAATGCAAGAGGATAAACTGAGTCCCTGGAATACAGCATGCTCGAGTATTTCAGCGGCATTGTAAAGTCAAGTTAAATCTCCAGTTTTGTTAGTCCTAGAGAGCTTTTTCAAACAGTCTTTCAGTGAAAATATTCCTGATTATTTCAGTTGCAAGCAATTTACCTAGCCCCGTGTGGCTCTAAAAAGATGTACAGAAAAGCTTAAAAGACCAATTATTTTAACCAGAAGACATTGGTTTGCTGCTTTCCTTGTACATCAGAGAAGTCTGGAACAAAAAAAAAAAAAAAAAAAAAAAAAAAAAAAGAGAGAGAAGAGGTCACGTAAACGTGATTTAAACTGGATTTTTATTTCTACTGTTGGCCATTCTTTGTAAAAAGTGGTGTCTAGTCAGGTTTTATTGTATCCAAGCTTTTTAACTTTATAGCATCTAAATCAGCCATGTGTAAATAAACCTAAACTAAATAAGATCACCCAATATTATGAAATCTTGTGTAACAAAAGCAGAGAAGGAAGAGACTGTGAGGAGACTGGATTTCCGTTGTGGTCGCAGTCATTGTTGTTGCCTAGGGAGAAGTGGTAGCTGATGCATTCACTGCTAATGACTAAGAAAATAGAGCTCAAACAGAGACAAATGCTGCCTCTAGAAGAAGAAAGTAGCTTTTCTACATAGCAATGAAAGAAAATCCCCAGTGAGCAGTCAGGTCTCCTCCAGAGAGATGGTGTTTGATTAAAAACATAAGTAAATCACTCAACCATGATTTGTTTTCACATGCAGGAGACAACTTCAGCCAATTAGTGACTGCTGCTGTTTAAATTGCTTGTCAGTAAACCTGTGGCATCACAGCTATCCTGGGTGAACAGTTTTATTCATGCACTACATGATAATGCTTCCTGGCTTACAGGGTTGTCCAGCTTTTCATGAGCAATCATCCTGCTGGGTGTCATTCCCACCGAGTCCCTGGAGCCAGGACTGAAGATAAGGGAAAGCAAATTCACAGATGTTTTCACAAAGCTGCATTCCTCTTTTCCTTTTTTATTTTTAAAATTAAAATTTCACTTTTATTTGAACGTTTTCTACAGCTGATTATATTGATTGTATTTGTGAATCCAGACATGTGGGTTTAAAAGATATGTTAAAGCTGGAAGTACTTGATATTGATTGTAATCCAACTCACTGTTTTAAGAGCTAAAAAGATACACAGAGCGTAGATGGTCAACCACCTGAAGCAAAAGAAAGAAGCACAAGTCAGAAGGGTACATTGCAAATGACCTATGCTGTTGTATAAAGTGTCATTCAAATTGCAATGCTTCATTCATCACTTCTGTAGATAATCTTGGCTTTTTAAAATCTCTGCAACTGTCTGGGTGCAGAGACAATTTGCTGTGGTCCAGAAAAAAGTGTTTAATGTCTCCTCCCAAGCTTATTTCTTACGCCTGTGTCCTTTCACAATAAAGTTGGCCAGCACTACATTGCAGAGAGAACCATTAACCAAAGCCTCCAGTCACCAGCCTGCAGATTAGGGGGACCAGCCAGCAAAGAATTGTTAAAGCAACATAAGCATGGAATCAAATGCATTTTTAGTAGCTTTTCTACTTTTCTCTAAATTCTGGCTGGTGTCTTTTCCTGGAGTATCAAAATCCACTTTGTGCTGGGACTTGGGAAGGAGCCCTATCTGTGGTTTTGTCCCTAAAATGAAGTCTCCTGATAGCTACTGATACTTGTGATGAATTTGGAGAGCTGGTATTGACGCCAGTGGCTTGAAGATGGGCAACATTATCACAGAGATAGACATGCACGTTTTTTTTTTCTGAATTGCTTAACATTTTCCAGTATGTTCTGCAAAGAAAATGCTTTCGTAAGACTGAAAGGCAAGGTCCTCCTCTATTAACGCTCATCCATGTGTTTTGCTGAAGTCAGATCAAATTGAAGAGGAAATGTTCTAAATGAAAAGCCTATTCCAAAATGCAGCATGTCTTTCCATTATCCAAGGACAGCAACTTTCATAACTGCAGAGAAAAGGCTTGTCATTTAAAAACAAAATATTTTATTGTTTCAGAAAAGAAACATCTTCCTACTCCAAGCTATATACTGTCTTCAAGCACATTTTTCTCATCATCTAAAAGTTTCTGTTCAAGTATGAAGCTTATTTTTGTGGTCCATAGCTGTAAGTTTTGTATTTACTTTTGGCAGTAGTGTTTATTTTCATCAGAATTTTGTTGTGAATTCACTAAGCCATAGAAATTCTCAGAAAAAAAAAAAAAAAGAAAAAATGGTGTGAATCCAGAAAAGCCTCTGTGTAAAACTGAAAAGCTATCCCACTGAACTTATGTTTTGGCAAGCTATTGATTGTGTGCTGGGGGCCAAACATCTCACCAACAAACACAAATCAGATGCGAGTAAGAAAATCCTTTAAACATATAAATTGGAGAGTTACCAGAATTTTGAAATACTGTATGAGTCAAGAGCATTACTCTTGGGGAAAGGGAAGGTCAGGGTGGAATTTGTTTAGAAAAGAAAAAAAATGTTTGTTATTATTTTAATAGGAAAATGTAAAAATACATTAATATTCATAAACTTAAGTATGTCTATAAGCATGTAGTTACTCAACATGGAAAAATTGATCACAGCTCTTTTTTTTTTTAAAAAAATATATACTGTAGAAGCAAGGACAATGCATGTAGTAAATACCATATACTGACTCAGATTTCTATACTCGCTTTCTGCTGAAATATATATTACTTTCAGCACAATGTAAATATGAATCTTATAATATATGCACACTGTATAAGTATTTATCATGTGCAATGATACATCTAATGCATGTAACATATGTGATGTGATTATATAATATATAAATTTATTATAACTGTAGAGTAGTATTTATTTTATTACAAATATTTAAAAGTAAGTAGGTCCATCAATTTATTTTAATCATATAAATAAATAAATTAAACTTTTTGCTGCATATGGCAGACCTCTCTAAGGCAATGTTAGTCCCTATGAAATTGGTAATCAGTTTTGAGTTGAGTATAGTTAGCATGTTTGGGGGAAAAAGAGATTATATATATATATATATTCTCTCTCTCTCTGTTTTCTCATTCCTCATTTATGTTTTTAACTGTCAGCTGCTCCCTCAGCAAAAGATAAAGATTCAGTTGCAAAACAAATCAATGTAAAACTTCCTTGCTTCAGATGACTGTTCTCTTTCACTGTTGTGAATGGGTCTGAGGTTGCAGGTTGCAGAGCCATTCCCACTTTTATTTGCTGCTTGGATATCCATAACCTTCCTCTGTGAGTACAGAGAGCAGCACTTTGCACAAAGCCAGCTTGCATCACTGCTAGTTGAAATAAGAGGATACAACAACTGTCTTAGATGGAAGAACCTAAAGAAAGTATTGCAAGAGATATTAACTTTAGAGAAGTATTTATAAAAACTATACCTTCTACCAAATCCACTGAGTGTAAGTACAAAGGAAAGTGAAGAGAAAGACGTCTCAAATAGGAGCATTTTTCATAAAAGCGTGTTTTTAACCTTAGCTCAGTCTTTGCAAGCCAGGTTATGTGCTCTATACTTCATGTGTGTTTTATCACTTACGATGATGTAATTTATATGTATATGTATAAAGCCCCAGAAGAGCTTAATACAATGTGAAGGCAACAATGAAATAATCATTTCTGGTCTGAGCTTCTGCTTTATATGCAATAGCAGTAGAATGAATCACCAGTCTTAAACAAGAACTTCGTACGCTAGAATATACTATCTGGATCTAAAGGAGTTGAAGATTTAATGCTGACATGTCTTGTAAATGGAACACCTGGTGGAGGTGACCCTGTTGCCTTGTATTATACCAGTTAATATTTTTCTTTTCCGAATTTGCAGGTCAAATTCATCCCTTGGGTAACAGGGAAAATTTGCACTAGAAACTTTAAACAAGTCCTCAATTCTGTATTGAAAGGTACTCATTATTTAACCTGGAAATTTAAATTAAATTCTTGCTGATGTGGGAAGAGTTCATTAAATTAAATTACTGATGATCAAATTGAATGCAAATTACAATTCTCCCTATTCCTCTTATACATAACATTGATTCAGTAAAATAAATTTAAGATCACATAAACTGTTCACACAAATACAAAAGGTGATGGAATTATTTCTGTTATCTAATCTGTTTCTTCACATCCAAAAATATTCTTAAAATTTATTTTCTGCTGAGTAAAGCATACAACATGCCTCTGATGCACCCAGAATATCTCAGACTGACTGCCCTTGGGCAGAACTGCACACACCATTTACTTTCTGTAACACAAATTATCCGAGCAGAACCTTTGAGCTCTGTGACCATAAACATTTCCATCTCCATGCTGTCTGTCCCCTTTGTCATTCTGTTTCTCCTCCATACATGACATCACCACCTTTCTGAAAAACTGAGACAAGGTCTCAGTTAAATATGATAAATATATTAATATATAAATATATTTTCCCCTTCTGGTGGATTCTTTATTCACTTGTAGTATCCTTTATCAAAGAATATATGTTCTGAGTCTGTTCAGTTCTGGGTAACTTTCTTCTGAATAGAAAAACCTTTCAAGTGTCCTCTGTATTCAGTATCTGAGCTCTTCAACACAACTGACTTCCCTGGACATTCAATCCAGTGGAATAAAATTCATACTAAAGTTTTGCAATTAAAATAGTTATGATCCTGTTGAGTAGTGAAGTCAATGGGAGAATAGATGGTCACGGATGTTAAAGGTTCCATTTGTCTTTCAATTAAAATTAAAAAAAAAAAAAAATCCCATCTATTGCTAATTACATGTTGTCAATATACTTTTTCAAGATTTAAATGTTTGCTTTATTATAGTTCTGCTGTATTCAAAGACAGTAAAATCTGTGAGTTAATTATGCTCATGCGTTTTAATAACAACTTCACCTTTTAATCACTTAGAGATTTCATTACATGCCCATTTCCCTGTTTGTTTGTTTGTTTTTTTAACCTGTATTTCTTGTTATTTTTTATATTGGAACCCTTTCACTCTCCCATACCTCTTTTTATTCTCATTGGCAACTGGGAAGTTCTTGGTGAAAGCTATGGTTGCTACTAAAATTCATACAGGTATCAACTGGTGTAGAATAAGGAGACCTGAACTCCTAGCATGGTTTGGATAAATGTAATCATTAAGACAATGCTGCATAGTGGTGTTGTGTTCTTATTTGCTTGTAGAGTCAAAGCACAGAGGTAAGAACTTGAAAATCTGAAGGTGTGAAAGGTCTAAAGATGCTGGTTTCAGAGAAGCCTTCAACCTTCAGACTTACAGTGTGACAGGATAGCTTCAGCAATGATTGAGGGACCCTTGACAACTGTCAGCAGCGAAGGGTCAGGGCCGAAGGAACAATTCTTTGAGTGCTATCTTGTACACCACAGCTTAGCTTGAACTTTGACTTAAGGTGCTAGTTCCTGAGATGGTTAACACAACAAGCTACATCTTCCATAGGAGATGGTCTTTCTCCATTTTTATCTTATTGATCCCTCAGACCTTAATTTCTTAATGTTTTGCACCAGTGCTCTCAATATATCTTTTGCTATGATTTTTGATTCTAAAATGAAGGAGTATTTTTTTCTGCATATTCATCCTGTCTGAATAAGTCCACTTTTTCCCAGTAAACATTTGCTGTGATAAACTGAAAACAGTACTCCTGTAGCCATTACAACATAGTGATAGCTATATAATAACCTAAGTTAAGAATAAGCTCATGCAAAACAATCTCTAATGGCAAAAGGCAGAAAATTGGTTGCAGTTGAACTAATAATTCTCTGCAAATGACCTGCATCTGCTATTTGTATGCATTTTCTGCACAACCTCAACCAATTCTGGATGCCTTGGAAAGCCCTCTGAACCTGCTTACAATGTTCTGCATATGGACAGGCAGTGTGATTTCTCATGTTTGTAGCTCTTTGGTACCCAAGAAATGTTTGTCTTTGTAGTAGTATTGTAGAAAACGTTATTTTGTATCAGATGACCTGTTTATACTATTTCCCTTTTCTAAGTAAAGAATAAAAGAAGTGTATCCCTAAACAGGTAACTTGTGTCCAGGCTTCTAAGGCAAAATCAGGAAAAAAAAAAAAAAAAAAAAAAAAGACAAAGTTCGGTATAATGTTCTTGGATACTGAAATTATGCTATTGCTCTTGCACAGGGAGATATGAAGTCCAAATCATGTCCTATCCATTCTCTCCCAGGTAAAATATTCTCAATTTTTTTTGTTTGTTTGTTTTTTCTTCCTTTGAAAATGTGGGTAGAGTCACTGAAAGAAATAGGATGAAGCGTGTAAGGTATTCATGTACAAAAATATTTAGAGGTGGTAAGGGCTTTATAAACTGTTCAAAAATTTGGGAAACAGTAGTGTACTTGTAAAAGTAAGGTTTCTTTTAATTTGAACAATAAATACTGTACCATAAAGCAGAGAGAAATGAAATTGCTCTGAATGAATGGAAGACAAACTTACATTTGATTGATAGATAGACAGATAGAGACATAGATAGATAGATAGATTAGATAGATAGATAGACAGATAGATGATACAGAAATAGCCCAAATGAGGAAATATGGGCTGGGCTGACTGCAAAACTGGTGAAAAAACAGATGTACTATGCTCCGAGAATAGTCCCTGGTTCAAAGTACAACTTGTGACCAGTTGCAAGTGGTGTTTCTCCATGGACACTGGAGACACTGGGATTATTTTATGCTTTCTGTAATGACCTGGACCATGGAGCAATTGTGTCCTCAGCAGGTTCACAGAAGACACTGAATTGGGGCAAATGGCTGATAAGGTTGGGCAGGACCCAGGGCTGCCACCCAAAGGGGTCTTGGCCAGTTAGAGGAAGAGGCTGAGAGAAACCTCAGCACATTCAGCAAAGGCAAACACAAAGTCCTGCACTTGAGGCAGACTACCTTTGTGCACTAGCACAACTTGGCAATAAAGGACAGGGGAGATGGAGAACATAAATCAGGTGTTTCTGTCACCATGACCAACTGAGATAACACAGGAAGTCTGTACAAAGCTGGTCTATGTTGTTTGTTATTTTTTTCAGGTTTATTTCTTTCAGCCCCTTGCCTGTAGGTGGTTATCAGAGTAACCAGTAAGGCACTAATAAACTATGCCTGTGCAGGTGTAACAGCTGAAAACATCTTATCATCAGTATCAGTAGCAAGAGCCTTTGGAAGCAAAAGAAATAAATCAGCTGGTTTCCCCTCACTAGCATATAACTGACTTTTGATGCAGATTTTCATTGTAGGTGCAATGTTTGAAGTGTTTCTTTCCAGAAATTATGTTTTTAAACTAGAAACAAAAAACAATAGTATAAAAAAAAACAATCGCTCTCAGATCTTTTCTAGGTTGGGTGAAGCAGTTTATAAACAGATGTTTGGGCTTATTTATTTATTTATTATATAGAAACAGCTATTTTCACCCTTGAAGATGGTACTGGCTGTGTCATTGAGATTGTTCTTTTAGTAAGGGAGATATTTTCATATAAGCATTGACCTAAAGCCTAGATTTATCATGTTTTTCACAAACAGAACTAAGTTATCTTTCTTATCTCAGTCAGCTACCTAACAGAAATGAAATATGACAGGAAAGAAAAGCGGTCTTAGTCGTATTAAAATGTGTTTTTCCTGTCTGGTGTAAATATTGTGCTAGAAGAATTGAAATGTCTTGAAGTGTGAGAGGTGACAGTGAAAATCACTTTCTAGACTAATTAAAGCCAAAAATACAACTTATTCTCTGGTTAAATAAATAAATGACATGAACAACATTATGTAACTTCATGGAAAATTTAATTGTTGATTTCAAATACCTGCAGAGAACATCATAAGCTATAGATGGACTTCTCAATAGCAGAAAGGGAGAGCATTTCTCACCAAATACTAATCCAAACATTCTGTGATTAATAAAGCCTAATGAAAGGTCAGGTTGCCTTTTCTTTGGACAATATCTTGATGTGTAGAGCTGAGCATTCTGAAGACAACAGAGAGAGATGAAGCTGGATTTGCTTCTGTCCACAAGATTCCAGGTGAAATGGTGCTGTTTAATATGTGGCCAGCTAAAAAGTTCTCCCTGTGCTGACTGCAGGAGCCTGCAGATTTTCTGTAAAACTTGATCAAATAATAATAGCTTATTGTAAGCTAATGAATGTTTGAGAATGACCTTGTCTCTTTGTGACACTCTGGTTCTCCAAAGGAGACAGGTAACATTGAAAACAGTCTACTCATCAGTTTCTAACATTTCTGCTTATAAAACCTTCTAAGTTTAAACTTAATCATCCTAACATTTTATGTGGGCATTATTTTGCCTGGTTTTAACCATCTAGAAGTTAGATGTTTAGCCTAAGCTCATCATCTAGGCTCCCTTTATAATCACTGGAGAGAAGATTAAGAGGCCTCCAGAGAGCCTAAATGAAAGAATGGCTAATGATGTAATTTGGGGTAACGCTTTTGTAGATGGGATTAAACATAAGAAAAGTTAATAGAACTCAAGCCATTAAGTCCTGTATATACTCTCCAGATCAATCTGTAATGCCATAAATCCAGACACTAACCCTGTGGCAAAATATACTCAAATCTAAATTCCAGTACCAAGCACGCCTCTTTGAAAATGCAGGGGGCAGTTTGTCAGCTCTATGTCTGCTTAAGATAAACATGTGTATGTATACATATTATCACTTCCTATTTGTTACCCAGACAAAGAATCTGCAGGGATGTTTGTATACACAGCTAAAGTGGACAAACTCTTACTTCATCACTCATTAAAGTGGTATCACATTGCCCTAAATTCAGTCTGCTCAAGAGATGAAAGGCCATAAAATAAAGTCTGTCACTCTGATAAGGGTGTGGCATTTTTCTATAGATGACACTGGAGGAACATGATGGAAAAAAATATTTATATTTCTGACAATTCAGGGCATGGTCAGCCAAGCAGCCATCCTCCCAAGGATTAGAACAATTAGAACTGGTATAAGACAAGACAAAGAAAATGATGAAGAAATTGCAACTGTAACAAAGGAAGAAAATATATATGTTAACCTAGGGGATTTCCCTGTTATACAAACATCTTTCTTCCTTGGAAATGAACTGGCATGAAGTTCAGTATTGAATAGAAGCTGTTTTTTTAATGTGTTTGATGGAATTTTGTGTGCTTACCTATAAAACATAACTTATCTCTAAACACACAAATGAAAGCTAAGTAATGCAGAAATGATTGAGAATAGAGAGATGGAGTAATGGGTAGAAAGAACAAAATCAAAAGCTAAAGGGTGGTCAAGTGAACCATTAAAATGCATTTTAAAAGTTAAAATGACATCTATGACATCTTGATGGAGGAAAGTTTTACATACTGGTCCCAAGCACAGGGTACATCTGTTCCTCTGCAAAATCAGTGAAACCCAGAAGTGGAGGCCCTCAGCATAAGCCAAAGAGTGATTTTCTGCAGCCACCTTGTGTCGAAAATGGAAATTACAGCTCTCAAAATATTTTAATAAGTACAACAGAGCCCTGCTTCAGCAAGATGCTCAATGCAAGTAAAACTTGAGGCTGACAAATGTCGCTGTTATTACCAGGGGACTCGTTCACATGCATTAAGTTATGTCAGTGGGCAGGTATGCTGAATTAGAGTGGGTTTTCACTGATATTCAGTTTCTAGGAGGAAATGTCATGTAGCAAGAAAGTATTACTTTTATCTCCAATTTCTTTGCAGCCTGAATTAAACTTTATAGAAATCAAAGGGCATGTGTTCATTTATTTCTACATTCAATCACATCCTTAGAAAAATAGAAAAATATTACCTTTGTGTTTAAAAGAAGAAATCAACAGAAATCAGGGGTTCAGAAACCAGGAATCAGGAATCACTATTGCTTGAGCTGCAGTGTGCAGTCCTACAATCCTCCTATCTGATGGCACCGCATCTGCTCTAGACACAAAAAGCAAGAGGTTAGCACACACGAAACTAGGAAAAGTAAGTTCTTTGTCATTGATATAACCCTCATTTCTCTTTTCTCAAATCATGCATTTAACTCAAATTCAGGGAAGAGACAGAAGTGACAGTTATCATTTTCCATGGCAGATTTGTAGAAATGACATGTGTTATTTCCCCATTCACTGAAAAAAAAATAAAAAAATAAAAAAAAAAATGCTCACTGTTCTTCTGTGGCAATATTCTCATATCTTCCACCTCACCACCACCGAAACAATGATTTCCACTTGGCATCACTTAAGACAATGCACTCCTTTGAATATTCAACTCAGAACAGTTAACTCAGAGTGAGGCTGAGTCAGAGGCTTTTTGGAAGAAGTCTCTCTCTTCTTTGGTTATACAGACAGGCTGCAGGTACTAACCTGCATGTTTGTTTATTCCTGGAAATTAGGCCTCTGCATTTAGGTGACGTCAATAGCTTTCCTCCATGCATTACAAGATTTTGAAACCTTTGTGTCTATGTGGAAATGGAGGCCCAAAGCTACCTATTAAAAGCAAAAACATTGCCATCAGCCAGGTCATGCTTGGCAATGTTTTCCAGTAGCAAATAACTCCAGTCCTGCTGTTGGAATCACTGGGACACAGGGACCAAAACACAGATCCTTTTTGTGTCCTCTGCCAGCAGGCCAGCCTCCAAGGAAATAATCCTAACTTTATACCTCATGGAAGGGATTTTAAATAGAATTTCAAACAGGAAGAGATACTCCAAGAAAAGCAGAAGCAGCCAGATAAACCAAAACAGAAAGCAGATTACAACTCCAGCCTGTCAGGGAAGGAAACAGGTTGTAGTTTAAGTCAGTTGTGAAAGAAACATGGATTGTACCGGTGTTCAACAGATGAGATCAATGGGATGTAACAGCAGTATCAATATGTTAAATTAGAGGAATTACTCTAAACCACCAAGCAACAGGGGACATGAATTACAGTTTGGTATTTTGTTTACAGGCCAGGCAAGGTCAAACTACTGTTATTATTGCTCATCGGCTCTCCAGCGCTCAGACTGCAGATGTAATAGTGGGCATTGTGGATGGCGCAGTGGTTGAAATGGGAACACACACAGAGCTGATGGAGAAAAAGGAGCCAGGTTATTCACTTACAACCTCACAGGTACTTTTATTATTATTGCTATTATTATTTGTATAATCATAGCATGCAACATGATATATCACGGACCTGAGTCCCCACTAAACCCAGTTTTATTTGTAAGAGCTGGAAACATGACCATCCATAGATGCATCTGTTACTCAGCAATTTTACAATGCTGGATTCTTTTATGCAGCATAGTGACTTTATTTATTTGTGAAAGCCTCAGATGATCTTTAAAAGAAAGCCTTGTTCATGCCTCAGCCATCACCTGGCATGAATTTAAATGGCACTTAAGTACAAGTGCAGAAGCACTGAGTGACATAAGAGCCAAACCTTGGCCTCCAGTCGGAAAACCCTTCTGTGCTGAGCTGTCAATGCTGCCAGGCACTAAGACATCTCCAAAATCAACCCATCTCCAAATTAGGCCACACCTTTCTTGTAATTCAGCTCCTCTGCAAACTGCCTGCAGCAGCTGTGTCTGTTATCTCAGGTAGAAGTGTGGGTGAAGGTTTTCACTGTTCAAAGTGGGCTCTAAAGACAAGGTCAGCAGCTTAGGCTGCAACTGTGGGACCTACCTGTGTTGTTGGAGCCAAACTAAAACCAAACCAATAGGAGGACATTAAATTTCCCAACACTGCCAGCTAAATATTGTTTTTGTGCAGACATTAAAAGCCTGGATCACTTTTCGCAAGCTACCTCCATCAGCAAAATGAAAAGTACAAATGAAAGTATAAGAAGGACAGAGGGAGGCCAGGTACGAATGGGTTCTTCACCATGCCATCTAATTAAGGCTGAGCAATTGTCAACACCAAAAGGCAGAAAAGTGCTGGCAGCATTACCGAAGAAACAAAGTCTTGACCGAGCACATTGTCAGTTCACATACTGTTTGTCATAGTGTAACTTTAGACACTCCTGTCTACCACAACCACGTTAAAATGGATAGTAAAAATAGTGGGTCCAGATTTCCAGAGGTTACTAAAGCACATTAAAAACGATGTTCTATGAAGCATCTTTAGAACATATATTTATCCAGCCCTACCCAGGAATGCCATGTGAACCATTTGGTAGGTGTGGTTCTGCCATGGCTGGAAGTGTGCTATGGCCAGGGAGTACTGCTGGCCTACTGCCTAGGATTAGCTGCCTGAGGGTTTTTTTGTTTGTGGAGGAGGTGGTTAGAACTATAAAGAAACTCACAACAGAAAAATCTTGAAATCCGGTCCTACCTGGCTTTACCAGAATCTTTGTTAAACTGTGGACACTGACAAACATGTACCCACCAATTGCAGCATCCACCAAAGAAATTTCCTGAAGAGTTTGACAAAGCATTCAAACAATGGAAATGAAAGTTGTCAATGCCTGTAGGAATCTACTGTTTGCTTGCAAATTTTGCTATTTGAAGAGACATTGAGTAATTGCATCTGTCATTGTAGTCAATGGATGCTTGCAGGAATCTTTCAAAATTGCACAGAATTAGCCTTTTGGAAGGAAAACAAGTAGTTTTCCTAGGGCTTGAAACAACACATTCACCCTTTTTTTCACTTTTTATTTTTTTTTCTCCCCTTTAGACTTTTACATAGTTTTCCTACTAAGGGATAATAGTTTTCCTACTAAGCGATATGTTTATAGATTTACCCAGCAATAGTTTTGAGAAATGTTGCTAATTTGATGAGACGAATAAATGTAAAACAGAATACCAGAATAACAACAACAACAAAAAATGTTTTAATTTATTATTTCTGTTTTATAGGAATCTCTGTCCTGAATGTCTTGCCTGAAGACACTGAAATTAAACAAATACAAATGGTCAGTTATTGGGCTAGAAGGGCTAGTTTTGAAGCTAGGTCAGGCTGCTCAGGGTCTCGTCCAGGTGAGCCCTGATTATCTCCAGAAATCCCACGGCCTCTCTGGGCAGTTTGTGCCCATGTTTGGTCACCCCACGGTGAACAGTTTGTTCCTAACATCAGGGAGAATTTCATTTAAGCAGCTAATGCCTGTAACCTCTCATTCTTTTGCTGTGTACCTCTGAGAAGAAGCTGGCTTCGTCTTCTCTCTATCTTCCCATTAGGAAGCTGAGGGCAGCAATTGCTATACTCTTTCTACAAGCCAAACAAGCCCACTTCTCTCAGTATCTCAATAGCTTCTCATACACTGTGTGCTCCAGAGCTCTGTTTATCTCTGCAGCCTTCTGCTGGACTCATGTCAGCATGTCAATGTCTTTGTTGTAGTTGGAAGCCCAGAATTAGACACAATCCTCCTGACATCATCTCAGTTTCTGAACAGAGGAGAATAATCACTTCCTTCCAGCTGCTGTCTACACTCTTACACTAACAGCCCCCTGTAGAGTTGCCCTTCTTCGCTGCAAAGGCATGCTGCTCATCATGTCCACAATATCGTCCAACAGGATCATCAAGTACTTACAGAATAGCACATATAAAATAAAGAAGACTGATAAGCCAGCAGCCAGAAGCTGAAGACTGGCAGCAAGACTGTCCCTCATAGGACAGTCAGTAGCTCAGTCAAGAAACCATACAAGCATATTCCAAAAATGTATGCCCATAAACAGTTTTTCAATGTGTGGCTGAAATATATACCTATATGTGCATCTAGGTGTATCTTAAATACATGTATTCAGTGTAGATTAGATAAGCACAGATTAGACTGTCAGATTTGTACAGTAGAAATCCACCTGTCAGATCTAACCAAACCTCTAATGACTGTGTGTTGTAAACAAGGCTGTATAAAATTCCTAGATTGTCTTTTTTTTTTTCTAATGAAAATACTCTATGTAAAGATAATCTGTTCTCAAAATCGCTATCCTAACTTCATTGCAATATCCAACCTTAATATTCCTATCAGCAAGAGTGAATTTATGCTATTGATTAGTCTGTCAGAATTAAATAAATAAATAAATAAATAAAAATAACTAAATCCTAGTACAGATTTAAAATTCATAATTTTCCCCAATACATGTTGGGGAAATTCCTTTTCTTTTCCCTTCTAATTTATTTTGTGCTGCTTTTTTAAGATACCATCTAAATATTTATCTGTGGGAAACAATTTTTATAAAAGCAATATATATAAATGTTTAATTCAAATTGCAAGTTTACCCATTTTTCTAATGCAGCAAACAGCCACATCCTGTTATGGTGAACAATCTGATATCATGAATATTTATCCTAGCACAGTGATGATTTGTTATAGTGAGGTTAGATTGTGTCTTCAACATAAATTTATTTCCACAGTTGCAGTTAGAACTAACAGAACCCATATTGACACGCTAATGGTGTTCTTTCAAAACGCACATTAAATCTCAATGACTTGAGATGTGCAGAGTTTTCAAGACAACTGTTTTGGAAAATTTTACACTGAGTCCTCATTCTCAGTCTCAAAATATTCATATAGTATTTTCCATTCTTCTCTATTCCAGTATCAAGACTGACTAAAAATTAAACAGAGTGAAACCTATGCCTTTTCCATTACACCGGTGATATTTTGCTAATCACTTAAATCTTGCAGGTAATTCTTATGTTCAATAGAATAACTTGTTGAAGAAATATTTTCCATTCTGTTTATTTAAATTGTGATGGATTTAGTGTTTGCAGCCAAGTGATCATGGCATGAGAGGTGAAGAAGTATGTGGCTGTGAAACTGTTTTGATTCAGTCATTTTAGTATTTACCTGTAGTACCTTATTCTTACAAGCTACTGCAATAAACTATATACACCATGTAAAAATAGCATTGAGTGCTTAATAGAGTAAAATTGAAATGCAATTTGTGAACTGTTATTTTCTTGCAATGATTTTTTTGTAGGAAAGAGGGAGAAATTCTAAGAACAATGTTAATGCATATAACATTTAAAACCTTGCTTAGTCAGGTTGGTATTAGGCACACTAATATGCACAAAACTTTTTTATTCTGTTACAAAGCTTAACAGGAAAGAGGTTAATTCACGTTTTCCTCTTCTGCAGTTCTTTTTTTTTTTTTTTTAATCACCTTCTACAGGAAAAAAAAAAAAGAATCAATGTTTGAAACATTTGGTAATTACCTATTTTTGGAGTACCTATCGGTATCAGAGGAGAGCTTTGCTAAGTACATCCACAATTAAACATTATTCTCTAACACAATTTCCCTGACCAATCATGGCACTACAGTGCAGTAGGAATGGAGTTCAGCTTCCTTGTAATAATTGGCTCAATTAACCAAACAGGCTGTGGTGAATGTTTGTATGTTAATCTCCAACACATATCAAACATATGTGCACAGAAAGTTTGCAAGAATCTCTCCTGTTTGGCCACTTCCCCATTTCACTGATTAAGACACAAGACATTGTTTCTTATTTTTAGCAGTCATAACTCTGCCTGCCAAGAGCAAGTGATTAATCAGGTCCTTAAAATGACTTAACAGCTGTAAATCAAGTAGTAATTTTAAGAAGCAGAGCTCACGGACAAAAGAGCTGTTGCGTTTGCCAGGGAGCAGAAAGATATATTTAGTCCCCTCTGGATGCTAAAATTGCCTCCACATCAGATCTTTTAGAAGGTCAAGCTGATTATTCCACAGTCCTTGTCTGCATGGTGCTCCTGAAAAAACTCACTACCACTTGCATAGATTCCCACTTTTTCTGAGGATTCCCTGGTATCACAGCCACAAACTCTTTGAAGCTGGGCCTTTCTTGAGAAACCAGGTGGTGTTTCCACAGCCCATGCCCATGTCCTGGAGTTTGTCCTCCACATCTCTCTGAGGCTCCTGTCACTGCCTGCTTTTCATGCTGCTCCTTGCATCTTTACTTCTGCTGCTGCCAGGTCCATCAGCTAAGACAAATCAAACAATTCTGTCTGAAAGCAGTCATTTTTTCTATAATCACCTATATGTCTCCTTATCTTCCATTCCAGCACTCATGATTACTCTGGGAGCTCAGTTTTGCTCATTCTCAATATCAGGTCCAGTAGGCTATTTCAGGGACACCATACCAAAAACCATTTACAAGGTGTTTGTGGTACACCAGTGGCATGCCTTTTCCTGGGTGGGAATGGCTGTACTTACAAATGTGGCCAGGCCAGCAACAGAGGCTGTAGACTCAGAATAATGACGGTAGAAGTTGCAGAAAGAGTGTTCTCGTGTATCTACTGCCCAGCAGTATTTGACATAAGCCGACCAGGTTCCACAGCTGGAAGTAGAGCTAAATTCATCTTCCAGTTACTTTACAACTTCTATAGAAAAGGTCTGCTCCTGCACACAGTGAAGGCATCTCTAAATTCTTTAGGGTCAGATCAATCTTTCTGATGTCAAGAAAACATAAATTCTCTATTTTATGAGCTTTGCAATACATCTGCTGAAATGTTTTTAGCTATGGCTTTGAAATGCTTTCTTTAGACCACTATAAGGCATTTTATTTTTGCCTGAAACCATTTTTTAAGATCATTTTGAAGTCATTTGGACCCCAGCATTTCCTGAACAACTGTACTATAGTGACACAAGGGAAGTACTCTCAGTTAAAATCAATACCTGCATCAAAACAGCCCAGTCACTGTTATAGTGAAGTTTAGGTTGGGTTGAATAATGAAGCCTTTTCCAGATCTTCATTTTCCAGTTACCTTCCCTCCACTCCAGCCCTGGAATCAACCTTACTCAGATACTAACAGAGCAGCAGGCTATCTAGTTTCTCATTGTATCCCATAAATGATCTTCAACTGATCAGTAACTAAAAGTCTATCTGATATATAGGACCACCCAAAGCCCTTACACTAACATGTCATCATTTTGAAAAGGCTAATTGCTGACCTCCTTTCCTTTCAGGCTACAGGTTGTAGAGCATAGTAAGATTTATAGAGGGAGCAGAGCTCATAGGTAGAAAAAGGAGGTTCAGCATATAGGACTTGAAGAAATTGTAAAATCCAGGCTTATCATTAGAGTCAGATAGTGCCTTTACTAAGAATGCAAAAGGTCAACTCTTTAAAGCAAGCCTGTTACTGCATCTATAATACTGCCAAGAATGTAAAATTGTCTGCAAAAATACCATGGAATAATTCCGTAGCAAATATAAATCAGTATAACTTGACTAAAGTCAGCGGAGCTATGCCAGTTTACAATAGGTTAAGATCCGGCCTAAGATGGACATTTGCATGCATAAATCAAATAATTGCATGCACAAACTGATAGTTAATGTGATTTGCATGTGTAAGTGTTCACATTAATTAGCAACAGCACTATTGAACTAATGCATGTGGTGGTTTTTTCATGTGCAAACAGATGTACTTACAGACACTGAAGATTTTGATAATAATAATGTGGGGAGAAGAGAAGAGGCCTCTTACACCCTGAATAAACCCTTTTCTTCTCCCTCTCTCCCCACCCTCTGCCCTAGTATGGTCTTATAGGAAACACCCTGCTTTGGTAAAGAAAAAATAATACTGGAGTTTTGATGACAATGTTAGCCAGAGAAAGGGGAAAAAAATAATTCTGTGTTTGTTTTTGACATTTCTTTGTCAGTTTAATGTTGACATTAAGTATGGTTCAGTCTTGAAGGATATTAATAACATCAAACTTAACACAGAATGCATATTTCTACAGTGAAGGACAGCAAAGTGAACTGTAAGTCACGCTTGCGGGAAAGCAGACAGGCTTCAGAGAGGAGCGAAAGAAGTCAAACCCAAACTTTACTTTCAAGAGCCCAACACAGACTGCATGCACTTGAACAACAACAACAACAAATTATATTTAAGCATAACAGATGAAGAGGCAGTAGGCTTGAGCTGTGAACCTTGAAGTTTGCACTAAACTTTCCAAAAGGTTGTCTTCTCAGCTCAGCTGGATTACAAAGTCAGCCAGTTGCAGAGAGCAACACCAAACTTCAAGGTTCCCCAAAGCTTAAGTATACTGGGGGATACAATTTCAGACTAGCCCAGTTCCAGAAAGAGCAACTGAATCAGTGATATGTAGACAGAATGCATGAATTAATATATTTCAGCTGAACTCTTATAGAGACCCCAGACAGATAACAGAGTTTGAACAAAAAATTGCAAACTGCAAATCTGCCCATTCTCCTTTCTCAAGAATCAAAACAACTTCTTGAATTCAGCAAATAGCAAGGGTTAGAAAAGGGAAGAGAGGAATTTGTAAAAGTCAGAACATTTTTGTTTTGACATTTTCAAAATGAAATTTTCTGTTTCAAAGCACTATTACCAGATAAAAATGAACTTCAGCTTTACAAACAACACTCAAAGAAGCTGGAATAATTCAGAAAATTGAAAGAAATAAATTTTCTGATTTGGGCTAACTTTGGGCTATGTTTAGTTTGCTTATTTTGTGGCTCAGCTGTCAAACTAAAAATTGTCATTATTTTCAATAGCATTAATTCTGTACTCCAGTCTGAACTGAAACCAGTTGACATAAAATCCTGGGACAGGCTGCTTTTCAAAGATTGGTGTTAAAATGCAAACTAGAATGGGAGAAGAGAAATTATGAAATGCCAAGATGTCCTAACAAGGGTAGTGTGATTCTGTCCTCCAAACATATCACCTCAGTGTGCACAGACTGCAGATGCATTCAGCCTGGAGAGTGTTTAAAAAAAAAAAAAGGGGGGGCACTGGGTCGTTGACAGATTGCAATACACATTTCTGTCAAGGGAGATGAGGCTATGGAGAATGACTTTGCTGACATGTTCATGGCCTCTTATTTTTCTCCTCTCCATTTCACCACTCCCTTATAGTGCTTGCTGTGAGCCAGGGGATGAAATTTAAAATTAATGTAATACTTAGTACCCAATGGCAAACATTATTATTATTTTTTTTTATTTACCTCATTCTACATTACTGGCACAAGATTTGGAGATATAACGTAAAACACCTCTATCTTTGTATTTTCTGTCATTATCTCTTTTATATATGGATGACTGATGATCTTTATAGCATCTGTGCTCACTGTCATAGGAATTCTAGACAGCATGGCACTAAATGCCATAGCCAAACAGAATGTAAAGAGACTACAAGAATTAGGGAAGGTGAGCCTGTACCATTTTGTATCTTCAGGATTTAAAGGTGCTGCAGTCTTTGCTGTGGCCTCATTAAGGTGTGTTTTCTATACAACACTTTTCCTTTCTACCTTTACCAGGCTTCTCACAGTGTGGTCCTATAACTGAGGGTGTAGGGACTCCCACAACTATGCATACCCAGTATCAGCACTGTTACACAGTATCAACACAGTAACACAATTGAACCAATAACTGTCATATTTGACATACACGTTGTCATGCAAACTTGATAATATCCCCACCCATTCAGGAAGGGGGGAACATTTTGTTCTGTAAAGATCACATTAAAACTCACAAAAATCACAAGGATTTATTACAGAGAATTAAAAGAGACAAGCCAAACACTGTCAGCAAACATAGAGATTACTTGCATAACTCTTGGGGTTTGACCAGGCAGTGGATTTCCTCCTGACACACATCAAAGCTAAAGCTAGAGCTGATGCTGAGATATTGAGAGAAAAGCCATGGCGCATTGCTGGTGTGCTCTGCAAAGAGGTGCATGACCTTCCCCCCCATTCACATAACCTTTAAGACCTGATTTTTTTTCCCGTGTACCTTGTATAACCAAAGTATTCAAAACCCTTGCTAAGAAAACTCCAAAGCAACATATTGGAAAGAATGACTGACATTTTTTCCATCTTGTTTGGGGTAATTTTTGTTTGTTTGTTTTCCTGTTTGACTAAAGGTAACAACTAAAGCTATGAAGAACTTCCATTTCATTAACAAAAATACTTCTGGGAAAAAAAAAGAAAAAAAAAGGAAAAAAAAAAAAAAAAGGCATTAAAAAAGTACACAGGTGTTATATGTGTCAGAAATATCAGGCAATCAGCTCATATTAACCTGAATAATCTCAGTCATTACTGGAGTACTGAAGTGGTATGTATTGTCTTTTTCATCCTTTTTGCAATCATCCCTTTCAGTGTTTTTTTAACTTCATTAAATCAATCAATCAAGTCCACAGGAGGGAAAAGCTAGCAAAAAGCTTTTATTAGTATTGGTGAACACAGAGGCTTATTAAGGAGGAAACAGTCTCAGTAGCAAATTGAGAGGAAAATAGAAATGTAGAAGGAACAGAGGTAGTACAGCATCATATGTTGTTGTTTGTTACTCCTTTTCAACTAGTTATAATATTTGCTATCATCTTTTCTCATACTTAGGTACTTCTTATATAGGAAAGCTATTACATTTGTCTGACTAGAGGTTAATTTCTCGAAGAAAAAAGTTGAAACCCTAATTTATTTTTGTGGTTCTCTGGCCTGAAAATACTTCCACTCTGGTATATGAGAGAGAGGTATTTCTTACTTTGGGTGACCTACACAGAATAAGACCAAGTCCTGTTGATTTCTTAGAGTTCCTGTTGATTTATTGAAAAGAGAAGTGTTCAGATGACCTATCCTCTCACTAAAACTGGCAGGAACATATTGATATACAGGCTTCCAGCAAGTATCGTTGGAGCAATGTAGCATTAGCAAACACTGCCCAGATGCCTTACATTGAGGATGCTGCTCTTGTTAGTTCCGGAAAGCTTTTTTTAACCCCTTTTCTTGTAGTGGGTGGCTTGGGTAATGTAAGATCTGGGCAGAAACAGGTGTTTATCTGTAGTGCTAAATGCTCTGTATTAAAAAAAATAATATATTTACAAACCTTCTCTAACCAGTCATTTGCCTGTAACTGAACCTGAATGATAACTCATAATTTATACAGATCCCCTGGTGGGAACCGAGGGAAAGGTGTAGCATTCGGCAATGTTATGTGTTTTTCCACTTACACATACACTCTGTGTGTGGAGCAGCTTACTGTGCCTACTGTCTTTCTGCATATATTGAGCACATCTGTGAAGCTATCCCTTTTGCAGAACCCTCTGACTCTCCAAATGTAAATGATGCTGATTTTTCACAATTGATTTATGTTTATAAATGGTGGATATTGCAGAAATGCTTATAATATAAATGTGGTAGGTGGGTCCTGTTCAGGATTCAGTTAGGATTTTCTGTATTTCCCTTATATTTCAGGATTCCCATTTAGGGTGTATCTGGTTGTTCCTATGGGACTGACTTTGAAGAGTGTTTTCATGTAAGTCTAATAAATCAATAAACATAAATATGTTTATTAAGAGTGTGCAGATTTACACTTCCCTTCATATCCCATAGAATATCTCTCTGTCACTAAGATAAATCATCTTCTGAGTAGAAGGAAATTTTACATCTGTGTTCTTTAAAACACCAGAGACTACCAAAACTCTTCAGCAACAGTCTTTTGTGACAAATGTGGAGGCTTGCAATGGAGGACAGAGACATGCAGAGCTGTTCCTGGGAATTTTCCTCTCATTTTTAATTGGGCCCAGGGGTCTGTTTGAGCCGGATCTGTGAGATTTTGCATAGGATCTACCACAAAATTGTATTACAGCATTGATGTCCTGGAAAATGACCATATATCTGATATCTGATTACTGCCTGTGTCTGGTGTTGTGAATAAGAGGAGTTTGATCAGGAGAACGGAGTCCGCAAATCTGACCAAGATGCTGCTGCTGACCCCAAGGACATGCATGTCCACATACTCTTGGCGGATAAAACAGATGTAGAAGAAGCACATCAGTGCCTGACAATCTTTGCAGTGTGGAGGCTGGTTAGCACACTTACACTCACCATAACCATGTGCCTGCTATTTCTGCACACCCAAAATACAAGATATGCCCAGGAACATTCTGAGATCACAGTGTGTATCACATGAGTAAATCAGAGCCTGGAGGAAAGGAATTGAACCTTTTTCAGGACATTGTGAAACTTGCCAAGAATTTCACAGTTAAATTGAAACCACCTAAAAAATTTTCTCAGCTTGTCAGGGTTTATTTATACCCTCTTCAGGCATACTTCTGTCCCCTTACTACTAGATTTTGTTTAACTGGAAAATGAAAATCTAGGCATATTCTCCATTTTGATCCAAAACTCGACTGATGATGACACATTTTTGGATCCTGACTGATTCTTTTGTCATACTTTTGGCAATAAACTGTATTTATTCTTGTTGTGCCTAATCATATATGCTAGTAATATCTGGGAAGATATTGGCAATGTAAGTGAGACAGATCTGAAGGGCAGATGATCAAAAATTTTAAATAGCTACCCAAGAGGGGGAGTGCCTGGCAGAGAGTTTTGCCATATTAAAAATGTTTAAGTGCTAAATGTAGTTATTCCAGACAGAGATGTATGTAATATGACCACCCAGAGCCAGAGAAGAGAATTACATCCATGGACAGAGTACAAGAGATAGGCACAAAGTGAGAGAGAGGCCACTAGTGAAGAGTGATGCATTAATAATGGCTGACTATTAAAATGAAAGCCTCACATTTGGTCCTCATCT
Organism: Stictonetta naevosa; assembly: GCA_011074415.1. Lineage (NCBI taxonomy): Eukaryota > Metazoa > Chordata > Aves > Anseriformes > Anatidae > Stictonetta > Stictonetta naevosa. The sequence continues at coordinate 32,219,374 of CM021698.1, forward strand.
GCACTGGCAATAAGTCCACTGGTGTTGGGTGTTGGCAATGGTGTATAAAGGGAGAATTGGGAGAATTGGGCTAAGAAGTAACTTTGTTCCTTCTTTTCTCCACTAAAGAATGCTGACAAAAAAAAAAAAAAAAAAAAAAAAAAAAAAAACACTCACCAAGATCCAGGATGTTGTCAGTGTAACAGTGCCTATGGATTAGTCACCAATAACATTTATTTACCCCCCTGCCACAGCAAGGAGGGCACCACTGGACCTCCCCTCCCATGGAAGGCAGCTACCCCTCAGCAGTCACCTTGCTCCTCACAGTCACCTTGGGCCCTCTTTGGTGCACTGTGCAGGGGGCTACGCTGGTGGCCACCCACAGAACCATGCCCCAGGCCCCAATGAGCTATATCCACTGCTCTGGAGGGGATTTCAGAGACAACCACTGTGCCAATGCTGGAGCCTGGATATAATAAATATTAAAAAATAATGAAGAATTTTAATGATAAATAACAATAAAGAATAAAGAGTAATAAAGATTTTGGATTATTCTATCCCATGTTACCCCATGTTTTATAGACTTCAAAGTTGTTATCTTTTTATAAGCCAGCAGTAATTCACCACCCTATCTTAATAAACTCTTACACTAATAATTAAAAGGTAACAGAAGGAGCCACCAATGACACTTCCAATAGGAAGCATTTCCAAAAGGTAACTGTTGACAATGGTATTCATGAGAATTGCAAGTTATATTAGCTTCAAAGACAACATAGTCAGCAGATGTACAAGAAGCTGGCCCAATTTTAGTTTCTCTCTATAAGTTGACTTGTATTGAGCCACATTATTTTCTAATGTAGATGTAACCAGCAGAGCTACCAGGTAACATGACCAGAAGTGGCTGCTTCAAGACAAATCTGCATGCTATAGGTGAAGTAGGTTTCAACTTGACTAACAGTAGCATATTATACCCAAAGCCTCCACACTATGTGCCAGGACAGTGTCACATAAAAAGTCAAGCCCGGGATTCAATGATGAGGCATGCTGCAGTTACAAAAGCAGTAAGTGTCCCTACCTTGAGTTTCCAAATTCTGACACAGAATCTTCTTTTCCATGAGAAAAGCCACTGTTCTCCACAGCGGTAGTTAGATTAAACTTATTCCTGGAAAATGAAAAAAGTTGCATTAAGTGTAAACCTGACCATTGTATACTGACTTGTAAGTTAGACATTCAAATAGCATTACTTATATAGTGTTCTCAAACAGCACAGTATGCTGCTGTTGCTGGAAAGCTGGAATTAAAGCAATAGGTTGATTTAGTACATCTCCTGAATGAGCCTCACATAACTCAGGACATACATGAAGAAGGACTAAACGGTATTGTTGCTTTCTTCTGACTGCTGTAGGAGGACAGCCATGTATACAATATCTCCAATGACTATAGTCTGTTTAAGCCTACACACTGCCAATTTCCATACTGGTTGGCAGTGAGACAAAATTAGCCGTTTGTTTGATAGGTGAAGTTGTCTTTCTGAATGATGTTTGAAAAAGCAAAATAATCCTTTTGCCTCCTACACCTGCAAAAACATAAGCAAGACAAAGAAATAAAATTTTAAAATATCTGCTTTCTGAATTCTCTTTGAAGGCATGTTTTAGTAATATATTTTCATGCTTCCTTTTTAGAACTATAGAAGTGTTTTTTGCTAAAATATGTTTTTCTGTCAAAAAGTGACAGTTTCCATTAAAATTCTGTCAGAATCTGAAAGGAATTGGTGACACTTTAGCAGGAAAATAAGGGAACTGCTTAGATTGTAGAAGGCTTTTAATCCCTTCTTTGCTAGATTTGAAGATGGCAGAGAATAAAAATAAACATTTGTTTGGTTGGTTGGTTGGTTTGGTTTGGTTTGTTTGTTTGTTTTCCAGTCCTACCTGCTCAGCATTTTGGTGGAAAGGACTGATTTTGTGTTGTACACAGTCTAAAAACTGTTCTGCCATCCCACTTTAGGGCCCAGTGTCTCAGAGACTGTTACTTTCTTCTTGCTTCACAAGAGGAGCAGGCCCTCACTGTTTTTTGTCACTGATAAAAGGCAGAATCTGCAGAAAAACTGTCTGAGAGAAAAAAATACTTGATACACAGAAACTATGCAAGAGGACTTCTGTTATGGCAGCCTGTGTAGTACCTTGCTTTTTTCTCTCTTTCTCTCTTTTTTTTTTTTTTATCAATTTCCCCCAAAGAACTGTACTATACCTAATATTGTGGTTGTCTCCTTTTATTGATTTTTTTGGTCTGTTTGAAACTGTACTGGGACTTGACATCAGCAAGTAGTTAACCAGTGATCAAACCTCTGATTCTAAATAAAATGTGCATGTTCTTATTTCTAACTTTTACCTCCCCTTGTTGAAGACTTCCCTTACAATGAAGGAAATGGAGGCCTGAAAGAGAGTTTTCCCCTATATGGGATATGAGACCATTCTTCACTCAGTATAAGGCTGCAGTTGCTTCCTTTACCGCTGGGCTCAGAGCATGCTGACACCTAATAACAGGAGCTGTACAAGTCATTCTATTAGTGGGTGATTATAACCTCTTAGCAAACATGTGTGACAGTTCCTGATCCTGCACTTCTTATTTTTGTGTTCTGGTGCTGTGTTCCCCTTTCACCTGCTCTGCTGTGTCCTCCCATCAGTCTCCAATCCATTCATTTTTTCCACAGAGGAGGAGACTCAGCCTAGTGGCCCTACCAGGCAAAGAACTATTTGTGCAGAATAAACTACAGAATTAGAGCTCCAAGAAAGTGAACTTTTATGGCAAGGAAAATATTTTCACTAAAGAACAGCGTGGCGTAAAGGAAATAAATAAATAAATAAATAAATCTGTATCCCATTATGGCCTTTGATAATCATAAAACATGATCTTTTCACAGTAAGTTCATAACCTATAAAAACAAAGTTCAGAACAAGCATGACTGAACTGAAGTGGAGGCTTTAATTATACACTAAACAACACCCTCCCTCATACTGCAGTTTTACTGGTGACTAGAAGATAACAAATCTTATAAAAAGATAACAGTGTCACCATGTCTTTGTATGATTTCCAAGAGATCATAGAGGATGGGCACTCAGAACACAAGTGAGTCATGTGGTATTTAAATCTTAAGAGTTTCAGAGCCCAAAGGCTGATGTAATTATATAATACTGTTCTATCTGAGTGTTTTAAAATTGTTCGGCTTCAGAAGGACATCTCACATTCCCCTGCATGGAGACATATGAAGTCAACTTTAGCCATCATTTTCCATGCAAACATTGAGCAAATTATTTTCCTGGAAGTGTTAAGAATGTAGCGTCAGAACTAAAATTAAAGACTGATTATAGTAGAATAAAACTGGAGAACAGCTAATAAGGGTTATTCAGAACAGTTAGTCACCATTACACCCACACCAGCATTTTAAGAACTTCAGGGCATCTGAGCATAACAGAACTACGCAGGTGTGCAGTAGACTCTTAATCTGACATAAGAATTTTAAGGTAAATGTCTAAATGGATTTGCTAGTTTTTAGAACCTATGCAGCATATAAGCATTGTTGATCACATCACATTTGATGGGAGCTTACAGCTCTACGACATTTCTTTTGTGCATCCATCTCCCTCAAATGTCTCCATCATACAAGGTTTGTCCTTTAAAAACAAAATTGGACACCTTAGCGTTTGTCAACAGGTGTGGATGAGGGAAATACAATTCTCCTTAGTCACCCTGTGAAAGAGCAAGACTACAATGAGCTGCACTGGAGATTTCATTATGATTTACAGGGAAGTACTGTGAAGTCTTGAGGGGTTTACGGTGATTCTGCCCCTACAGTTAATAAACATCAGAAAAGTTCCCTATCAACAATTTCCATGTTACTTGCAATAGCACTTCTCAAGGTGGCTCTGAAAAAACACATGTAATTTTCACAATTGATTCACTGTGATTGCTAGTGGTACTTATTACTAACCTACTGAAGCTGAATGTTGCTGATCTGTTGTGGTGGTTTTACTCAGGTGGGCAGCCAAACTTCACCACAACTGCTCTCTCACTCCCCCTCCTAATAGGGAAAGGGGGAGAAAATACAATGAAAAGGGCTCAAGGGTTGAGATAAGGGCAGGGAGATCACTCAACAATTATCCTGACAGGCAAGGCAGACTCGCTCTAGGGAGATTAGTAAAATATATTGCCTATTACTAACAAGATAGAGAAGTGAGAAACAAAGGAAAGACACTAAAAACACTTTTCCCCATCCACCCTCTTCCACCTCCTGCCCCCGAAAGGTGCAGGGGAATGGGGGAATGGGGGAATGCGGGATGCAGTCAGTCTGTAGCACTTCGTCTCCGCCGCTCCTTCGGAGCAGGGGTAGAGATCACCCTCTGCTCCTACTCCACATGGGGTCCCTCCCACAGGATGCTGTCCTTTCTGAACTGATCCAGCAGGGGCTGCCCACAGGCAGCAGCTCTTCAACAACTGCTCCCACATGGCTCCGTACCACGGGGTCCATCCCCCAGGAGCAAACTGCTCCAGCACGGGTCCCCCACGGGTGGCAGCTCCCCCCAGACCCCTGCTCCTGCATGGGCTCCTCTCCATGGGCTGCAGCTCCAGCCCGGGGCCTGCTCCTGCGGGGGCTCTCTATGGGCCGCAGCCTCCTCCAGGCCACATCCACTTGCTCCAGCAGGGGCTCCTCCACGGGCTGCAGCGTGGAGATCTGCTCCATGTGGGACCCATGGGTTTCAGGGGGACAGCCTGCTCCACCAGGGACCTCTCCACAGGCCACAGGGGAACTGCTGCTGTGTGCCTGGAGCACCTCCTGCCCTCCTGCTGCACTGACCTTGGGGGATGCAGGGCTGGTTCTCCTCCTTACTCTCCCATCTGCTGTGGTGCAGCAATTTCTTTTCCCTTTCTTAAATCTGCTCTCACAGAGGTGCAAATAACATCACTTATTGGTTCAGCTCTGGCCAGCGGTGGGTCCCTTTGGAGCCAGCTGAAACTGGCTTTTTTTTAACAAGGGGATAGCTTTTGGATTCATCTCATAGAGGCCTCCCCTGCAGCCCCCCGCTTCCAAAACCTTGCCACGTAAACCCACTACATCTGTAATAAAACAGGATGAAGTTTTCCATGTTCAGCTTAAAAAAAATCATGAACAAGTTGCTGATCAAGAGCAGGTAAGCTGTTATTTTGCTTTTCTTCAGTATGACTCCATTGAGACCCATAAACTTCTACCAGTTTACAGCAGATAAGACACATAAACTATCGTCAGCTCATGTCAGGCCAATTTTACCGACAAATAATTCCAGTTGATTTAAGTAAAATGAAATGCTACTTTCAGCCTCTGGATCAAGGAGTTGGAGACAGTAAATGGTAGTTCAGCTTCAGCAACTGACAGAGTTTAGGGTTTTAGAAACCTTCCTTAACCCTGTGGTTTGGTCACGTCCCTTTGGCCAGTGTCACCTTCCGTCCTTGTCACTGTCCTCTTCAATGGGGGATGTACCTGGACTGTGATTGTGTTATCTATTGCTGCTACCCAGCAAGGTAAATCAATTATCACACTAGGTCCATGTGGCAGCCACAGAGACAGCTGCTGTTCAGTATTTCCCTGTCTTTTCCAAGGAAAGGAGCACCTGTGATTTTTTGCTGCAAAATCCTCAGAAACAAGAAAGCTTGTACAAAAATGCAGAGTTCCTTAGTGATGTACCAAGAAACAGGGACAAAGTAGGACTGAAGGGAATGATTTGATCCAGTGTGGATACTCCAAGTGGAACCACAAACTTTTGTCCTTGCCCCAGTGAAAATGTAAAGTGGGTAACAACTGATCAAGTTTCTTATGTTACTCCACCATGCACAGCTAATTGGGTTATTACCTTGGCTACTTGCACAGAAACACATTAATCTAATACTCTGTAGGGCAAATGTAGGAAAGCGGGGCAAGTTCTATGCTTATTTCAGTTTAAAAAATAGTCTCCTGAATTTATTTGTACTTCTCTTCCAGTTTTTAAATGTTTAGGTTTCAAAATTGTGAATTTTATTATAATCCTTAATTCCTTTATTTCTATTTTGTGTGGTTAACTTTGCTAAGTATCTGTTTTGTCTAATACAGCTGGGAAACTTTTCCCAAAATTATAATTCTTTACTGTCTTTTCACCCCTCTACCAATTTCCTTAAATGAAGATAAATTGCAGCCATCCTCATAAAACAAACCAAAGCCCAAGGTGTTATGATCTGATGAAACTAAGTGCTCAGGAATTTTTTGAAGCCACTGTAGACCTTGTTGAAGCCTGCTACCTGCCATTTTAATGCAAGCAGATATTTCTCTACTTTCTTTCACTGTAGCATTTTTTGATGTATCAGAGTTTTTCAGGATGCACCCACTATGTACTGACATTGAAATTGTTCAAAAACATACTGTGTACAAATCAAATTGTACAAGCTTGTTTTTCAGAATGTGTGGAAGGGAAACTTGGGATTCTGGAGGCTTTGGGGGTATTTTGGTCTTATATATTTGAATGAAATTAGATATTAAAATCTTAAAAGCATAGTTAGACTGGTGCATGCTAAAGTCTTTACAGTTCAGCAAAAAACAGTATATCTGACACAGGGGGATGGACGGTCATGACTTTCCTTAGCACCAGGGAAGATCTAGAAGGTGATTTCAGAACTTAACACCTTGACAACCAGATAAAGACTTCAATTGCTGGCATCTGGCCCAAAGATCTATGATCTTCATATGAGCAGTTGAATCAGAGCAAAGTATGCATTAGTATGTGACCCTAGTGTGATATTTGAAAGACCATTCCTGTGTGGACTGCACTGTTCTAGTCAAGATACTGATTACCTAAAATCACATTGAGCAGCATTTTATTCATAGTTTCAGATGACATATGGGACTATGTGTAATTTGTATACCTAGTTGTATTTTAGAAGAGAGTCTAATTTAAAAGTTCCTGTGGACTTCAATGAGATCATAAATCACCCCTGAGAGTATGCTGAAACATAAGGGTGGTATAGAAAGTAATTTTAATACATCTTCTACTGTTAATTTAATGTTACTCTTTCAGTACTTACTTAGTGTAAAAGAAAAGCAAATCAACCAACCAACCAACCAACCAAACATAAAAACAAACCACACAGCTATTTCTTCAATGCCCATCTAAGCTACAAAAACAGCAGCATGGGATCACCACCACCAGACTCTAATCTTACTCCTCAGAAGAGGCAAAATATCTCTCAATAGATAACTTGATATTTTTACCCTACATTTTTGACAATGTAATTTTCCCTAAATAGATTTTGGTTTTCTGGGAGCAAAAAGATCTGTAGCCATTCCTCTCCTGGATTTTCACCTCAAAAAATTGGGCTCAGGGTCACAGACAGCCAAGATGCTCAAAGCTGGGCTATGATTTACCGGATGAATGAGATTTGACAGAATGTGGCAGGAAAAAAAAATAAAAAACACCCTTGGAACATAACTGCAGGTAGCTATGTTTTAAACTTGTTTGTTGTGTGTGTTGGTATGACCAAAAACTGAAGAAAGTATGTGCATATACTGCTCCCTTAGGAGAAGTATTTAATTTACCAGTGTTTCTTGAAATGTCTGGGCTTGTCTGAATAGGAAAATTTACCAGCTCAACTATAACACTGTAATTCCCCATGGGGATGAAAGGAGCAAGTGTGTCCATAAAGACAGTTATAGTTCTGGAAGAAAATTTCCCCAGATAGACAAACCCTCCAGTTTTTCCCTGGAACAGGAAAATTGAGACCTGATATTCATAAGACATAACTGATGAAGTTGCAGCACAGTGATGACACAGCGGCTTAACCTAAGGGGAAAGAGTGAGGGAGTTTGTTCATTAATTTACATTATATCCTAACATATGCAGGATTATAATCAGATATTTTGGTATTGTTTTGTGCCCTCTCAAAGCTCTGTGCACCTCAGTTTTGTTTGGATTGCACACTGATAGTGTGAACCAAACTCATAACTAATTTATCTCATTAGAATCAACTTCAGAAAGAAGCCTGTGCCAGTGTGTAACTACAAATGCAGAGTGCAGCACTGTATGGGCTGCTGCAGAGAAATTTTACATTCCAGCCAGACCCATTACAACTGTCGACAGTGCCAGATTTTGACACCAGACTTACCATGTGCAAGAGGCCTTGTGCTAAGATCCCCAATGGATGCAACCCATCTTTCTGAAGCAGACCTACAAAAGCACACTAACATTATCTAGTCAATGGCAGAGGTGTCACCTGTAGATGCCTTGCAGACTTACAGAAATAGATACTATCAACCTCATTTGCCAAAATTTGTATACATAGTGTTGCCTTTTAGAGACTTTCATTTATTTTCTTGACCGAATGAGTAGACACATTATAACTTTTCTTACTTTTCTTCAGGTGCTAGGACAAGTTCTTGTGAGTGCCCAGAATGGAAGGACCTAAGTTATGTTCACTTGCTGGCCATTGCCAGCACAGTTATTCTTGTGTTTAGCAATGGAAAAATAATAGAAATTCACCATCAATGAAGGCAAAATATGAAGCGTATTTTAGTTTAGTAAATGCATAAACACTTCCATAAAACATCAGTAGCTTGAGGTCTTCTCTAGAAATAGCTGTCAGGAAGAAAAATGAAATGAAATGAAATGAAATGAAGAAAAGAAAAGAAAAAAAGGAAAGGAAATGAAATGAAGAAAAGAAAAGAAAAAAAGGAAAGGAAAGGAAAGGAAAGGAAAGG
>CM021698.1:32228204-32293837 GCA_011074415.1 Stictonetta naevosa
GTAGGAAAGGAAAGGAAAGGAAAGGAAAGGAAAGGAAAGGAAAGGAAAGGAAAGGAAAGGAAAGGAAAGGAAAGGAAAGGAAAGGAAAGGAAAAGAAAGGAAAAGAAAGGAAAAGAAAGGAAAGGAAAAAGAAAAAGGCAGTTGGTATCAAAATGGTGATGTCCAACCTGGTGGTTTTACAGTTTCGTTGTTGTTGTTGTTTTTCTATTATGCATGTCCTATATAGGACTAGGAGTCTTAACTTGATCAGTATTCTTCCCTTCAGAGAATAAATACACACTTCTCATATTGAGCTGAATATGAATGTGGGCTGCAGATAATTTTTCAGCTTTTCACTCAAGTGCTTTCCTCCTTTTCTCCTTCTCCATAAAATATTCAACTGAGCAGAATCCCTTGGAGCTAACAGTGACAGATATAATTAATAAGCTCTATAATCTTAAACTGTTGTTCTAGTTTTTATGTTAATTTTTGTAAGAGGTAGTTTAAATCATTAAACTGAGCTCTTGGTGTGACTGACTATAGTGATGGACCTAATCTGGAAGCTCAGATTAAGCAAATTGAAATTTGCAAAGCATTTTTTTCTGGTTTCAGAATAAAAATTGCTCGCCTTAAATTTAATTTAATATTCAGTTTTAAAACCATTTCCAGTTCCAACTTAAACTACTACAGATCCCTTTTAAAGCTTTGCATTGTATTCTCCTGAATTGTCTGTCCTTGGACACCCTGAATAATTTCTTCCCATGCTTCTCTTTCCCTTTGTGTAAATATGAATTACTGTTAGTTGCCTGTATCTGTAAAGTACCTTAAGTCCAACTGATAGAAAAGTGCTAATCAGGATAAAATACGATGAGAAATATTTGTCACAAGGCTTATACTTTGCAGAGAAACTTCAGCTTTTTGACTAATTAAATGTATTTTTCCTTTCACTTTTGTGCGTAACTACTAATATGGTTGGCACAGTTTGTGGTAACATGATTCCGTGTAGGTGCACAACCTCAAGGCTAAACTGGGCTTCTTTAAAAGGGAAATGAAAAGGAAAAATATGAGTTTTGTAATCATTTTTACCAGTCATTCTTCAGGGTGCAACAACATCAAAGTTTCATGCTTTTAAAAAAGATTTTCCTTTGGTTTCTTTCTAGAAGAAATCTCAGTTCACTTCCAGTGAAGTACCCTGCACTGAACTGGAAATCTCAACCCATAGTAGAAGACTATTGACTCCCTCGGAGATGCATATTGTCCCACAGTGCCAGCTGAATACCAAGAAAACAAGAAATGTTAATAAAGCATGTATTCCTGACAAACTAGGTAAAGTGTCTGAAAAACAGACTGCATAAGTGCTTAGTTTTTAATATCTTGTAATGCTGAATCCTTAAGTGCACTAAGCAATTCATCACCATTTCTACAAAGATCATGACTTTACGGATGGTTTAGAAAATGGTAGGACTTTTATTTTTCATTTATTGTCTGACCCTCAGTATTATTGAAGTTACATCTGAATATACATACACATATATATTAGTAAATGCCTTACTACTAATTAGGATACTTATGACTATATCAGAGGTTTAGGAAATTAGAACTCATTTAAAATAAATAAATAGATTTGGCAAAGCATTAAAGGTCTTTGAAATTCTTATGGCTAAATAATCTGTGCATATTTTTAAATAAAGAATAAACACGGCTGAAATACATAGGTAATGGTACGTGAGATGCTTCTAAACAGCATCTGTCAAACATGACCACGTGTGAGTTTAGGGTAGATAGATCTAAAAGAATTTACTGAAGCTTAACTAATTCACACTATGGTATACAAAGATGAGAATAAACACAGTCCCATCTTATTTGAAAGATTTATTAAACCTGCAGGTGGACAGCCTAAAGCAGACCTTCAGCTTTCTCACATAGGGATAGATTTACAGTATATCAAAATATAATGCATGCAATAGAATGAAGAGTTCTTGATCCATATTGCTTTAAAATAGAAGAGTGAAGATATTCACATTATATTAAGATTTGAAATTAATAAAGAATACAGAAACTTTTCAAGATGATTTTTAATATGCCAGAAACTGTTCAGGCAGCCTGAGCCAAACACATTATATAAAAATCTTATATATTTTTTCTTAGATACAAAGAAAAGCTACTGAATAATATTTTCCTGAATTTAGTCTGAAATACATAAGAATTTGAGACAGCGTCTGACAGTGTTTCTCAAGACTAACATTTATCTCCATCATCAAAAATAATCTGAAAAAGAATTGCTGAATATAATGATATTGCTTTTTTCCATTACAGTCATGAAACTGCAGCACTGAGCAGAGATTTTACTTTCATCCAGTATACACTGTTTTATGCAGAGCTCTTCTCCATTAAGAGATTTCATTATATAATTATATCATATTATTGTAATTTAAATATGCTCTTTAGTTACATATTATTTATAAATATTATTTATAAATATTATGATGTTATGTAAATATAGTATATGTGTAGTATAGAATAGAATTAATATTAAATAATAGTTGAATATATATATTATACCGAGATTTGCAAAGTTATTATATAAAAATTTTTATGTCCTTACTTTCTTATTGTAATGTTAACCAAGATAATGGGAATGTAAACAAATAAGCTAATGCCATTTTGCACAAAGAGGATGTTCACTGCAATTTTAACTTTCATTTACTCTTCATATACTGTATGATACTAGATCAAAAGAAATTAACTCTTAAGCTCAAAACAGGACTTCTACTGCAGTCATGGATTGAGTGAAACCTGCAAATATGTATAAAGGTTGCAAGTATGTGTAACTCTGATCAGTGGAGTTGCAGTGCTCTTAAATTAATAATAGTAATAGTAATAAACTGCAACAATTTTTGAGACGTGTAAAGCCTTCCAGAAAGTGGCAATAAAGCAAGCGCTAAAGGCTGGGCAATGCCAGGGCTCCTAGGCTGGTAGTCACAATGGGGCTGAAGCAGCAGGCCAACCCTTACACTGGGGGAAAAACACAGCAGGCAGGCTTTCTGCATAAAAACAAGTCCATGGATTCAAGTTGTGAAACATCCTCATTTTGCAGTGAGCTCGGACAAATCTAAAACCATTCACTAACTCAAAGCTGTAAGGTGACTTCTGACTTTTGCCAGAGCCCGTCACCTAGCCTAAGCATTCCTTAACCAGAAGGCTGGAAGACACCTGAGGAGGTCACCTGAATTGCCTTCAGCACCAAGGTGAGATCAGCCACACCAGTATCATTCATGAAAGACATCAGTTCAAATAGTTCTTTAAGATTTCCAGTGCTGAAAATGCCTAACCATCAGCAATCTTGTCTTCACTCTCCTTGAAGTTGAAAGGGTTGGGTTTTTTTCCTGATATTTAGCCTGAATCATCTTTCTGATCATTGTCACCATTTTCTGCAGGGGTCTTTCCAGCTAGCACAGCACACATCCTTCCAGAAATCTGTTCTCCAAAGCCAGGTAGCAGGATCTAGCTAAGGCACTACTAGTGCTGAGTAGAACAGAAGGGTTATTTGTCATGTCTTGTATCCTATACTCCTACTTAGTGTACCTCAGGAGGGTGATTTGCAACAGCATGATATTGTTAACTTGTGTCAAGATTTCATTCAACTGTAAACTCATTTCTTTTTTCCCATAAAAATGTCACCTAGTCAGTTATCACAGTTATCCCCCCAACCTGTGCTTGTGCAACTGGTTATTCCCTGCTGAGGCTAGTTCCTCTTGAATAAGAAATTCCTATTTTTTTCAGACAATTTATCCAGTTAGTCAAGATCATTTTGAACTAGAAACCTGTTCTCCAGCATCCAGTCTTTCTCAAAACTGAATGATATTGTCTACAAATTTAATAAGCATATTTGTTTTTCTCCTCGAGGTCATTAATGAAAATATTGAATGTTACCACAGCCAGGGTAAGCTTGCAAAATTCCATGTATGTATCTGCTAGCAGGAGGGATTCATAGAGAAGCAATTAATAAAAGTTAGGAGGTAGATGCATTTAATTGTTACAATTACCTCTTATAAGTCAGAACACTTTCATATGAATGTAAACAATTCAAATTCAAGCTCTGGTTTTAAAAATCCAAAGATGATTGCATCTGCTCTCATCTGAACAGTCCATTTCACAAGGGATCCATTCCAAAGCCCATTATAGTTAATGAATGGCTCCTATAAATTTCAGTGAGCCATGAATCAAGTTCAGAAAGAAGGCTAAACGTGATCCTTCACCATCAGTAAAACAAAGTTCTGCAGAAGTCAGCATTTTATTTTATTTTTAAGATTTTCATTAATTAAATTAATTAATTAGTAAAATTGTCCCAAATGATTTTTTTTCTCAAACCATACTTTTTGACCTAACAATCAAGGGATAAATTAAACAAAGGTTGATTTTATTATGCAAAAATGGAAGGGTAAATGAATAACCCACTCAACCCTAAATATTCAACTAGTATCTCAGTCTGTTCTGATGGTGGGACTTACCAGAACAGCACCAAGAGTTCAGGATCAGACTAGTCCATCTCTCACAGAATGCAAAACGGTGCATATAGAGTAGATATCCTACAGCCTCCAGCAGTCACATAATTTTGCAGTTTTGAGGCTAATCACTTGACAGCATATCTTCATAGTTTCAGAGATAGTAAACTCCCTGTAGAGGACTGCTGTGATTATCTCTATAATACTTACCAGGGACTTCCCTAAACTATTTCCTGCCAGTACTATATCTTATTTCTTTCGGGAAAAAAAAAACAAAACTAACGGTCAAACAAAAAGTGTTTAAAGAAAGACTATTAACAAAAGTTTTACTGTAGCCTTTGATGGTGATTACAATAATTGATTACTTAATTCCAATGACGATTTATCATCACAGTTAAAAATTTGCAACCTGGAGTTTAAAGAACATACAAAACTTTTTTGTACAAATACTTCACGTGTAACTACTTATTCTTGCCTTTCACAAATTAGAAATAAGTGTTCTTTCAGGCTTTTTTATGTTGTATCCAGTTGTTCAGTCATTCCTGTGGATTTTCACTGCTTATTTTTTTCTGCATCTTCCTTCAGTTACACCCTCACTAATAATATGACTAAATAGCAAACTAAGAGGCACAATCTGTGTCTTTTGACAAGGCAATTTTTTTTTGTTTGTTTGCTTGCTTGCTTCCAAATATGATCATTTAAATTACCACTTGATATCTGCAACATTCATGACTGTTTTTACATACTGCAAACATCACCAACATTTCTTGTTCTGACTCATTTCTACTGTTTGCACCATCTTTACAGATTCTTCCAAGTTAGTTTCTCTTCTTCCTTGCTGCATTCCAACACCTAATTCTGCATCCAACATTCTGAGTTTAATGACAAGTACCTGTTACTTTCTTTTTGTGTAAACTCATTCACACTAGGATATGAACAAGAGAGCAGTCACTGTTGGGAGTAGGGCAGCCCAGCAGTAATGCTGGGCATGAGACTGTCCTAAAAGCTTTAAGTGACAATACACACAAGTGCAAACATGACTGGTCTTTTGAGAGGGAAATGGCAGAGAGGATGGAAGGGAGGAAGAGGAAGACCATTGAGAGGCAGACTGGAGTCCCATCTCTGAATTTTTGCATTTCTTAAAGATAAGCTTCTCTTTCACCTTTGTTTTTCTTAGAGCTAAGCTTATAAATATTTTATTTTACCATATTGTTTTTGACAGTAATATTTGTCATTTTCTGAATTTCAGTTACCATGTTTGTCTCCTTTGGGATGCCTTACAAGTTAGGTCTTCTTTTCATCTCTCACTTTGCTCTGGAAACATTCTTTCTCTCCAGGGTGCAAGATGAGATTGTCAGAAGAGTTTGGCTGCCTGATTGCATAGTGTTGAATACTTGTTCTTATTTATGACAGCCCAGTGAATTGGAGGTCTACCTGGAAATATCTGATTTACATTATAAAATCTGGAGAAAAAAAAAAAAAAAAAAAAAAAAAAAGCCAGGCAGCAGTTAGGAACCTTTGGCTGAGACAGTGACTTACCCCACAAGTAGATACTGCTGCTAGTTTGGGCTCTCCGCCCTCTTCTCCTACTCTCTCCTTTCAACTTGTTTCAGATACTTTAGGAAACAAACTGTGGATATGCCTATATGGAAAGCATTTGTTTTTTTACAGAACCTCAGTTAGACATTTGCTGTGATAGTGGTAGTTTCAGCTGAGCTTTGCCAGAGGGGGATAGTCTAGCCTATGGTCCTATAGAAATAAACTTTTTATCTCACAGTAGGCAGGACAAGTATTGACCTGAGCACCCAGAACAAGACCTTCAATGTTGACTGAAGTCTTCAGGCACTCCCCCCATGCTAATAATAGTATATTAATTGTTGTTAAAAAGGTTTTTGTGTGTGTGTGTGTGTGAAAAACATGGGAAGGAGACAGAGAAATTCAGCACAGGAAACGGACAGAGAAATTTGATATATTATTACAGAGTTCACTTGTGATTTTACCTAGCTGCATCAGTATCTTTGATTTAATTTTAGTTCCAGAACATAAGTTTTGAAACTTTTGACTGGAAATTACTGTAAAAGTGTGAAAATATTCTCAGAAAAGTCAACGCAAAATAAGACTTATATACATTTGCTTAATAAAACAAATTAAGACTTATTGTTTTATAGAAATTACAAGGCTTTTTAATACATTCATATTTATTGTGATGGTCATATCTCCCTGTGTAGATAGGAAAAATGATCTATTTATATATACTACTTCCCTGTTAAATTTTGAAAGTACTCCAGGTATTGTATTTCTTTGAACTGCAGCATAATTCAGGCACATTTCCACTATTCTTGGAAGGATGATCAGAGCCTCACCTTAATCACTGGGAAGAAGCTACTTTTAAACGGCCCTGAATCCATCCTAAATATGCTGCTTTCAACATTGCTATTGCCTTGTCATACAAAATATCCCCATGGTACCAGTTTTATACTCCAAGCTTCCCAAGGGAAGGAATGCAGTTGGCACTGGGAGAAAAACTTGCAGTATGTGAGGTGCCCTCCCATCTGACAGAAGTGAAATCTAGGGTTCTGTCTGCTCAGAGAAATTTGCTGACTTAACTTGAACAAGCAAACGCAATTCCAGAATAAATAAATAAATAAATAAATAAATAAATAAATAAATAAATAAATAAATAAAATGTGGAACTAGGTTGTAATGCAATACTTTTTAGTACAACTGATGTGCAGTTTACTGACTGCAATTTGCAAGCCTTTTGTATGAGGTTCTGTGTTGAACATTCTTTTGTTAATAAACTAGTTTATGCTTCTGGGATAAGTGTACTACAATTCTCTTCTGAATATCTTTTCTTAGAATACTGCACCCATTACCTCAGTTCCATATACCAGCTTTTTGTAATAGGAAAGTGAGTTCTGGTCAATAACACTTGTCAAATAAAATGTAAATGCAACCTCAAGCAATCAAGCAGTGTCTAGTCATACCAGGACATATTCCTGTACTAACCAAAAAGTGTACAGATTACTGTGAGATCATGAGATTTTGGTTGCCTCTGTTGCATATGCCTGGTTAAGTTTGTCTTTGTTTTGAAGCCATGTCTTATGAGGAAAAAACAAATAATAATAATAATAATAATAATAATAATAAATCTCACATGATCAAACTGCCAGTCTGCCTATGTACATCTCCTCACAGGATCTTTTGTATCTGTTGGCTGGTTCAAGGGGCAATCAGCTTTCTAAAATTTAAATTGGCAACTCAAAAGTGGAGATTATTACTGTACCCCAATTTAAGAGAAGGCCAAGCTGACATCTCTTTACACATTAGATTATCTATACAGCATGGCAGTTTTTGTAAATGTTTCCAATGCAGAAGAATTCATCACAGCTCACATCTCTCCAGAGATACAGATCTCTTTGTGGATTGGCATGAATCCAGGAAAAATGAAACATAATTTGATCTCTGGAGTAAGAACTTAGCTCTACCCGTGTACATTTACCATTTAGATAAAGCTTGGGTGCAACATACCTGAAATTCTGCTCTCTTCTTGACTTTGGCACCTCTTCTCCAACCACTCCTAAGTCCTACGCTGCACATATCCTCTAAGTAGAGTCCCAGGCAAGTGGTGATCTCACAGGAAATAGAGATACACAGCTGATACATATAACGTCTTCCCTGCATGTTATGTGGGGACTCAAACAGAGAGTCCTCAAAGCATATAATCAGGATCAAGCTCATAAGAGACCTGGCAGGATAAGACACCAGACTGGTCAGCTCTACAGAGCCCAAGGGCGTGTGAAGAGATGCACATCTAGGCATGCAGGGACCTGTCAATTAAGGTGCCTATCAGTGCTTGCTGGCAGCAGCCAAGCACCCATGTTGTATTGCCTGTTTCTTTTCTCTTTACTGGGTCTTATCTTGCATCTTTTGGCAGCAGCAGGAAAAGAAGAAGAAAAAAAAAAAAAAGAAAAAAAAAAAGAAAAAAAAAAAAGAACTTGTCAACATTCTCTGCTGGTATTATGCTCTCTGGAAATACAGGTTATGCCTCACAAAGTATTGAAATGCCAACCTAGAGAAACCCCTGCTGGCAGGGGAAGTAGCATAGCAAAAGCTGCCTGGAGATCTAGCTGTAATCAAGCTCCCTGCTTCTCCCACCTGTCTTAAGTACTTTACCAGGGAGGCACAGCATGAATTTTCAGATCAGTCTTCAGCCTTGCAAGGTCCCCATAAAATCTGTGTTTCAGTGGGAATGAAAAGAATGTCCAGTAAGGACTAAACATAAGCTATGGCAGAGAAGTTTTTACAGTCAGGTTAGAGGTGGCAGCTAACAACAACAAAAACAAAAAGCAAGGGAAAGATACCAGCTTCAGACAGACCATGATTCCTACTAATAGAGGAGGTGTGGCTAAATTATGTGCCAAAAATGTATATAGTAGATGCAGCTATTGCCTTCCAATCCCTTCTGTACCTGTAGAAACTTGATAAATTATATGAAAGTATTTGCAACATAACTTTCTTGAATTAAGCCTGACTTCACTAATGCATTTTTCTCATCTACCAAATGAAAAACAATAATAATAATAAACTAATAAATCACATATTTTAAATATATTTCAGAAAGTAAACTGTGTGCTCAGCCCAAAACCAGGAATTGCAATTCACCGAGATTTTTACAAAAGACTGAACATTATTTTCTTTCATACTTGGTTCCTTGGTCATTCTCTCTTACTATTTCATCACCATATACATGATGGGAAGTGCCAATGAGAATATTGTCTGGAGCTTCTGTATTTTTTGAACTCCTGTTAATTCTGCTATTAGCATCTTGGTAGCAAGCCAGCAATCACATTATGAAACTTATATTTTTGCTTCCAAATTGCAAAATCAAAAGAAAACTGAAAAATACTACCTTAAAAAAGTCTTATTAACTAAGATCATTAGCCATATTTTAGTCTTGATTTTCATCTGTTATTGAAGTTTAATTTAAAGATATTGAAAGTAATTAGTCTGTCCTATATAGAGAATTTTATCAGTTTCTCCTGCTGTCTGTAACTGTGTAATATAGTATTACTGGAAATAGGAATTATCTTTGCCTACTCTACAGTTAAGAACAGAAAACATTGAGGCAAAAGGAGGAAGATCTTTTGTTCTGCTTATCTTTATTTCAGCTTGGACATATTTGTAATGGATGTTGTACATCCACTCTCTGACATGTCATGATGCTGTATAAAATGTACTCTGGAATATTTAACTGCCAAGTGGCTAGAAGGAAGAGATGTGGAAACTTAGCACCTTGGCTAATAATTAGAAGTCCATCATCCTTCTTGCCTGACTCATACAGCCAGAAAAATACTAATGTCTGCCACAGTGAGTGAAAATTAGCAGGGCCTGACATGAATATAAATGCTAGCCAGGTTGTGATTTAATGTCTATAAAATATTATAAATCCTCACATACCATGTGTTTTGTAACTGGGTACACAGTAGTTGTTCAGAACAGAGGCAAGACCCACATCGTGGTTTTGAAGTCAAGTGTATTTTTTCATTTATTTGTAGAAACAGCTCAGACTGAATTTTTTCTTTTCTGTGTCATTAAGGAAGAAGACGGAAAGGATTAGGCAAAACTACAAACAAATACATTGCACCTACTTTTTCAAGGAGGTCCTCGGCAAGTGCAAACTTTTCAGGATCCAAGTCTTTCAGAATTCACAGAGCTTTGAGAACTTTTTCCTAGTAAAGATGTGCAGTTTGCTGTGCTTTCAACTCGTTCATTCTTCTAAAAATTCTGTGCTTGGCAAAACAGGAGGTAAATTTACCCTGCAGCTGTTCCCACAGGTGTGGCTCCATTGACCACATAGAGTAGATGTGTAGTAGATGTGACCTCGTGTCAAAGTGGGTATTAGGGCAGAAGACTGGTTGCTGGAAACCCTAGGCTTGGTGCACGAGACTGGTAAGCCATGCTGGGTGCTGAGCAAGGGATGCATCGCTGCACATGAGTGACACCTGTGCTCTGCAGAGAAGTCCTGCTCTGGAGACCTCTAAAAGATGAGACCTGTGATTGTCTTAACACAGAAAATATCTGTAAAGAGTTAGCAGTGTGTTTCTGTATTCGGCAAAAGAAACAATTTAAAACTGCATTTGGCAAGTGTTTTCCCTGATCAGCTTTGTTCTTTCATGTGCGTGTGGTTAAGTAAATCCCCATTCTTATAGTGGTAGTTGTTGGACTATCCAAACCAAAGCAAACACACATAGCAGGCAGTGATACCAGTTCTTACTGACATTTTAGGTACCAATTTCTTACCCGTTAGGGATCTCCTTCTTGAGATAGCCTGTTGCCTGTTTAAATTCCTAATCCAGTCTCAGCATTCCCGGTTTTTCATCAATTTCACTTTGTAAGTCTTTTATCTATTTGGAGAAACCCAGCAATAACTATGGGCAAAGAGCAGAGGCTTGCCTGCTTTCATCTGTGAGAGCACAGGACTCACCAGGGTTTTGTGCAATTGGCAAGGTGTGCAGGCAACAACTTCACACCAGATGGATTACTTTAGCGAAGAAGAAAATCCTCATACCTGTTTCCAGACATTCATATCTGATCTTAAATTATGAAGATTAAAAATGAAAATAAAAAATCTGAAGGCTGGAAGGGAGGAGGCAACTGAAGGGTTAAAAGCTTGCAAGGAATGTGTGAGAAGGGGCAGCAGTGCAGAGGGGAAGGTCCCTGTATTTCTGAGCATTAAAACTGCCTCCCAGATGTAGTTGAAAATCTGACCATTGGTTCCGTGAGACTGGAGGCAAGAAAGGAAGCTCTGTAAGCACTCTGACACTTCGCTTAGCACTCCTGGCGGCATTTTCTTTGGCGGCCACCTTTCCTTTGAAAGCACACCTTTACTCAGCGTGCCCATTCCGCTGCACTCCCCCCCCCACCCCCCTCCCCCGGGCGAAAACCTCAGGAGCATCTGGGGGAAAATCTGCCTTCTCCTGGGGAAATCTTAGGGGACAGCACCGCCGAGAGCCCTTGGGGGGGCCGTGCTGGGAACCGGGCGAGCCCGCCCGGCCCCGCTTAGCCCTTTCCCCATCAGCTGGCAGTGGAGCTGGAGGAATATCGCACAGCGCGAGGTGCTCACACAAAACAAAGGAAAAAAAATAAAACTTTTGAAGAAGATTGCGGAGCTCGGGAGCAGCGTTAATTAAATATTAATTCGGGTCCCACGACGTGAAGGAGCTCAGGGACAGCGCGAGAAGGGCCGGACCCCCGGCAGCCCCGCAGAGTGCCGTCGGGGGGCGCGGGGCAAGGACGGGAGGGGAGGAGCGCTCCTTGCTGGGGAGAGGGAGAGAAGGAGGGAGGGAAGGATGGAAGGAGGGAAGGAAGGAGCTGGCCGTGATCTAGAGCGAAACACGACTTCTAAAGACACTGGTCGCTTAGCCTGCCGGTTTGCGGGGGTGCAGATTTCGGGGCTGGGGGTGGCGGCCCGTCGGCAGTCCCCAGGGCAGCCCAGCCCACACGCACAGCCCGAAGGTGTCGGCGAGGAAAAAGGTTCGGTGCCAGCTCCGGTGACGCAGAGGCACAGCGGGGTCGCTCCTCTCCTCCTCCTTCCTCCTGCGCCCCCCGGCAAATCTCCGGCGGCTCCTCTCCTCCCGCGGAGCCGCTGCTCCCGCCGACCGGAGCAGGAGGTGCTCGGCCCCCCCGCGGGCAGCCCCGGGGGCAGCGGGGCCGACACACACCGGGGGGCGCTGCGAGCCCACGGCAGAGCCAAGAGAGCCCCTCTGTGCCTGTGTCCGTGTGTCCGTGTGTCCGTTCTTGTGCCCCAGACGGGCGGGCAGCCAGGGAAGAGGAGCAGAAAAAGAGTAGGGGAGAGATGGAGGGCAGCTCTTTCCCGAAAGAAGGAGCCGGGAGGTGATGCGGAGGAAGCCTAGGCAAGGTGCAACAACTGCCGCCTGCCCCACAGTGTTGCCGGAAAAAAAAAAAAAAAAAAAAAAAAAAAAAAAAAAAAGGCTTCTCGCCTTCTGGGACGAAGTTTCTCATTCTTGCTCCGGGAGGAGTTGCAGCATGACAAGCCCACAACACCCCTTTCTCCTTCCCCGACCCGAAGAGAAGCCTTACTCTTCACCTGGAAATGCTCCGTGGCTGCTTTTTGCACTTTGTAGACTGAAAAACAGAAATCTCCCAATGCCAAGCCCGAGATTTGTCCCCACGAGAGGTGCCCATCAGCCACTCTCTCACAGGGAGCTACAGCAGTACAATTACATCTTTGCCACTCCAGGAGTAAGGCAGAGTCCTAGTTTGCTTCAAAACCCACAAGTGTAAAATGGAGTTACTCTTTTTAGAGTGTCCCAGTAAAGCTCCTATGTGATATTCCTTGCCGTTATCCTCTATTTCCCTAATCCTTTTCTAAAAAAGGGAGTAATTCCAAGTAGCAGTTAGAAAACCATAGAACTGGAAATGCAGTAATTGTCCTAAATGGCACGTTTTTTTCTCAATGCACACTTTCCTGAGGCATAACAATTTCCCCATACACTTCCGCAGACGACGGCCAGCTAGCTTGAAAAGATGTCGCACAAGCAATAGTCGAAAACTTGGGGTTCTGCATTTTAAAGCAGATATGTGATTTTCTCCAAAGAAACTTAGAGTATTTTAAAAACATACCTTTAGTACCATAAGGTGCAATGGGGCGAGCTCAGAAAACAGACCTTAATCTATGCTGAGAAACACAAGGCTATTCTGATACAGCAAAAGTTCTGTCCTTTTATCCTACCTGCTGCAAGCATGAGCAAGCACACACCTCATTTGTTCACACCTTTTCCTGGCTCTTTCTTCCCAAAGCTAAAGCAGAGGTCGCTTCACAGAACATAACTGAAGCGTGGCAGGTTTGGGTTAGTGCATATTTATAACCATTTGTACTGAAAGATTTGTTGTACTGCATCAAGTATTCCTACTCCACCGCCCCTATAGCTGTGAAGGTGTTGACGGCCGGATTAGCCGTCACATCCACAAATAAACCGTCTGGGATTTCACTTCTTACTTTCTACTTCTGCATTCCTAGACTGGAAGCAGATGAGAAGCCAACATCCCTGGCTCACAGTTTAGCCTCGGTAGGCACAGGCCACGGGTGGTGGGAAAGGCATGACGGCAGGCAGAAGCGAAGTGGTGGTTTAAATCATTTCAGCTGCGCACATCTCCCATCACCAGTCTATTGAAAATTTAAACTGGAAAATGACAATGAAAAGCCAGAATAATGGGAAAAGCAGGACACAAAATTCGATAGACATTGCTACGAGCTTGAAGAGGGGAGACTTAAAAGGTCAGAGAGCAAATGGGAATGGCCACAATCATCTGAAGGCAGTTGGAAGGTAAGTTGATGGACACCGGTTTGACCTGTGGGTCAGCAAACTAGTTTAACTCTACCTTGATCTGCACAACGCGAGACAAGTTCCCGGCTCCTATCAAACAACTCAATGCCCTTATCTGGAAGGGTTTAGTAAAAGTAAATCAACTAGTAAAAGAAGCTATTCAGCCTTCAATTGCTGGGTTTTGCTGCTAAAAGAAACAAAAAATATATGTGTCCTCACACAGCCTGGAACTAAAAAGTCAGCTCTTTCCTGGGAGAAGGATGAGTTTTGTCACCAGCTCTGTCC
Organism: Stictonetta naevosa; assembly: GCA_011074415.1. Lineage (NCBI taxonomy): Eukaryota > Metazoa > Chordata > Aves > Anseriformes > Anatidae > Stictonetta > Stictonetta naevosa. The sequence continues at coordinate 32,242,324 of CM021698.1, forward strand.
CGCTGTCAGACAGCCCTGAGACAGAGCAAGCTGCGCCCTACATACATACACCTGCAGGGTCCTGGCCGGAGGTAATTTGGTAGCCTTCTATTTTCAAGAGGATATTGGAGAAGCAGTACTAGATGTTACCTACCACTACATCTCCCTTTCCTTGTGGCTTGGTGCTCACCCCATTCCATCGGGACTAAAACCTCCAGGTAACGCAAACACCATCTCTTACTCCCACTGCGGAAATCTGGTGCCTCTACATGGCTCCACTTCCATGGCATTAAAATAAGAATAATAATTATTATGAAGGAAGAAAAAAATAAATAAATAAAAGCAGAGCAAACTGTTGCTTTGTTTCTGCAGAAAACTTTGCAGGCCTCCTATGGCTGCAATTGTAATGCCACAAATTCAGAAAGCAGCACAGAGAAACTCGGAACAACTCCTGTTCCCGGTGCACTCTCAAAGCCCCTTCTGGCCCCTACACCACGCACAGAACCGAAACCCCGAACAGATCTGGACTTGACTCCCCCGCACTTTTTCGCTCCGCATTTTAACGCCTGCTCCTCAGGCTATCGCTAGGAATGTGCTTTCCGTGTCTGCGCGGAAAATCCCTCTCCTATGCAACTCTTGTACTTCAGCCCCTATTTCTCGGAGCTCCGACAGCATGCTTCGCCTCCCCGTGTAATGCAGGAGGCCGGGTTCCTAACAGGAGTAACACCTCCCCCCGGAAAAGTGTCCACGGAATGGTCCCGGCACTTCTTGCCCAAACGCCAAGCAACCTCCGTAGCCGCTTTTCTACTGAGCAAAAAGCTCTAGGATTTTTTTAAAACCCCCCTGCGATTGCTACAGGGCCAGTGGCTAAACGGGAGCTCTGTCCCGGCTGGTGGGCAACCCGCTGCGACCCTGGGGACCCCTCAGCCCCCTGTTCCTGGGGGAAAAGCTCCCCCAGCCCAAGCAGGGACTTTTCGCGCACACCCGCGAAGTTTCCCACCCCCGAGACCTGTAAAAGTCACCGCTCGGCACTGCAATTGCCATCGCCCAGATGCAAATCTGTTGTCTCAAAATAAAAAGTCGCAGCCCGCTTTTTATTTTGTCCTCTGAAGAAATAATATCTTCAGGATTTCCACCTTCAATCGCCTTTCGCAAAGGAGCTGTGGCTCGCTGGGAGAAATAAAGGCAAACGACGAGGTACATGCAGAGCTGTCCTTCACCCAGTCAACTCAGCGAGAGGCACCGCATCGTTAGTTTGATTTAAAAATAAAAAAAATGAACCGAACCCAAAGAGTGTTAACGCCTTTCCTTTAGTTTCCTCTACCAGTGCATCACGAAAACATCCCGCCGGGTGCCAGCGAGCTGGTTGGAATACCTCAAAGCCGCTCGCATTGGGTGCTACGGTTTACAAACGGGGTTGAATTCGTTGCATTTTCCCTCTTAGATGAAACTCTAGAGAACTCCTCGAGTCACAGGAGTTCAAAGTAAATCATTGCCTGCAGCGATGGAATTAGAAAGAAGAAGAAAAACAATTAGCTGACCTAAGGTAGAATGTTTTATCTGGAGTTTATTAATACCATTTAAAATATTACAGATAAAAATCAATTACATTTCATGCATTTAAAATGCAAATCTAAAATGTTCCAGCGAAGGGCTTTCCATTTCAATGTGAAATATCCAAATTATTTCAACATTACAATGAGACAATTAGTTTGCAGCAGTGCAAACCGCTAATGTAGTGTCAAGGGTGTTTATTACCATTTATCGATATTATTTTCAGGAAATACACATAGGCCAACGTTAGTTCAGTTTCACTTGGACAGTTTATTTAATACATGGGTCGTGGCAAACCCACTTTATGAAATATAGGAGAACTCTCACTGTAACTATACCTGAACTGCCAGCAAATGCAAATAAGTACATGCTCCATTAAATTAAATGTCATTCAACATTTATCAAATATTGTTTGCTTAATTACAGTTGTATGCCTACCTAAATTAATATTCAAGCAAAACCTATATCCTGAAGTGCGATTTGATGTACACTTCAGGAAAAGAGTCCAGAAAAAAAAAAAAAATGCAGTTAACTAGGACTGCAACAATGACGCTTTCTCGTGACAGGAAAAGAAATAAAAATTAAAAAATTAAAAATTAAAAAAAAAAAAAGCTCAAGTGTACTTCAATATATTTTCAAATATTTACTGGAAGTAATTTACAAGAAAAATACTTTACAAAATCGTCTCCTGGACAACTGCTGCTCACACCGATACATTGGTGGAGTTATAATTAATTGTTAGCTAATCTAGAACGATTCCCCAGTTGTACAAACCTATAGGTTCGGATGTAATTTACAAATATTTTATTCTCCTATCCCCCTCCCCCGGCCTCTCTCTTTTTGGCATTCGGACCACTGCTTCGCTTGAAACCAACGATGCTTCTTCATTTGTTTGGAGTTTAAAAATATATGTCTTTGAACATAGTTAATTTCAGCGTATTTCGCGATTCCTGCTCAAACGGGAACTAGAACAAATGCGCTGGCAAACGGGATAAAAATTTGGACTTGGGGAGGTAAAAGATGTCTTAAAAAAAAAAAAAAAGAAAAAAAAAAAAAAAGGGGGGGGGGGGGGTGGGGGGGGGGCGAGGAGAGGAAGGGGGACGAATACACTCCTGTCTCCGGGAGCAGGAGGGATTTCATGGGTAAGGAGATGGGGGCAGCCCCGACGGCGCTGCGGGCGCTGCCGTCAGAGCCCGTCGGGGGCAGCCCGGGCTCCGGGGCGCCGCTGGTTTGTTGGCGCTGTGGGGAGGGATGGAGGGACGACGGAGAGAAGGAGGGACGGAGGGATGGACGGAAGGACGGAGGGACGGAGGGACGGGGGCCACGGGCCGTTTTCCAGTAGGAAAATGAGAGAGAATGTGGTTTTTTTTGTTGGGTTGGGGTTTTTGTTGGTGGTGGGGTTTTTTTGTTTGCTTTTTTTTTTTTTTTCCTTTTTCGACGCAGCCCGAGCCGGGTCGCTCGGGTCGCTGCCGTTCCCGGAGCCCACCCGGCTGCGGGGGCTGAGGCTACTTACGTGTCCGCGTCCCCGGCGCGGGGCTGCGAGCCCGGGGGGGCGCCGGGCCGGGCCGAGCCGTGCCAGACCGAGCCGTGTCGGGCCGTGACGGGCCGCGGCGGCTCCACGCCTCCCCCCGTCACTCGAGGCCGTTGCGGTGGCCGGGCTCGGGGGGCGGCAGCAGCTCCGGGGAGTGGCAGGGCGGGCTGCCGGCCGCGCTGTGCTCGCTGTCGGTGTCGCTGCCCTTCTTGCCGCCGGGGCCGGGGCCGGGGCCGCCGGGGCCAGGACCGCCGGCGCCGCCGGGGCCGCTGTGGGTCTTGACGTGCTTGCTGAGGTGGTCGCTGCGCATGAAGCGCTTGTTGCAGACGGGGCAGGCGAAGCGCTTCTCGCCCGTGTGGGTCCGCAGGTGCCGCTGCAGCTCGTCGGAGCGGGTGAAGCGCTTGCCGCAGAAGAGCCAGTTGCAGACGAAGGGCCGCTCGCCCGTGTGCCAGCGCAGGTGCGCCTTCAGGTGCGACGTCTTGCCGTACACCTTGCCGCAGCCGGGGATGTGACAGCTGTGCAGCCCCTTGCGGCGCAGGCTGGCCCCCGCCGGCCCCAGCCGCTCGGCCTCCTGGCAGTTGGGGCAGTCGCAGGTGGCCCGGCCCGAATAGCGGCGGGCGGAGGAGCGCGGCGAGGCGGCCAGCGGCGCGGCGGGGCCGCCGGCCAGCATGGAGCCCCCGGCGCCGGCCAGCGGCGAGGGGGCCGAGTCCGGGTAGGAGCCGGGCAGCACCGGCTTAAATCCGTCCATGAGGTGCTGCCCGGCGGGGCTGAGGAGGTGCGAGGAGGCGCCGCTGCTGAAGGCCGAGTGGCCCAGGCCCGAGTAATCCGAGTTGTAGCCGCCCAGCGGCGAGTGGAGCGACGTCTGCAGCCCGCCGGCCGCCGGGTGCAGCGAGCCGGGCAGCGCGGCCGCCCCGTTGGGGCTCTGCACGTCGAGCCAGCCGGCGCCCACGTCCCACCAGCTGGAGGCGCCCGCCGAGCCCACCTCTCCGGCGCCCAGCCCCGGGTGCGAGGGCTTGAACCACGACTCGTAGGGGTGCGCCATGCCCACCCGCGGGTAGATGCCCTGCAGCCCCTCCACCGACGTGTGCACCTTGGAGATGAAGACGGGCTGGTGCGCCTCCTGCCCCGCTGCCCCGCCGCCGCCTCCGCCGCCTCCGCCGCCTCCCCCGCCGCCGCCACCGCCGCCGGGCGCCTGGAAGACGGCGTAGTCGTTGGCGAAGGGCGAGCCGGCGGCCGCCGCACCGCTGGAGGTGAGCGAGAAGGCGCTGGAGCCCGGCGAGCCGCCGCAGCTGAACGAGTCCGAGACGAGCGCGGCCGCCGCCGCTGCCGCCGCCGCCGCCGCCGCCGCCGCCGAGGAGCCGTTCCGCGCCGCGCCCGGCACGCCGAAGCCCGGCAGGCCGGAGCCCACGGCGCCGCAGCTGCCCGCCGCCGCCACCGAGGAGGAGGAGGAGGCCGAGGAGGAGGAGGAGCGTTTCCACGGGTGGAAGCCTTTGCCGAAGGACGCCGCGCTGTCCGAGAGGGCGGACGGCGACGGGCTGGGGCTGCCGATCTTGTTGCAGGTCGCGGCGAGCATGGCCAGCGGCGTGGAGCCTACCCGCGGTTCCTCCTGCGGGCACAGAGGGGAGAGGGGCGCCCCGACGCCGTCAGGGACGGAGCGGCCCCGCCGCCGCCCGCCGCCCCCCGCCGCCCCGCTCCGCCGCCCGGCCCCGGGCACGGAGCTGCCGGCACCGCGGCTCTGCCTCCGAGCGCCCTCCCGGCCTCTCCTCGCCTTCCTCCAAAGAGGGGAAGGGCCGAAGGGGAGGGAGAGGAGAGGGGGAAAAAAGTTGCTCCTGTTACCCAGGCTTAAAAGACGCCCCCGGCACGGCGGCAGCTGCGTCTCTGCCGGTCCCTTTCGCCGGGACCCAGCCAGTCCCCGCTCCGCGGGCAATTGTTAAACAGAGAAGTGCAGGCTTAGCAAAGTGCTCCCTTCCAAAAAATGAAAACAAAAAATAAATACAAAGGCTTCCTCAAAGAGCCTTGCTCGCGCACCGAAGGTAATTAAATACAGACATCAATTTCGCGTATGCACACATGGATGGATGCACGAGTTCAACGTACCTGCTGCACGCGGCGGGCTGTGCAATTTTAAAGGGAAATAAAAAGCCACAAATATGTTGCAAATTAGAAATTGCACAGAAAAAAAAAAAAAAGTGTTTTTTTTTTCTTTTTTTTTTCCCTTCCAGCAGTCACATGGAAAGAAGAAAGGCCACTTCTCCGGGGGCACAGGAGCAGCACAGCCCATACGCTGTAGGTTGTCTCTACAAATGCCCTTCAAAACCTTTTCCTGCTCGCTGAAAAGTGACTCTGCCCCCTTTTCCCCCACTCGCTCTTTCTTTTCTCCTAAACTCGCTTGTACTTAAGTTAGAAAAAAAAAAAAAAAAAGAAAGAAAAAAAAGAAAGAAAGAAAAAAGGCTCAATAGAGGAGACTGATAGCCCCGGTCAAGACAGGGGTTATTTTAACCCCCTCCAATCACCACTAAAAAGAAACTAATTAAACCAGCAAGAGAAAAAAAACCCTTAGACTCACCCCTAGAAGTGAAGTTGCCATCACACAAAAGTGCCCTCCTCTCAGAGGATCTTTTTTATATTGATAAATCGGAGGCAGTGTTTTTTTTAGAGGTGTGCAATACAATGATCAGTTCCGCCCATTCCACCACAATTGTAGCTCCCTCGCCGCCTTTGAAGTGCCGCTGAGCCGCCGCCAGCCAATCCCCGGCCCCGCCGCGCCGCTCGCCGACGTGACCGCGTGAGGTCAGCGGCGCCGTCGAGCACGGCACGGCACGGCTCGGCACGGCACGGCTCGCACGGCACGGCTCGGATAGGCACGGCGTGGTTCCGGCACGGCACGGCTTGGTCCCGGCACGGCTTGGTCCCAGCACGGCACGGCTCGGCACTGCTCAGCACCGGCACGGCTCGGTCCTGGCACGACGCAGCCCCGTCGCGGGGTGTGGGGACCGGCCGCTTCTCGTGCCCTGCCTCCCGGTCCTTCCCGTCCCGGTGCCGTTCTCACCCGGTCCCGGCCTCCCCTCTGCACCCCGCCTGGCTGGCCGGGTCCTGTTGCCTTTCCCCGTCATCTTCTCAGCGACGTTGTCACCGTTTCGCCTCGTGCTCCCTCCCCGTTCCCGGTGCCACCCCGAACAATTTATTCCCCGAGGCCGGCCCCGGGGAATAACCCCCGCCTCGCTGCCCACCGGTCCCCGTAGCTCAGGTGCTCTCACCCCTCGGATTTGGGCTGCCAAGGGCCGTTCTCCCTTCCCCTCGCCCCGTTTCCGTGCGGTGGGGATATTGACTGTACATCATATCTATTGATCAAGGGGGTAAGGGACATTATCATACTTCGAAGCAAGAGGGGAGTAAATTAATGAACTGCTTTCTTTCTCTGAAGGCTGACGGTTACCATAAATGTCGCGTTTCTCTCCGCGAGCTGCTCTGAATGATTTTAGCCTGTTGAGAAGGCGTGACAGGCCAGCCCAGAAGGAGGAAGGGGTGGGGGAAGGAGGGAACTCCGTTTAACAAATAAAAAAGAATTAACTTCATTGCTTTGGTCTCCTTCTATAATGATATTCATTTTACAGACCTAATGCACACTTGTTTAAATTTCGGGTTTAATTTAATCAATACTATCACCCGCAAAGAGGGGAAGAACATTTCCCAGAGATACTCCCTTGTATGAATGCTTATTAACTTTTTATCTCCACTTCCTTTATCTGCTGGAGGTGGGGAGTAACTATTAAGACATAGATCAGAAAGCGTAAGAGCAAAACAAGCGTCGCGAGCCTTCTATTTTAGAGGAACAGAAAATCGCATTTTGTGGTGTGCCAGGTTGCGTAAAAAGATCGACACGCATTCCTTTCAGCCCCAGAAAGTCCCAGAGACCTTGCCATCCACCAGGCAAGGGGAAGGCGGCAGTGATATATCTTTTTAGAAGAGCCTCGCCGGGTGGGTCTTCCTTTCGGATCCATATTTTGTCTGCACACGCCTGGCCAGAGGAAACGTGTCCTTTCTTGATCCTTTTTCGCGTTTGCTTGTTTCGATGCTCGTCCTGGCCCTTTTTATTTGGGGCTAAAGGTTGCTAATTTTCAGCGCGCTTCTCCTTTAAAAGCCGTGTTGGAAATAGTGAAAAACTCGTTGTAAAAATAGTCTTAGGAGTCCTTACAAGGGAGCTCAACAGAGAGGGAGGAAAAGAGCAAATACATCAGAACTGAACAGAAAGCACAAAAGTACTGTCAGTGGCATCGTCCTGCTACTCTGATAGTTTCACTGAAACTGAAAAAACAGCAGCTCCTGAACTTTGCAAGCGGTGAGCTGATCTTTTCCGAATTCACCACGGAAACATCTGTAACCTTCCCCCTTTGTACACATTGCCTGCTGGGCAAAGGATTTAAGGAAGCTTACAATTTTGTTTGCATTTGCGTTATTGACCACTGCACTTAAGGGTGCAGTACATCAACATAATATGCAGGTTTGGGGGAGGAGGGGGGGAGCCAACAAGGAGAGGTTTTCCTGAAATTAATTAAAACTTTTTTTTCCCCCATTTGAAGTTTAATGTACGGGAGTAGATAAATGTTCGTGCTGTTTCTTGAAAACCTGTGGGATCCACTCTCAATAAAGCTAAAATCTATTAGCATTCTGTATGCATCTGCAGCATAAATTTCATTTGAATTTCAAATTTAATAAACCAGGAGGTTTTTAATCATCCCTGGTTTTATTTGTTTGATATTAACATGCTTATTGACCGGGTCTGTTGACCAGTTTGATCATTACAGGACAGCAAAAAGTTAATTAAAACGACCACAGCTCCTTAATCATATCATCTGTCTCATCCATGTCGCTCCCTTTATTACAGGCTATGATGGATAGTCTCCCAGATTAATTTCTCTGTTTCTTCGATTTGGACAACAGCTTTTGGGACCTAATTTACATCCTGGGAACAACTTGCTCAAGTCTACCTAACATCTTGTGTCTACAATATACATTAGCAATCTCCGAACTTGAGCCACGACGACAGCTTTCGCTAACCTTTATGGGGTGGGTGGTTGGGTGGATGGGGGGGGGGACACTTTCCTCTGAGAAATCCCCGGCCCTCCACGCCGCGGCCGGCAAGCAGACAGAGAGATGGATAGAGCCCCCTTCCAGGGGTCGTCGTCTGCCCGCACACAGCTCTCGAGGGCTGAGGCAGAGGTTGCTCTTGGGGGAAACCGAGGTCTCGCTGACTGTTTGAAAAGGCACACCGGAAAGATTAAACTGACCGCTGCCCACGCCGTATGTTGAATGTCAACAGCGGCGAGGGAGCGCATTTGGTGTCCTGGCGTTGCGGTGTGCTTTCTGCGGGTCTGTGTCGCCCTTGCTCCGGTTTAAGCGCACCCCCGTTACAGTCGGGAGCACCTAAAGCCTTCCCCTTTACACCGCCGTCCTCCAAGCGCCCAGCCGGGACGAAACCTTGGCTGGTGCATGCCGAGCGGCCCCCAGCCCCTCTTCCGTGGGAAAAGGCCCCTGGACGAGGGTCTTTCCCCCGCCCTCCCCCGGCTCCGTGCCCTGGAAGCCGCCCGCTCCCCCCGGGAGCCCCGCTGCGCTGCGCCCGCTCCCTTCCCCCCCCCCCCCCCCAAGGGGACGTGGAGGCCGGCAGGGTCCCCTACACTTGTAAGCTGTCACCTTGGGGAGTGACAACAAACTCTCCAGGAGCAGAAGGGCTCGGCTTGGACGGGGAGAGGAAAAAGGGGAACACCCCGTAAATGAAACAACCCAGCCACCGGGCAGCCCGTGCGCTGCCGGGCGGGCAGCGAGCAATGGTGATGCTGAGCGTCTCGATTTAGCGTTCATTCCCACCGCCGCATTGCTGTGCTTTACCTGGGACGTTTGTCCCACTTCCCGACAGGGGCATTTCATTGATCGCGACGGGCGACCGGGCACCCGGTGCAGAGGGGTGTGAGCGGGTGCCCGCATCCATCGCCCCGTCGCTTTTCGACGTGAATTCCTCCAGCCATGCAATAGTGCCGGGGGCAGGTACCTGCAAATCCCTCCCGGTTCCCCATCCCTCGTGTCCCAACCCTGCCACGGAACAGGGATGCGAGGCCTGGCTGCTCCCCCCGGCAGAGCCCGGGGCTCCTCGCCGAGCCCCCTTTTGGCGAGGGCACACGCCGACCTGCCCTCTGGCAGCCGCCGGACGGTATTCACCTAGAGAGGCGTTCGGGCGCTTATTTATTTATTCGTCTGGGCCTGTGTCAACGCGAGTAAATAAATAAATAAACGCGAGGCAAGCTGACCGTGCTTCTGAATCGTCCCTGTAATTAGATTAAGCCCGGGGAGCCGCCGTGCACATGTCGGTGTGTGCGTTCCCGGGGAGGAAGAGGCACCTTCGCACCCGCCCTATTTACACTGCCGCGGTGCGCCTAGATGCGATCCGCATCTCCTCCTTCTTCCCCCCGGAATTAATATATTTTTTTTTCTTCATCTCCCCCCCTACCCCTCTCCACCCCTCCACCCGCCCCCAACCCCGCTATTTTCTCGCCGTGCTCGGTTCCTAGGCGGTCATGTAAGTACCGGGAGGCGCCGGAGGGATGAGCGAGCCCCCGGGGCTGGGCGCAGGGCGCAGCGCAGGTGCGGAGCCCTGCTTCGGTCCTTCGGTCCTTCCTCGAACAGATTTGTTTGAGCTGCTTTTTTTTTTTTTTTTTTTTTTTTTTTTCCTCTTATATATCACTTTCTACCGGGCACCGCTTCCAGTTAAAAACTACTAAATTCTTCTCCTCGGCGATATTGATTTCTTTTCATTCTGCTCCGTTAGGAGAGGAGGTAATGCTTCCAGATTACCCCGCGTCTCCTCCAGACGGTTGACAATTGCAATCGCAGTTTCGGGAAGATAAATGTTACTTTGGGAATTGTGTTTAATTACAAATAATCTAGGAGCTGCTCTGGGTCCGATGGTTTAACCACACATGTGTTCAAATCATTGTAGAAGCTTTACAAACGGGTGACAAGATACAGTAAACGTTTGAAAAATCGGTGTTCAAGGCAGGACGTTCCCAGTAGACAGGCTGCCTGAAGCAGGGTCATGCCCCGAAGTACATGCTGCTTATATATAAGCGTATATATCTAAATATACATGTATTCCTGTGCATGTGTGCGTGTACATATGTGTGGTTTGTCCAGACACTTGTATAGACAAATCCTACAGCACCCAAAATCACAGCCTGCAGAGAACACAGAGGAAAAGGAAAGGTTTCCACGTATGTACGTATTTATTTATTTACATGTTCTGCCAACTGCAGAGAAGTGACAATCTGGGAAAAATTACAAAGAAAAGATAAACACGTCTTTTCTTGCTGCCGTTTACGAAGTGCAAGAATCCCTGGCGCTCCGAGCAAGACGTACCTTCGGAGTAAGCAGCCGGGAAGGTTTTGTCCGTGCCGGTTCACGCACTCAGTGTGCATCGCAGCCTTCTCTTGTTGTGCAGCTCTCCTGCGATTTGACTCGAGAGACCCTAATATTGATATATTTACTGTTCCTTTTACAATGTAGCTGCCACCTTTCCCTGTCGTTATTTGCCTATATGGCAGAGCAATTAGGTCGCCCCCCCCCGCTCCCCCCACCCCCCTTCCCCACCCCAGCAGCCTTATTAACTTGATGGGAGAGGGAGGGGAGGCAGGAGAGCAGCGGGAAGGAGGCAAGGTGGCGAGCAGGTTATTCCCTTAACCTGACCTGGCTGTAGGAGCGAGATGAGCAACACTGAACAGATGTCCCCATTTAAGCCATTCTTTTCCCACATGCCTGCTGGATGCTGCCACGGCGCAGGAAGCTTGCTGCAGACCTGGCCCATTCCCGGCCATTATGGCCAAGTTATTCTGGACCAGTGAGCACGAACAAAATGGGCTTCAGATCGCGTGCTTTAGAATAATTCGACTCCGAGCCCTGGCAAAGCCCCCTCCCCCCATTTTTTTTAAGTGCTGGTGGTGGGGGGGGGGAATACACGACACGGGGACGTGTTTCGGCTCTGATCGCAGGAGAAGAACTTCTCAAAAGATCGTTAGCCCCTTCCCCCTCCCTCTCTTCGGCAAATATGGTATAATTTACAGAGCAACTTAATAATCCGAGGGGCACCGCAAAAGCCCTTTGCGTTGTAAACCGCTTCTAATTACCTGCCAGAGCAATTAGCTGACTATCACGAAGAAATTAGATCGCTCAATGTAGCATAAATAATGCGAATAATTTTGTAAGGAGAATGGAAAGCGAGACCTGGTGTTTCTTTATAAGGAAATAACACCTCGTACTGTACGAACCCTACATGAACACATATTAATGTCTAGGCATGCACGGAAATGAATCCGAACATGAACCCTCTGGCTTAGATTCAGCACTTTCTTCATTTACATATGCGGGGTGAAAGTCGGCTTCCAGGCGTTTAGATACAGAGCTCTTCCAGATCACAGTAATTAACACATAGCGACTTCAATAGGAAAACCTGTTTTCCAGATGATTTTTACAATGCGGCTTTATGTCTCATTTGGCAGTTTAAATAGCTGGAGTTGTTTTCTGGCTGCATCTCCACTATCATCTGTTGAGCATATTTTGCCTAGAATACTGACCAAAACTTACAAGCAGATTTTTTTTTTTTTTTTTTTTTTTTTTTAATGGCTATGCCTAGAGATTTCGGGCGTTCTCTCTTTTCATATGGGCTAGTTCTTCGAGAAGATTTTAGGGGATTACCTTAAAAGTTGATGCTATCTAACAACCACATTTATTTTTTCTTCCTGTATTTCGCCTCGAAGGACAGAAAACCTTCGCACGATTCTCGTTGGTTGAATATTTTATCTCAAGAGGAAAATGTTATTTTCCAAATTACAATGTACAGGTAACAGACAGTCTGCAGGGATCGCAATGAACGTTTATAAGCACCTAAGAATTAGGGTTTTAAGTTACAGTCTTTGCGAGGTGTTCCTGCGCGGTGCTGGATCTACAGCTGCGGATTTCGGGAAGGAGAGTGTGTCCGCAAACTGCAGGCGCGTCGTGCCGTGAAAGTAACCTTGCAGACGAATTCAGCGCCGGCGGATTGCGATTTTCTGCCGTGGTTCCCCTTCCACCCCCCGGACTGAGGCAGCTGCTGGGCAGAAAGCTAGTCGTGAAGGTTCCAGAGCGCAGAGCAAGCCAGCCCATCCCAAACCACAGCTCGGAGGCATTGTGGGGTTCGGCATAACTCGTGAGGAGCGCTCCGGGTTATGGATAAAAAAAACTAATTAGTCTGATCTTTGATAAATAGAAGAAGCTGCAGAACCCACGAGTCGTTTTCATGCATCTTCCAAGGGGGAAAAAATCTCAGCATGTGATCAACACTTCCAGAACTTTTCAGTGCTTTCTTTGCTTCTGCTCCTGCACAGCAGAAATGAAACCAGAAAGCGCTCGTCTAACACCTCGTCCCCGAGCAGACTCCGCAAAAGTTGCGATGACATCCCAATAGGGTTTCTGAGCCTCTCCAGGTCTGAACGGGACCGCTCAGCTGTTCCGCAGCCCCGCGTAGCTCACACAGAATTGTACAGCATGTTTAACGATTCTTGCTCACCGGCTAATTAGAGACGGCTTTGAAGCTCCATTACCGGCAGCAAAATTATTGCGGTCAGTTTAGGCCAAATTCTGCAGTCCTTAATGGAGCGAAACTCCCATTGAAGTCAATGGGATAGAAGTCAGTGGGCGTCGTGCTCTATTAAGGAACACAGAATGCGTCCCTTTGTGATTTAGAGATTAAAAATCGCTATCGAGAAGGGGGAAGTTTAAGACGGTCATGCTCTCCGGGCGGGATCTGATCCACGACACGGGAAGGGCCCGATCCGGCTCCATCCACCCCGCAGGCTGAGCCCCGAGGCTCCCCGGCAGGATGAGTGCCGCGGGGGCATCGCTCACCAGCCCGACAAAGGGGCTTTAGGGGGAGCTGAGGGAGGCAAAACTTCAGCCTCGGGAGGGCTTCTGCCCCCCTGGGGCTACGGGAATATCATCACAGTGGGTCCCCAGCCCCGGGAGCCCCGTCCCTCTTTCTCCCTGCGCGGCGATGTCCCTGGTCCCTAATCCCACAGACTTTTTTTTCCCGAGCGGGTACGGAGGTGGGCGTGAGGATGCAGTAGCTGAGCCCCTCGCAGCCCACATGCAAGCACATCATTTGGCTACCAGTGCCGCGGCTGGGAAGTCTTGTTTGTAACCGTGACCACCCACTGCTCTCAACGTGATTTGGCAGTCAAATCGGGAGCGCGGGTTTAAGTCGCCTGACTCTTGAACTCCGAAATGGGCTTTGATTGAGCATTATAATATATCTCCTTACTACAGGTGCGAAATAGCACTGAAAGTGCGTGAGGAAAACTCCGTTTTACAGAACTCAAGGAAACACTCTAGGTTGCTTAAATAGGACTTTAGTTCAATATTCTTTCACTTGAGGAGGAGAACTGCGGGGTGGGAAGTGGAGGGGAAGAAAATAACCTGAAATATGGAGATCTTCCTTTCTTCTTTTTCCTGCTGTAGTGGGAAAGTAAAAGGCTTTGGGAAAACTTCGCAGCCTTTTTCGCTGAGCGCGGAGGGGCACCTACAGCTGATCCTCTAGGAAACTGTGCACAATTACCACTCGTTTTCTTTCTCCTGGAACAACTAATTGTACAAATGAAAGGTCAGGCATGTGCTTTTCCTGTGTTTATCAACCACAACAATGAGCCCCTTCTATTTTTCCCCCCAGTGCATTATATCGCAATAAAGTGCTGCCGTAGTGCCGTCTCTTTGGGTAAACATCTTCAAAGGCGATTTTGCAAAGCCGAGCGGTGCATATATATTCTCAAAGCTCCCAATGGCCGGGGAGAAGCCGAAAGCGAGGTGCGGGAGGTGGGGGCGTCCGCAGCCCCCCCGCAGCCGCAGAGGCACACGTTTTCCCCGCTGCCCCCGGCCGGCTCAGCCCCGGCGGAGGGCCCGATCCTGCTGCCCGCAGCCCGGCGTTTCTTTGTCCCTCGTGGCTTGTGTCGCTTTGTACGGGGCGGGACGGATCCTGCCCCTCTCCCTCGGGGATCCAGACCACCTTGGCATGTTCCCCCCACTTGCCTTCGCAGCGTAAACCCGGTGGTCCCCGAAAGAAAGCCTTCCAACGCCTCCTAATCCGTGACAGGTTTTTCTTTCCATGTTACGAGGAGACTTCTGCTCACATCTTCAGGAACAAACCGTGAGCCCTCCAAGTCCTAAAAAGTTTTCAAACACTGGACATTTTTTTTTATTTTTTATTTTTTCCCCATGCCAGCTCGGTGTGGTAAGTTCAATGGACTTGGTCTCCGTGGTATGCAAGTACAATATTCAATATTTTCATCAACAGGTTCACTTCACTTCACCTGTTAAATGTGGGAAAGGTATCCACTGGGATTGTGCTTGGGGGGAACAAACCTGGTGCTGATAAAGTGGCTTTATCCCGTCCCATTCTCTACTCTGCGGGCATCTTTCTGGGATTTTTATCGATATGTGATGTTCTCCTTAACTAAAATCTGCTCACTGCTCACAGTCCCAATGGGTGTATTGTTCCACTAATTTGTCCTTGCTGAACAGAAACACCTCTGCACTCCTTACACCTGTGAACTGAAGGAGCAGAATAACTCTATAAGACTTGTTGGGAGCTAGAAGGAAACTTCAGGAGCCATGAAGTGAGAAGAAGATCTTGATTTCTCATGTGAAAATGTCTAATATGTTGTGCCTGTTCAGGTAACTGAGTTCATTTTTATTTATTAATTTTTAATCGTGCTGGCTTGCGATGCCCAGAGTCTGTCTCTACCAAGATCCAAAACATGGGGCTGTTTCTCTCTCTGTGGTTAGGGATCACTGCCCTGTTCCTTGCAGTATCTGTCAAGGGGGTGCCAGGGTATACCCGAAAACTGTGGACAAACAGGTGTCATTTAAAACAGTACTAAGCTCTAAATGACTTTGGATCCAGCATTTCTGTCATAACTAAGTGGAAAAAAACATAATCGGTCCAGCAGTGAAGGGGAAGAGGTCTCTGATGGACACCAGGCACAGTGCGGCCTCTGGAAATGGCAGAAGCGGTCAGAGCGGAGCAAAGCCCGGACGCTCAGCTCCCAAACGAACACACAGGCTGACATTTTAGATCCGGCAGGCTCCGAGCATTTAGGCCTGCACAAGGAGAGGCCAATGCCATTGCTCCCGGTATGTTTAGCTAATTGTCTAACAACTGCGCTCCACAAGAGCTACAAGATAAAAGGCCGCAGCGACCCTCAGCACGGCGGATGCGGCTGGCAGTAAAACTTGTCGCTCCTCTGAAAGGCCGCTCATTGTGCTGATGGAAAATCGTTCTTCAGACACGGAGCAAAGTCTCAGCCCGGCTTCACTGAAGTTGCCTGTTTTACAGAAAGGGCAAATAAAAAGGTGAAATAACTTTTCCACAGTGGGAGACGGAGTTGTCACTAGGTGGAGAAAAAAATAAGACTTAGACACTCAGGCCAAGGTGGAGGTGGTGCACCGTGTGGAGAAGGAGCACCCTCACACCTGCCCGGTCTGTGGGGCGGCAGCCGTGATCCTGCCACCCCTCAGGGTGGCTGAGCCCCTCGGCCGCCCCCCGGCGCCCTGCCCGCTCCCGGAGCTCCCTCACACGCCCTCCCCACCGGCCGGCCGCGACCCTCCCTCTCAATCACGCTCGCCCCCCGCGCTGACAGGCGGGGAGGGCGCAGCACAAAAGGCCGAGGCGAGCGCGGCCCTCCCCGGCCAGCCCCCCTCCGCCCCCCGCCGCCCGCTCCCGCCCCGCTCCGCCTTCTCGGCGGGAGCGGCGCCCTCACAGGCGGCCGCGGAGCGGGGAGCGGGGAGAGGGGCGGGGGAGGCCGGGCCGCCGCCGGCAGCCCCGGCCGAACCGGGTTCGGCTGCCGGGGGGGCGGTTGGGGCGGGCTGGGTGAGGGCCCCAGCCCGCCCCGCGCACACGCGGCCCTCCCCGGGTCCGTCCCCCCCCGGGGCCGAGGCCTCCTCCATGAGGCGCGGAAAGCCCAAAAGGCTGGAAAAGGCTGCTCGCCTTGCGTGGGGCTGGGGGCTCGCCCAGCTCCGTGGGCTCCCGGCTCCACCAGGGCTTCTCCGGGGCTCTCTGCATAAAGCCCAGTGCCAGAGCTGCACACACAGCCCGGGCCTACCTTCCGTACCTCCTTCTCCCCTAGGCCGCCTTGGTGCGATGCCGACTGCAGAGCACAAGAGTTTTTAACATTGTCATTGTCAACATGCAAATCTTACTTTTCTTTCCCTTCGTCCCTTCTTCCCTTCTTCCTTTCTTCACTACTTCTTCCCTTCTCTTCTTTCCTTCTTCCCTTCCTTCTTTCCTTTTCCACACGAGCAAAGCCTATGCTGACAGATAATAGCAAAATTATTTCATATGCTTCCCCATGCTTGGATTTGAATATGTAGGCTTCAGTATGATGATCATCAATTAAAGGAATCTGCAGTTTTAATGACTGCTAAATGTTTGTAATTGGGACATAATTCGGCTGTATGCTGACTCGGTATTTTTTCAAATACTGCCATTCAAAATTGACTTCTGCATTTTATGGAATGAACTATTTATTCCTTCGGCATTCTTGGCTAATGAAAAATTGAATGGTGCTGTAAAGAAGTACCCTTTAAATATCACCTTGTATCACACTATATTAAAAGTAGATAAAAGAGATATTGAATAGCTAAATGGATTTTCTGAAGTGGTTAAAGACCATTCATTGGTAAATTAGAAATCTGTTTACATTGAAATAACTTGTCCTCTAGGCAGAAAGTTTAAAATTATTTCTTTATATAGAAGGCAGTCAGGGTTTCATGTACAATAGCGGTAAGTACTAATGAGATATCACACAAAACTCGAGGATGGCATCAAATACAAGTTTAGGAACCTGGTATGTTCAGCAGTAATGACATTTCACTCTGTGGGGGTAACTGACGTTAAGTCTATGCTACTTTTTTTTTTTTTTTTTTGGTGGAATTACTGTTTCCACAGAATCATTCAACAGATAACATCATGTTCGCAGTTATTAATGTATTCATCTACTTTCTGGTATGCTAGGGATACCGCCTGCAACTGTTAAAGAAGCAGCTGGCTTTTTTATACAAATAAACTGGGCTCTGAGACTGTCAATCTTCTTTGTTTGACAGAGAGGAGTTCCCGCCTGCACTGAAAGAATAGCTCAACATCTGTCATCCCATTCTCTGCGATGGCCCAAAATCAGGAAGAGTACAGCTGTCCTGTTCCTTTCAGATACTTCTGGGATAGAGAGGTAGGAGGACTGAGTGTTTGGTCAGCATGTTCATCATGCATTAAGCAAGTCTCTACAAGCTCTTGCATGTAATTGTATTGTTTTCCCACTGCTTGAATAGCAGAATTTGCAGTTTAAACAGTCTCTGGAAATTCAATCCTCCTATTTTATTTTTTTTTAATGTCTAATTAGTTAATTCTGAACTTGCGTTTGTTAATAGAATGCATTTTAATTGTATTTAAAGTGATTAGCAATAATTTATACATAGTTGTGTGGCATATGGACATGTAAATCGCAGATTTATACATGAGCGTGAAGCAGAAAATATTTATTCTTACAGGTTGGGAGTTATGCTACAACTGCTGAGTGCTGGATGAAGATGAAAACAAGGGATGTAAATTAATGTATTCCTTGCAAGCTCAAAAATGACATCTATTGAGATATGTCTGTATGGAGAAGAAGAGAGGCAAAGGAAGGGGGAGGAGGGGAAGAGGCTGGGAAGAATATGCTACCACAGAAAAAAATATTTTTATAATAAAAATGTTTCAACACATATCCTCACCGGTTCATTGATTTAATATCTAGCAAATTAGTCAAAAAGCAAAAAAAAATAATTTTAAGCCATTTATTGAGTGAACTATACTATTCTCTTCCAATAACAAACTAGTAGTCAATAGTAGATTGTATGTTACTTTCCTTATAACAATTAAGACTACTAACTACTAATTCAGACTACTAACTACTGCAGTAACTCTCAGAGTCCCAGCCAGTGGCAATTGCTTTAGGTATGCACCTCTCTCACCTGCAATTTAAACTTCACAGTCCCAAGATTTCGGGAGAGCATCACAAAGTGCAGAATGCTCAGAGGGCTTTAGGCATTGTGACACCCAGCTCTGCTGTCCAGGGTAATCTACAATCTGATGTTAGGCCTTCAGGCTCCCTGTCACACCTATGGTGATGGTTAGCCTGTGGTTACGGGTGATTTTGATTTGGCTTGCATCCATGGCTGCTGCTGAAAGAACAGCTCAGCTGCACAGTCATGTTGTTACCTCCTACTTAGATTCAAGCGTGTTACTTAATGTTTACCTGCTGATCATAGGCACGGAAGAATGACAGCAAAAAGAAAGCAGTTTCTCAACAAAGTTGGTCTTGATCCATTTAGGATTTTCTAATTAAAAATAAATGAGTTACATTTTCTGCAGATGCACCAGTCTAACTCCAAGGAATTTACTGTTAGCAAGTGCTAGAACGATGAGAACTACTGGACCACGGCAATATGCCATATCAGACTGTATTTGTGGAAGACTTTAATGTGGCATCACCAACTGTAAAACTGATGTCCAAGCTTACATAAAAAGATCAAATAAAAAATTGCTATTGGTGCTGGCTATTTATGGATAGAAAAATAGGCCTAGGTCCACAGGCACTATTGCAGAATTCAGAAAACAAA
The DNA here is from genome assembly GCA_011074415.1 of Stictonetta naevosa. Taxonomy (NCBI): domain Eukaryota; kingdom Metazoa; phylum Chordata; class Aves; order Anseriformes; family Anatidae; genus Stictonetta; species Stictonetta naevosa. Next base: position 32,261,111 of record CM021698.1, read on the forward strand.
ACAAAAACAAAAGAAATAGGAAATCTACACTGAAGAAGAGAGTCATGCATGATGGTCTCCTCCTTTCCCCCTCAGTCAGTCTGGATCTGGAACTGAAACAGATGCATTCTTTTTCCTCTCTTTACACATACGTACCAAACTTGTCTCTGTGCGGTGTGGAGTGATGTACTTGTCTTTATTTGCCCCCCAGTTTTTGGAGCCAGCAACTGATTTGGTGTTTTTTGGTTAGGTGTACAGGTTTCTGCTCTTCGGTCTCCATAGTGTTGGAATCTGATATCCAGAAGTAAGATTTTAGTCAAAAGGACAGTAGCTTAAAGGAAGGACAGTCGCTAGACTGCCTAAAGATTGGACATTTTTCTACTTGTGTCTGCTGGGGGAACCAACAAGTAGCTGAGTTAGCTGTTGGCTTTTTTCGTTGCTCAGAAATGATGTTAGCATCATAAAGTAAGTCAACTCTGGCCTGTAAGTTTCATTTCCCAGTGGAAATATCCCAGTAAGTTTTCTCCAGATCACTGTGTAGAGAAATTTTCCTGGGCTTTAGAACAGAAGGCAAACAAACCATTGCCAGTTTTGCACAGCCTTTTCATGAGATGATACAAATTAAATATTTTGCATTTTCCTTCTGGTTTATGAGCTTGGGGAGTGCACTCATGTTAAGCATTTTTTATTTTTATTTATTTATTTATTTATTTTGGTGAGACTGCACAGTAGAATTTTGTTTTGCTGTTATGCCTTTTTAATGAGAGATGAGCTTTTTACAATAGCATTTTGCTCTCAGATCTGGAGCTCAGGACAAACACCAAACATTATGACACTCACAATAAAATTGCAAGAGTTATCAATATTGTAACCAGCCCTGGGGTATTATGACTGAGTACCGCCCCTAAATCTTTCCAGGGAGGCAGGTCCTGAAAGTTAATAAGCTTAGGAAGAGTTTAATGAGTATAAAGAAACTGAAGTAACTCAGAGCATCTGTCTTTGTCCTATGAAAAGGAATCACACTTAAATTCCTTATTAATTATGACATGTAGTTTGTTCTTTGGATTGGCAACCTTCAAATGTGTGTTTTCATGATTGATTAAATTAAGTGAAGTAGACAGAGACAAATTTGCAGCCTTTAATGACCTGACTAAGATTATATTGTTAGACAGCTTCCAGGAAAATTTCTTAGCACTACCAATTACATTAGGATCCTTTAAAACAACATTCAAGGTTGCATTATCACTTAGAAATTATAAAAAATAATGCAACAAGGCAAACAGGGCTGTTAACATAGTTACCCCAATCTACATACAAGTAAAAAACTTTGGAATGCCTATTACTGAGACAGCGGTCTCACATCAATCTCCAGCTTGGATCACAGTTGGATCACTGGTTTCTCAGCCTTTTGCATCCATGCCATCCCACAGCTGGACAACTACCCTATGGAAGTTATGCCAGTAGATGACCTTTTGCTGTCTCAGTGATCCCAATTAAACTGTATCATACCAAAGACTGCATAATTCACCAACAGAATTGTTTCAGTCTTATTCCAATCCCTTTTGATCTGTACTAAAATGCGGACGGGAGTCTACTTCAGGCTGTGAATCACTCTTTCCAGCTCCCTCAAGCAGTTTTGCTGCTTGGGTGAGCTTCCTCTCTCTGAAGTGAAGGAGTTGTGATTGCCCCTGATTTCTAGACTGCATTTGCACTTTTTGCACAACATAATTTAGCTAATGGTTAAACTGTGGTCTGAATAGGGTGAAAATATATCTGTTAAGAAAAGAAGAGCCCTTGAGCCCAAAGATTATTTGTGGGTCTAGACCTTTTAAGGAAAAGAAAAAAAAGTAGTTGAATGAATACCAACTGTATTGTTAGTCCTCAGCTTCACAGAAAGCATTTCTACATGAAGCAGTGAACAGGCAGGGACCACCTTTAGGGCCGTGTATCATGGGTGGTTGCACAGGTCACCAAAACGCAGGGTCACTACTCACACAATGCAAGAATGTTGCGGTGTCATGCCTGTGCTGCTGATTCAGCTCCTTATCAGCCCCTTGCTTGGAGCTTTGATAGCTGATGTGACAAACCATAAATAATGAAGGTCAAACTGAGCAATGTTGTTCACTCTGACCTTCTAATACTTCTGGCTTATTAGATCCGTCATTAGAGTTTCAACAGGCTGCTAAGAAGCAGAGTACAGTGGCTATAGCTGCTAAATCCTTGCCTAGTCATAGGCTGCCTCTCTGGGTAAGTATTAAATGCATCCTAATGCAAAGCTTGTATATTCCTTACAACAAAATCAGGCTACAAAATAGGGTAAAAATCATCAAGTAGACAAATATAAAACAAGGCCAAATGTAAAGCAATCTCTCTCTCCCTCTCTCTGTCTCTCACAAAACACATACAAAGCTTGTAGCTATTAAGGTATAAATCATTTTATCTTTGATTGTGAAAAGGATATGAGTAGTAATGTAAAAAACAAAGCAAAAACAAAACAAAACAAACAACAAACAAACAAACAAAAACAACAACAACAACAAAAAACCCAAAGCAACAAGACAATGAGAACAGTCATAATTTTACCAGGAATAAATATCTTGTTCTTGTCCACCCCCAGCCAATATTCTGGTGTTAAGAGAGTTCTGGAGTTTCTATTCTAAGTTTCTCTTCTTAGGCTTCTTATAATGTCAATCAATTTTCCATTAAATTGGGAAATTTTGCATACTTGGGATCTGCCAAATCTTAAAACTTTCCAAAAGTTTAAAGAAAAAAAATGCTTCAGAATTTACAATCCCATCAGTTTCATTTAGCTATTTTAAAAGAATTTTACAATTCTGTTGTTGAATAGGGCTAGATGGACATTAAAACATGAAAGGTAGGAGTGCAAGGACTATATTAGGAGAAAGACACTGCACTCTCCTCAAGATTTGTCTCAAAATCTCACAGCTGCAAAAGAAATAGCTGTAAAATCTACTGGCAGGATGTTGCGTGCACTTCGTATGGAGCTCAGCAGCTACCATTGCTGTTGTCCCTATTTAATCTTGACTTGTAGAAGGTGGTGTTGTGAACCAGTCATGTCAAAGAGTCACCTTGGCGGTGTGGATCTACAGAGGGGAAATTGTGTTTACTCAAGAAGTTAAAGAAAGGCAGCTAAAAAATCTGTATACTAAAAATATACACTCTAAAATGTTCCAGGGCCGTGCATTCAACTGAGAGGTTAGAAAATGGCACATTGAATCTTTTCTTGGTAGCCTTAATTATCCCCCTTAATATTATGAATCAATCTTAAATACACAGTCACTGTCAGTTTTTTCTACAGCATTTTACTTTGTTCAGGGCACAGGCATGGGGTTTGTTAGGGAATGAGCCAGTGTGGTTTCACATAGGAGGCTCTTACCTGCTGGAATATTATGAAAAAATGAGAAGCTGTCATAAGTGAAACCAGAATATACATAGAGAGAAAGCAAGCTCACTGGGTGAGGACTGCTGAATGTTATGGGGGATAGAAGGATTCTCCCAGAGTCATAATGCTAGATGTGAACTCTTGTCTATCTGGATTTTATTCCTGTTGTAGTCTCAGGCTCCTCATGTAGTTAAAGCAGATGTTCCATAGGTGGCCACCTGATGTGTATTCCATATTTTGAGTGCACAACTTACTCAGGACTGATTCACAGAAGTGCTGAGTATTCACAGATGCCACTGAAATCAATGGGACTTGTGCTTCAAATGTATGAAGTACCATAAAAATGCTAAGCATCTTGGAAATCTGTCTCTAAACAGATCGTACCGAGGGCCCAAAATGAGTGGACATGTTCATCAATCTTGACCATAATGGCTCAGCACTTCAGTTCCCCATCTGTAAAGTGGGTCTAATAGAGCAGTCTCACTTTGCAGGTTTGAAGATAAATTAATTAGTGTTTGGGAAGCACTCAGAAACCCTAGCAGAGAATGCTGTAGAAACACCCATAAAGATATTAATAATTCAGTATTCTACACAGGGCTTGAATGATGTGCAGTAAGGAAGACATGGAGCCACATATTGAGTGATAAGAATAAAAAGAATATTGAACAGCTGCTCACTCAGGGAGCATCGTCCATCCTATGCACTGAATGATGTATGTGTCTGTGCAGTTAAAGACTTATTATCATGCATATGTGCAATGAGCTCAAATTAAAGTTGCAAAGGCAAGCTTAACTCTGGTTGTTTGGAAGTTTAGAGGGCTTAGATCTGCAACAAGAACATACTTTCAACATAAATATTTTGTGTGATCATCTCTGTGTTTCCGTGTTCCCTTCCTGAAGATGCAAAAGGTTTCTGTGCCAGTGAACCCAGTGACCAATTACACATCACAGCCCTGTGGCCCAGTTCACCCTGGGAACAAATGTATTGATTTCCAGGGGTGAATTTGGTTCAAACCATCTTCTTTGTCTCATTGGGTAGTTTCATAGTGGCTGCTGGGTAGAAGTGAGACATTAAATGTGTTCCAGGGACAGAATAACAGGCTTGTCTTTTGGCTCTATTTTGTGTGAGGGTGTTTGGTGGTTAATGTAGCATTTGGAGAATCATGTAAACTTCCATCCTAGAAATGAAGTTATTGCCAAAGCAAAAATTCCTATATTTACATATAAATATCCCCATTCAGCATGACTGAATACCTTTCCCATTTATAATGAAATGGCAACAACCACAACAATCAAATTCTAAAACACAGATGTTAGATTAAACTGACTGTCCATATCTTTGGATGCAAAACCAATCTTTCAGAAATTCTACCTGATCCAAATGTGTAATCTGTATTAAACCTATTCTAAATTATGACCAGATTACTTGATCCCAGGAATATAATTTGTAAGATCTTCACAATAAAATAAGACTGCTGGATCCTTCTGTCTTATGCAAGAGTATAGGTCTGTTTTTAGTGTGTCATTTATCTTTAGATCAAAGACCAAAGCTTGGATTTTCATAGTGACCTAGAGCAGTCAATGAACACTGTGGTCTTCTATTATCTGTGAGCAGACCACAATCTGGTCATTTCAAACCTGTCACCTACTTAACACTTCACGTGCTGGAAAGAATTTGAATGAAAATTCTATTTTTTGACTGGTCATTTAATACAGCTAAATATATCTGCTTTCCCTTTTCTTTAGTCTCACTTTATCTCAGATTTCATAACAGAAGTGATGGGTTCCAAAGCTGACGTAGTCCTGTTCCTGCTTAGATTTTTGTGTTAAGCTAATTTAAAGCTCATTTCAGAGAAAACAGTACAGGAGAGAATTTAAAATATTAAATTGCATTGATTTAAGTAAACCCTTACTTGTATTTGCATTTCTAAATGCTTTCCTGAACACAGAGACTTTTCTAAGGAGAATGCCTCACTGTTTATTTACATAACTCTCCTTTTAACTTCTTTTTACTTTTTTTTTTTTTTTTTTTTTTTTTTTCCAGAAACATAACTTATTATCTACTACAAGATTAAAAGCATTCTAAACGAGATAAACTGCAAGAAATAGCTACCTGGTTGATTTTCAGAAAGTCTACAATACTCTATATAATGTATTCAATGAATTATTTATTTCTTAAAGAGATACAATAAATCTTTACCTACTGTATTTGATGATTTTCATAGTAGGAATAATAAGTAACATGATTTGAGTGTGATTGGAACCAGGTACCAGGAGGGGGGGAAGGGAGGTCAATTTAGACTATTTACCAAGCGTGTTGGAAGAGAATACATCTGTAAACAGACTGGACATTGCTATTTACTTAAAATTTCAGGTGAAGAGAAAGCATGTGTATTTTCACTGAAATTAAAGAGCAGGAATGTCTTTAAATACTTATGATTTGAAGGAGCAGCTTAGGTGCAAAAACACAATAGTGATGTTCAGTGCCATTGTTCTCTGTTACATTGGAGTGAATCCAAAGTAATTCCATTGATTTCAGTGGACTTTCATTGGGCTAACTGAGAATAGAATCTGACTCCATGTTAGCTGGGGGTGGGGGAGTGACAAGAATATAAATAACCCGAGATAAGTATTTGAAATACAAATACTCTGCAGGATGGTCTCTATCCTTTAAGACTGATCCTGTACCACATCAGAAAAGTTCTTAATAAATCCTCTCCCCTTTAGTTCTCACAGTTTGAAAAAATATATCAAAACAGTTGTCTTTTTGTGTCTTTTTTTGGGGGGGGGAAAGGGGGAAAGCTGCTATATTTGTTAATGTCATGCACTGAGACATCCATCAGATCTCAAGAATACCTCAGAAATACTCAGTCTCACAGCACACCTTGAATCAGGCAAAAGCTTTAAGGTAGCCTTTCTTTGACAGTTAGTAAGGAGAGTTGGTGACTCATTGGTGTTACTGCTGCACATGCTGTGGATACAAAAGATGAATAAACATTTAAGAACATGAACGCCAAGACTTTTTATGTTGCTGTTTTCCAAGCTTCTCAAAGGCATCTTACAGAACATTTACGTACAATACAAGCATTTCAGAATTTACAATTTCATTTCTTTTCTTTACTGCATTCTCACTCTGTCCCATGTAGACACTTCCTTTAGCCTTTATTGACGGGATGGAGACTCTAGTTGAAGCAGAGCTTCAATTTTGAATATAATATATTCCTTTTCTTGCCTGCTTATGCATTAAGATGTATTTGGTGTGGATTACCTGTAGTATGATCTTACTCTAGCTAGAATCAGCAGCAAAAGCACAAATGGGTACCAGTTATCTCTATATTTATACTTCTGTATGCTTCATCCATTCTCTTCGAAGGCTTCAGGGATATAGTCAGACCTACGATCTTTAAATCACCTTGAGGTCTGGTTCTTCCAGACCACTGGTGCTATGCAAATGTATATTATCAATATTTTAGTCATCAAATACCGGATCTTCAGAAAATGGTGTTAAATAGCAAACAGATTGACGTAAGTAATTTCAGTGTATACACTTCCCTACTTAAATATGTCTCCTGTAAAAAGCTATTCCAAACATCTGTTTGCAAAAATGACTTAGTAATTTGCATCTGTTGACTGAATTGCAGATTCTGTTTTCATTTTCAGGAACAGTTTGCCTTAATATTCCTGTTAGTCAATGACTTTTGACTGGTAATAAGACACAGTGCTAGCATACCTAAGTAGATGAATTCGTTTCACTTTTTTTCCTTTAAAGCAATTTTATCTTTCTCCTCTCTTTTGCATTAGAGTTTTGTGCAACCACCTAACTAATATTTAGGCTGCTGCTGCTTGAAAAGCTTTTCTCTAACAGCACAAATGAACTCAGTGTAAATGTAATTCTAAACTTTGGTTGATATAGCTCAATAAATCAAAACCTTTATCTACCAATCATACACTTAGGTTCATTATGTATGTAAGAGTATAACTGGTAATAGCATTAACATGGTAAAACAAATAGCATGCCTATCTTTTAGAAATTCCCTTAAAATACCGCTAAATAGATACTGATGCCATGAAACCAGCTTATTTTAGGGATGAATATGTCCTTATCAGATGCAGATTTACACTGCACTTCTTTTACCGGTCATGATGGGGAGGGGTAGTTCTGCATTTTGGACATCTCTCTCTGCATGGTTGCTTGTTTCTCTCTGAAAAAAAAAAAAAAAAAAAAAAAAAAAACACATTCTGGAAGAAAATAGTCCCCACCTGTTCCCTCTGTCTGAAGTAAAGAATTGGTGGCTGCGGAGACTCTGGGTCTAGTTGGGGAAAGCCCAGCACAGGTGAGGAGGAACCCTGTGTCTCCTTTATCGTACACCCATGTCCGCACCAGAGGAAACTGTTCCCTTGTGGGTAAGCACTGATCTTAGCTGTGTTCAAGAGACACAACTAATTCAGCTGAAGAGTGTTGTGGTTCCATAACCAAGTCCCTACTGAACTACAGTGAATCAGCAGCCACTGCTGGGGTGGCTCAACTACAAACCAAGGCTTGGGCTGGTGACAGTAACCCTCATTTACTGGCCTCATAATACTAAAAAACACTCCCCTTTTATCCTAACCACAAAGAATGAAAGAAGGTCACGTTCAGCTTCATGCTGCCACTGTTAGCTGGATGTTTCAGGACTCAGCCCAGCAGAGAAGGGAGGGAAGGACAAAAGGGTGAGCGTAAGTTGCCACTCACCTACTTGTGATTAGTAGATGATCTCTTTATGGAAACATTGAGAAGAAGATAGGGCAAAATAAACTCGGGATTTTAGATATATAATCTCAGCCAAATCAATTGGAAAACTTAGGCAAAGCCAAAGGTCACAAAATCTGTCCCAAAATAACCCTAATCTCTGACAAGAAACATATTCCTATAGTCTTACATCTATTGCATCCAGTATTTATAGTAGACCCCTAGATTTGTCAAGGGACATAGAATGTATTTTGAGTTTTATAAAGGAGGTGGAAAAGCCCTCTCTTTTTGCAGCATAGCTTATACAGGTGCTACACAGTGTAACTGTGAGTCTGTTACCTGTGTTAAGTTGACTCTACAGAGTCATGCTGAAATAAACCTTCCATGTTTTCTTGCTCATTGCTCGGTGTTTTGGCTTAATTCTTTTCCACACTGATTTGTCAAATATGGTATAAGTTAGGGACCAGGAATATTACTCTGTTCAATATATAGAAAATCTAACAGAATTAGTTCCACCCTAGTTCCACCCTAGTTCCACCCTAGCCAACACTGTTTTCTCATGGCATCATGGAAATGTTTTCCAGCTTAATATCAGGTGATTAAACTTGGCAATATCTGTTAAATCAGCCTTCAAGCTTCATGCTGTTCTTTTTAAATTAAAACTTTTACATATGTATTCCTGGCTTTACTGTACTGTGACAGGCGGCTAAATTGCCAGTAAAAGATTCATTCAGTATTAAATGTAAGAAACTCTTTCTTTCTGAGTCAAATTCACATGTATTTTTCTCTTAGATGAAATTATGTTCTTTAATATTAGAGAGGTACCTGAGGTTTGGCTATCATTAATAAATAGCGTCTACACATCAGCACTGCTATAGGAATGTTGTGTGCCATTAAGATATTAACTTTTTAAAGGGATGATGGAAAATTGGAGCAGGTTCAGAAGAAATCTGCAGGAATGATTGGAAGCCCTTCTTACAGTGACAGCCTGAAGGAACTTAATCTACTTAGTTTATTTAAAAGGTAAAGAAGCAACTTAACTGTGGTCTATAGCCCTCTGCATATTGAAGTATTAGCTAAGGCAAGAAAACTTTTTTTTTTTCCTAAAAAAAAAAAAAATGGAAAAAAGAAAGAAAAAAGCCACATATAACTAGATTAAATGGCAGAAGCCAAAGTCAGCAGTTTTCAAACTGGAAAGTTTTGAGCAGGGAGAGCAATTAACCAGTGGAAAAGATTGCCAAAGGATGCAATCAATTTTATATATGTTAAATTATAACTGCATGTTTTTCTGAAGGTACACTGCAGTTCTACCACAAGCTGTGGCTTGAGGCAGAAATTGTTGGGAGAACTCCTGTAGTGTGTGCTATGCGGGAAGGCAGAGTACATGATCGTAACTGTCTGGCTGAAAAGGTGTGATTCATGTTCAAGTGCAAGCACGAGGCATTCTTTCAGCAGGATCTCTTACTAAGTGCTGTCCAGGTCATTACAATCCCTTAAAAGAGAATAACAAGTCTCTAGTTATTCACAGACTTTTTTTTTTTTTTTTTTTAATAAGCAAAACAAAAAAAATTACCACAACTTTTTTTTTTTTTTTTTGGTGGGAGGGGTAAACTTTAATCATAACTCATGGAGCAACTGTGAAGAAAAAAAAAAAAAAAAAAGCCTGTATAACATCAGTTTTCTCAATGCTTTCCAGCAACTACAGGAACATATCTGGCTTGATGCATTTAGGGTAACTTCAGTAGAGAAAACGCAATGGAGTATGGAAGTTTGCAGTAAAAGAGCATTGTCCTTTTCCCCAGCCCTGTATTCTCTAACTCAGCATGAAATTTAAGCTCTTAGTCACAACTTACCCAAGAATGTGTGACCTAGATATGTGGAGTATTGCCAGAACTACAGTTTTGCATCTTATACAAGGATTGTTTCAACCCCAAACCAATACACCACAGATAAGGGTTTTCAATTTCCTAGAGAGGTGCTGAAGTCTGAAAGCAAATATCTGAGCTACTGCCAGGTCAAGCCAAACAGTTAACTAAACAAACAGCATGTAGATCTATTCTTGGAGGATGAATATGCTGAAGATTGCGTTTTGGAGGTGTGGTTGGATTTCCTACAGTACCACAAACAATTGTGTTACCTCTGCCTCATTTCAGTCTCCAGTGTAGACATACCTTGAGAAATGAGTGGTGGAAATGATAACACAACTTTTGTGCAAACTGTTTGACCTTTTGCAATAAACTTCAATACTGATAACTAAGTTATAAACTGATTTATTATTATTATTAATTATTATTATTATTGTTATTTATTTACGGTTGTACTACATCAGGTCAGTCTCAAGCTAAGTTTAAAAAATACTTTATACACATTTATAACACTAACAAACATTTTTAAGTTTCATTTTTAAGGTAAATTAAGGTTCAATTTTAAGGTTCATTTTAAGGTAAAGAGAAGAGATTTCTCTGCTGCTACCTCATGTTAGAGTCCTTTGGTGTGTTAACTTTACCTATTTGCTAATGGGTAGCTCAGACAACTTCCTGGGCACCTCATGGTTTTACATCAGAGCTGCTGTGTGAAGTGCCCTGTGCTTCCCAAGCCCCACTGAACTACATTCCATTTTGTGGCAGAGACCTGTTGAAATATCCATCTTAGTAACACATAAGTATTTGATCCGTTGCCATCAATCACCAGTAGTAACTGTCACCTCACAGGTGTATCACCAGTTCAATAACAACAAATTGTTATTTGGTACTCTGGCCTGTGAGTTAGCACCAGTATGGCCAATGATTTAATATGGTTTGAGTATTCTGAGCTGTGATTCAGTCTGCTTATATCCTGCTTGAATCAGGTACTTGAAAACCTGTACGTACTCCAGACATCAATCCTGTCAACGTGTTTCCAGTGCTGCCTTACCGTCTAGGTTTCCTCTGTCTTTGCTGAAAAGCAGGATCTTTTTTGCTTTCCTTCTCACCCAAGGATCTTCACATTCCCACTTGCAAATGAGCTAGCTTGCACAAATGGAAATTTTCTAAGACTGTATTTTAACCTGATCCTCTGTTAGAGGTTTTGGAAGTATTACCTACCCCACCTTCACGTGCAGTTTAAGAATGTCTGCTCTTAGATGATGTGCTTATGTTCACCCCATTCCTGGTTTCTCTTTCTGTCTCTGCTCTTAGCCCATGCTTGAGCTTGATGGAGTTGTTCTTTGTCTCTGGTTTTCTTCCTGTCCTTTCCCTGTTTTGTTTGTACATTTGTACATCACCTGGCATGACCAGACACTGAAACACAAACAATAATATGTTCTTAGAGAGAGAACAGGAACACCATTTCTCACCAATGGCATGCCATCAACCTCTGGGATCTCAGAGGGATTAGAGCAGCTAGGTTTCATCTCTTACTAGGATCATGCAATCAGTCAATCAAACATAAAGAGGTCTTAATTAATTTATAGCTGCATTTTGTCTTTTGTGGAGAATTTTGCCTTAATGGTGGGATGTACTTTTCTAGAAGTCCCAGACCGTGTTGATCCTGCCTGTGTGATAAAGCTAGGACTAGGACAAGAGAATTTTAGAGACTGGAAGTTGTTCAGGCTGTTACTGCTCTGCCAGATGATTTTACAGGGAGCAATTGCTTCTAAAACACCCACAGCAGTCAACACCAGTTCAGTTTAGCTGGTGCTGTTGCATATATTTTGCTATTGGTACTGCCAATAGGGCTTTTCACTGGTACCAATGCAGTCCTGGGAAAGTGGAGAATGTATTTTTTCCCATTAATATCAGTTAGTCTTTGTGAAAAAGAAAACATACACACACACACAAAAGACAAAATGAAATGATGATGCCTAAATAGTTCCCATAATTGTAGTCCATACCTAAAATGAAGATTTTTGTGAATTCATAATATTTTTTTAGGTTCCTTGTGATCCAGATTTGTTCTGTCATTGTCAATAGTGGCAACAAAAAAAATAGCTTGTAAATGAAGGTAGGGGAAAAGGACTTGTTTGTAGAGCTCTGTTAGAACAGATTGCCTAGGAAAGGCACTGAATCCATATTTATCTTCATTTTTCTCTCCATCAGCATTTACCTGGGCTACTAACCTCCAGGCACCCGGACTGAGTGGATCTAACAACTCTTTTTTTCTGTGGTGCCTTTGAGGCAGGCAGACCCACCCCAGGAAGAAGCCAGCCTCTAGCTTTAGAGAAGAAAAGCACCCAAAGGCCACTATAGAAACCGCTGAAGTTGAGAAACAAAGCATTTCTCCATCTTTGCCAGTCTCTTGGCCTCTAAGTATTGCAGAAAGGCTAAAGAAGCGTGTAATGTTGTCAAATATCTGATGCATAATGAGCTAACTTAAGGACATACTGTCAAGCCTTTCTTTGAATTCTTGTCTTTTGTTGTCTTGTTTCCCAACCAGAAGGTTACTTGAAGCTCTCAATATGTTAATTAGTGTGTTTTTAATTATTTTATGTAAAAAAAAACTTTGTCTTGGTGCATTTCTATCTAAGGAACATGTAAACCTTTTACATATTTCCATATTTTCAGCATATTTTATGCAAATAGTTGTAAAAATGAAAATTCTAATTTCAAATGAAGAAAATTCATGACATGCATCTTGTGTTGCAGTTTAATCACTGTATACCCAGGAAAGTATTGACAGTTGTCCCGTGGAAGCTATTAAAGTTCCTGTCCAAGGTTAAATGAAATTGCAGTTTATCAGAGCAGCATTGAGAAAATAAGGGAATCTGTTCATGGCTCTTGATTAATGCCAAGCATGATCAACACAAGGGGGTTCATTAAGCTATACATCATGTGGGTAATTTAACATGTCATTGTGCCTGCTGTCTGCTTTAACTCTCTGCATTACCCAGTGTTCTGAACTTGCATCAGCCCTACACCTGAAGTTTTGTCTCCCTGATTTTGTCACGCTTCGGTTGGCTCGATATTTTCATTTATACCATTTTTTTTTTTTTTTTAAATAAATGACTGTTTTACCTTTTTTTTTTTTTTTTTTTTTTTTTAAGAACATTTACAGTTTCCACAGCTGCACAGTTTTCTGTCTTGTTTAAAACACTTGTAATCTGGTTATGTTTATGCAAGAGACTCAAGGAATGCGTCCTTTCTTGTCCAGATTTTCCCTGAATTTTTCAGGTTTTTCTACCTTCTAGGCAGCTGGTTTTGTACAAGGCAGTTAGAATGCAAGGAATCAGGTCTCAGTCTTGGGAGAGAGCAGCCACCTCAATTCCCAGCGAAGGACTGCATCTCCTTACAAGATCAAGCCTGACAGCCTTCCAAATAGCTGTTACACTGAAGGACAAAATAGAGGAGGCTTTCTACAAACAGCTAGTAAAAATCTCCTGATTACAGACCCTTGTCCTCCCTGGGGGATTTCAACCACCCAAACATCTGGTGTGAAGGCAGCATAGCAGTGTGTGAGCAATTCAGGAAAGTTCTTGGCTTCTAAGGGGAATTTTCTAGCACAAATATTAGCCAAGGTAATGCTGTGCTTGACCTGCTGCTGCTCACAGGCAGGGAAGATGCAGAAAATGGTGGGGAGTGTAGCCACAGCTGACAGTTTGGGTTGCAGTGTGTTGTGGCTTAGCCCTGGGCAGCTGAGCACCACACAGCTGCTCACTCACTCTCCCCAGGTGGGATGGGGGAGAGAATCAGAAAGGTAAAAGTGCAAGAACTCATGGGTTGGCAGGAGGATATTTTATTAGGTGAAGCAAAAGCCACATGTGCAGGCAAAACAGAACAGGGGATCCATTCACTGCTACCCATCAGCAGGCAGGCACTCAGCCAGAGTAGGGTTGGGAAGCAAAGTAAGGTTTCTGGACTTAATAGTGTAGATTTCAGCTTGTTTAAGGAAATGCTAGTTAGAGTGTCCTAAGAAGCTCTCAGGAGGAGGAATCAATCTGAGGATTGAGACAACATAAAATTCACAAAGTTCAATGGGATCCTGTACTTGTGGCAGAGTTACCTCATGTATTAATACAGGCTGTGAAGCCATTGCCTGAAAACCATCCTGTCTGAAAAGGTCCTGAAGATCACAGTGGACGCCAGGCTAATTATGAGCCAACAGTGCAGTCTCATTGCACATTGCAAGGAATGAGGCCAGCAGATTTATTGAGGAGGCTGTACTGGAAATATCTGTAACTTTGGGTTCTTTGGTTCTAAAGGGATGTGTAGACACTGGAGAGGAGCCAGCAGATGGTTATGAAGGTCAGGAACCTAGACTATTTGCCTTTCAAAAAGAGGCTGAAGAAGCTATGGTCTTGTTTAATCTGGAAAAAAAAATACACAGAAAAGATAGATAGAAATGATGGAGCCAAGTTCAGTTGCATTTGGTAGGAAAGAGGCAATGGTCTAATAACCCACTATACTGTAGCTGAAACTGTAGGAGTGTCCGGCTTTACATCTGGATGCATGTCCAGGCTATTTCCAAGACCATGGTGGGATGGAAATGCCTGTGAATGCCCTGTCCCACTCCCCCCATTTCCTTCCTGTATCCATCCTTCAGTCCATCTTCCCCGACCTCTGTGGGAGAGAATTCTGGACACATGGTTTGGAAGGCAACTACAGCATCTGGGTGCAGTGCCATATGTTGAATCCAAACAAGTTGAAGGACGTTGCACTTATTTTTCCAAGTGTAAGAAAGATGTCAAATAAAAGATTCATAAGAACAAGTGATTCACAGGAGAAACATCTACAAATGCAAGTAGCACGATTCATATTATTTAATATGTTTTATTTGTGCAATTTGAATGATTTTCTATTCTCTGCCTATTCACTTGTCCTCTTGCAGTTCTTTGGGATTAGATGAAGTTGTATCTAGAAAGGACTGACTGTGAAGGAGCTTTCAAAGCATTCTCATTTAATAAGAATTTTATCTTAGCTATACATTTCTTTTGCAGAAATTGGATTTGCTACCTACATCTGAAAAAAAAAATAACTGTCTAATTTCTTCCAATGGAGGGACTGAGAATTAAATTTAAGTAAGATAGATTTTACAATCTAAAGTCAGATTGTAAATGTGTACAGTGGTTATACTGAGTAACTTTTTTTTTTTTTTTTTTTTTTTTTTTTTAATATAACAATATTTATTGTAGCACTGCTTCTACTAAGTTGGCCGTTAGTTACAATCTTGCTTCCTGCCACAGTGTGAATACCTTTTTACCTTGCAATCTAAAATAACTTTCAAATATTCACAATTCCATACTGGAATACTTTTAAAGATACTGTATTGTCTTCTGCTACCATTAATTAACAGGGGTTTATTTACTAGGCAATAATTAATTGTACTTCTGGGATGCTCAAGAGTCTAACATAAATCAAAGCAGACTTGATAAGAAGCGATGAAAGTCTCACATAATTAAGCAGGGCACTAGAGACCAATTGTTTATAGAATGATTTTGCTGGGGCTAATTGACACTAATTATTTAATCTGATTTTCTTCTTCCCAGTAATGTTACTACCAACTCACTGTTCTTGGCTGATGACACAAGCACATTTGATTTTATCAAGGTGTTCTCACTGTATCAATACAAAGGACTTTCACCTATTATTTCCACTAGAGGCTTTTTTTTTTCTTTTTTTTTTTTTCTTTCTTTTCTTTTTTTTTTTCTTTTGTAGCAGCACAAGAGAGAAGGATGGAAAATTAAAATTGTGATCATTAGGTTTTGGTAATAATTTCCTAACTATAGGGAGCATTGAAGTGTAAAAATTATGCAATTAGTTCATGATAAAAAAAATAATTCTGCAGTAGAAGCAGCCCTAGGACTAAGGCAAACATGAAACATTTGCAATTCAACTGATAATTTATGTCACTTGGTAGAACTCTCCTGCTACTACAAAAATTTTTGTACAAATTTATTTCTAGGTAACATTAGTAACATTTCCCTCATGCTTAACTGTCTCCTGTTTGATAAGTATCAACATTTGATAAAAGAAGCTGTTAGTGGAATGCTTTAATTTCTTTCAAAGAGCCAGATTGAAGGCCCAGAGATGCTACAGTATGTCTTCTTCTATTTTACTGGGTCTTGACTCGTATGCTGGACCAGAGCATCAGTATACACCATACAGTATGACATACTCATTGTCATACAGTTCTGCCATGTACTGTATCTGTATAGGAATAGTAGAAAAAGACAGAAAGAAGTAAGTTAAACAGGCTAATCCTAACATGCTATTACGTTATTTCAATACATGTTATTTATTTTATAGACTTAGTGTTACTTGGTCAGTAACATACTTAGAAGACATTTATATGTATTTTTAGCCTGCTTTCATAAGGTAGGGAGGCATCTACCAGCATGCCCAGACACTCTTCCTTCACTAAAATTTTAACTTGTTGAGCAATTTGAAACAGATAGGAATAGACGGCCCAATTACATGAATTTCCAGTGAAATTCATGACAACAGGTGTTTAAGTGGAAAAAAAAAAAAGTATTAGAATGCCTGTGGAGATGCTTACATTTCAATGTAAGTTCATATCATCAAACAACAGGGAATCCATGTAGGATATGAACTAAGATTAGTTACACAGATGAAGTTTCTTAAATAGTATTGAAGTAATTATAAGAAAATTTTGGTCCATGGTTTGCAAGAATTTGATTTCAAGTGGATGAGTTTGTTCCCCTCAGTGCTTAAAGTTAAATACTAGTGAGTGTTTTTAGCATGTAATTGTTTAATGTTCCAAGCCAGAAGGGACAGTATTTCATAGTATTTTTATTTTATTATTATTATTTTTTAAATAAATGAATCGTTTTCAAAATTCTAAGTATGATCTGACCCTCAGTCCTGCTCTGTTCCTACATATCTTCTCAGACTGGGAGTTAGGTTTGCATTCTAACACAAGTAATTCAGATATCCTGATTATGATTGCTACTGTTATTATTCTGACAGCATAGAGAATATCCTCTCTCAAAGGCCACTGGTTTTTCCTTCTTCAAATTATTCTCCAGTCACTATTTTTCACTACAGGAAGAGTTTCAGCAAGTAATATTGGGTCAAGGTTTGCAAATTAACTCACCCAGTACTTCACAAAGCGAACAACTCATTGAATACAAATTGTCTAGGTATATTTGAACACTGCTCACTGGTTGTAGTAACTGCAGAAACGGTGGTTTATCCAACTACAACGATACTACAACCACAATAAGGGTATCGCCTTGTTATCTCCTGTCTAGGATAGTATAAAAATCTATTACTAATTATTTTTTACTAAACTCCTTCACAAACTAAATTTTTATTTATGATCAGTGTTTTCCCATCTTGGGGTCTATACATATAAAGTTATATCCCACAGAACCTCTGGTCCATGTTACTGTTGTGATTTTTATATAAACTTTTAAAATGCCTCAGGACAGTTGGATAAAAGCTGCTGTGGTGTATAAAGCTGTGTGCATGCAAATATTAGCATTAACAGCAAATTATTAATAGTAATTTTTAATAATAAACCATACACTAATAAGTAGTTCATGATGCTGGCTATTTTCTTCTTACATCTTATAACAAGAAATCTGTTATGCTTGCTAGTAGAAATCTCACATATAAATAATGTTCTGAATGAAACAGAAATGCAGGTAAGTGCTGGTAAATTTCTCTTTTTTAAACATTAAAAAGAGAAACTTCACTTGTCTGAGGTGACATCTAAATGTCTGTGTGTCTCTGTGTCTCTCTCTATACACATCCACAACTTTTGTGAATTTCTTTCTCATAGTAAGCTACAAGAAAGCAACAGAAGTCATTTTCTATCTCCTTGTTTTTTATCTCAATGCAGGTTTTAAACAAACTTAAATCAATTTCAATTGAGTTTGCTTGCATGCATCTTGTAGGGGAGATTTAATCAGTCTGTTATAAATTTATTTTTAACAGGCAAGGTAAAAGATGGTTTAGTGTTAGAATCTAATTATCTGTATATAAATGGGTCTTGTATAGAGACGCAATAGAATAGTATGGTTTTGAGGATATCTCAGAATTATGCTTCAAAACCGAGAGAAGGATATTGCATTTTAAATAATGACTTTCTAAATGGAGAAACTGAAGCTGTGAGGAAAGCAAATATGAAGATGTAAAATATAATATGAAAATATGAGTTTGTAGGCATTTTAAGCTGAAAGTGAAGGAAGAGTTTAAGGCTAAAATGTGGAAAATAAAAAAAGGTGCCAGAAAGAGAGTACTTAAATCTATAATTTGTTAATTTGGCTACGGGTGTCATATAAGTTATCGATTTTTTAGATGGCTTTCCAAAAATGTCAAGCAAGTTCATTTTTAGGCTTTTAAAAGAAATTTCATGACTTTTCAAAAGTACTGTACCATGATCAGCCTAATTCTAAGCCAAAGTGCTCTTTATTTGCTCAGATTTTCAGTATAATCCTGGATGGAGTTCAAGGTATGAGTTTTAATCTATAGACCCCTATCTGGCTGGGGTACTGGGGACAGATCTCCCCTTTCCCACTGTACACTGCTCCAGCAGCAGACAATGAAGGAGGCTCTGCAGGGATAGCTCAGTCACAGCTTGCTTTGTGTCTGAGCCTAGGTGTGTGAGTGTCTCTCAATCCTTGCTAAGACTGCTGAGGAAGGCATCTTTATAGACAGATTTGTGTATTAGCTGCTTTGTGGGACAGGCCCCAAGAACACTAAAACTGTAATGTTTTAGTCGTAAGATAAAGAACATTTGGCATGAACTTTATATAAATGTTTATAACTGTACAGTCAGTGTATTGCACCTGGAGCACATGGAATTAATTTTGTTTTAACCAATGAAATTGAACAAATAGGTCTTGTTCAAAGTGTTTTCTAGGGTTAAAATCCAGTATCAGTCTGTAGCAAAGTTCTGTGTGTCAGCAAGTATGGTCCAACAAACATGATTTAGACTGTTTCAAACTGCAGTGGCATGTGCAACCTGTAGAGCTGTCAAACAGTCTTGCAAAATTTCTCCCAAGAGTAGCCTGGCAAATTCAATCCACACAAAGGCAACTTGTAGGTTTAGAGGTTCATAACATAGGGATAATATTAATCAGTGGCTGTTGGGTGTGTAACATCACAGTGGAAATGCTAGACACAGGATATTTATTGGGTTGTTCATGTAACTGCAAGATCAAATTCAGAGGTTACCCGGGTCATAAACTCATCTGTTTCACTGCCTGCAAGGAAAGCTGCAGGTTATGACAGTTATGTCTCTGGTTATGACAGAAATCACTGAATTGTCTTTGATAAACTACTATGGCTTTTGTGAACTTTTGTGTTCTCTTGTCCACTCATCTTAGGAATTATGCCTTATTGTGTTAACTCATAAATATATATTTTTAAAGCAACATTTTTTTTTCACAAGTGAGCA
The DNA here is from genome assembly GCA_011074415.1 of Stictonetta naevosa. Lineage (NCBI taxonomy): Eukaryota > Metazoa > Chordata > Aves > Anseriformes > Anatidae > Stictonetta > Stictonetta naevosa. The sequence continues at coordinate 32,280,558 of CM021698.1, forward strand.
CAGAGGCACAAATATGCTGCTTAAAGGAGAAGGGAACACTGCTGAGTTTATTGCTTTTTTAAAAGAATGCACACCATTCCCATATTCATGTTATACACACAAAAAAACCACAAAACAGTAAAACAAAACAAAACAAAAAATTAAAATCATATCCCCACAAACACCAACCTTAGATACAAATGATTCACTAACTCCAGTGTATAAATTGATTGAGGATTTTTGTCAGCAATACTCTGTTTCTTATAGCCAGCTTATAGTTTCTTATAGAGGAGTTTGTTCTGCTCATAGTTCAAATACACCATCTGTGGTACATATATAATGAATACTGTGAGTTTTTCAGTACAATCTGATTTGGAATGAAGATGTCAAACCTTTGCTTGTGTTTCTGTCAGTAGGAATTTGTATCCTGTGCAGGTTTATAAAGAGCAGCCCATTGCTGTATGCAGCAATACCACAATTCTACCTCAGGATCAAGGATATAAGAGAGGAATTTCTTTTTCCTCTGTTACATTGAGTCTATTGATCGATATGAAGCAAAGCAAAATCAATTGTAATTGATCAGTTAGGTTTTTAAATAATTGTCATTCAGTCCAGTCTCTTGACAAAATAACAACTGGTATTTGGTGTTTGGCATTTTCCAACCGTTTTTGTTTTGTTTTGTTTAGTTTGTTTGTTTGCTTTCCAAGATCATGTTATGGCTGCTGTGATGGCAGAAATGCTTCAGCCATTGGAGTATGTGGAACAGCTCCCACTCCTGTACTGGTGCTACAAATGAAACCCAAACATATAGAGATGGTGTGGTACAGCATCTGGGCGTGTACTTCTGCTCTGTGTAGAGCAGCAGACAGCCTTACCTTCAGATGTTGTAGGTTTTGTTCCTTTGATTTCCTCCTACAATTCTAGCACTGCAGTGAAGTCAGCATCACACAGACCACATGTTGCCAAGTGAACCTGAGATGCTGAGATTTTGTAGCTTTTACTTAGACAAAAATCTTTTTTGAGTTTTGTTTGGGAGTGTAAGAGCTGCAGCATCAGGCTCAGAATGAATGCAGGTGTCTGAAATACTGCCAGTGACACACTTGCTTACCTCACCTCATCTACATTTTTCATACAATTCTTCTGAGCACACTACAGGGATCACTGACACTACTGGCAACAGAAACAAGTTTATAATTGTAGAATATACTCTCTTAGTGTAAAAATATGGACCAAGTTTCACTGGCTGTACACACATGTTCTGCAAGGAGCAGTGGAGGCTTTGATGGCCTTTTGCACCCTATAAACCTCTCCTCAGGCTTCTGGGGATACATTTGAACAAGGATGTGGTTATCCCATTCTTGGCACTTCTGTACCTGTTATTGCTATTGAGACATTCACTCAGATTTGAATCAGGAAGAATTGCTGGTATCTCTTTTCAAACAGCATCTCTTGTTAGGTGCCCTCAACTGCCAGCGCTGCAGCCTATCTGTAGATGTCTCTGTCTGGTTATCCCTAGGTTTATGTGACAGCCAAGCACAACTTCTAAAATGCTCTGCATAAGCTCTTTCTAGGATCTATTCCTTCATCTCCCCCCTATTCTGATTTCCCAATTCTGAAAGAGCTAGGAAATCTTTAAAACACAGAAGTGGTATGACAGAAGAATGTGAAAGTCTGTGAGGTGATCATGTTTATATGTTTCCAAACAGTTGCTGGCAGGATGCTGCATGGGGACTCCCTTTAGTTACCTCTCAGAGAAGAAACAGAAGGTCACTGAGAACCTGAAATTTGCTCCTTCAGTTCAGGAGTACAGAGTGCTATTTAAAGTTCAAATGCTTGCTAGCTGCCTATTTAGCCAATGGTATGGAAAAACGTATACCTGAGGCATTTAGTGTTGGTGAGAAAACATTCCAGATCCTTACTTGCAGAAAGTGGTTCTCAATTGACTTTCTGATATTGTGCCTGAATTTATGTTGTTCGGCACTTACTGTACATGCCAATTTTTTATTGTGTAAATATGACAGAAGCATATTGATCACCTATCCTAAGTGCTTAATCACAAACTCAATTATACAGCTAACCATAAACCAGCTAACAGAATGTTACTGCCTCAAAATGTTACTAACTATGGATCAGACTTGAATAAAGAAAGTAATCATTCATGCTGTTTTTCTTGGGTGTGATAGAAGCCTCCGCTTCCTGGAAGCAAAATGTTTTCACACTTTGCTATTAAGTTTCATTGTAGTTTTGTCTACTTTTATGTAAAGTATACTGATTTATTAGAAAGCTCACTCCACAGTAAACTGATAATTGGATGTTGTTGAAAGAATGAGTTTCATTGATCTAGTCAATGACCACAGGCATTACTGAAGTAAACCTCTTAACAGTGCTGAGGCGTATTTTGGCCACAATCAATTTTTGTGAATCTTCCCTTATAAGTTTTTTTTTGTTGTTGTTGCTGTTTTGTTTTGTTTTATTTGGCACTATCTGCATTGATCTAAACCTGGTGCAGATTTAATGTGTAGAATTTATCTTGACAGAAAGTTTCATTGCCTTTCAGTCAATGCAAACTTCTCTTTCTTTATTATAGATTAGAAATCTGCTGTGACAATCTGTGTAAGTAACATATGGGTACCTGTTGCATCAGTATGCATGTGCCATCGATGGAAGGAGGATCATACTTGGAGAGTTGGGCTGCAAATAAATGAGACACTGCACTTGCTGGCATTGGGTGGAATGCTTTTTAATACCTGGTGGGAGGATGATGCCAAATATAAAGACTCACTTGTTACTTAAAATTGTTTTAATTTATTGGGTAGATAAACAGCATAGGACAGTTTAAAGAGAATTAATTATGTATACATCAATAAAGCTAGTTAAGGCCATAATTTTACTGAGGAACATAACTTCAAACCTGTGACTAATCTCACTACAGGTAAAATATGAAGTCCTATTACTCTGCTTTTGTTAAACAACACGAGTTTCAAGCTGTGCACATTCTTTAGGTGATTTCAAGAACAGAGCCTGCTTCTTCCCTCCTCTACTGGCCTGTATGTGGCTCAACGCAAACACAGCCATTTTAGCATTAAACTCCCTTGACTCACTGACAGAATGAACCAAAAGGCAAGAGCTGACCCATAGAAAAACATGAGCACTGGGAAAGGCTCTCATTTTTAAAGATGTTTGACAGATGATATTTTAAGGTGAATCATCAGGATATTTTAAACGCATTAATGCTTAGAAATCTGAGCAGAGAGTTGGTGTTTACTTTTAATCTAAAATATCATTAATCCTAGCATTTCTTGTAAAAGAATGAAAACTGTGTGTTCAGATGAGATGCTTCAATTAATGCAACCTCCAGGGAAGTTTGCCCCACAGCAAATCAGAAGCACATGATTTGCAGGTGAGCTCTTAGGATTTTATTTATCATATTTGAAATGCTGTTGGCGATAAACTAGATATATTATCTGAAAAACTTGATTTTACTTATATTGCATTAGGTTATAAGCAGAAAGCAAAATAAGTGGTGAATACACCTCTAGTCATGTTGATAGAGAACAGGTTCTAATTTTTTAGTCAAATGCACACTATCTGGTTTGTGTTTGTTTCACTTCTGGTGGTAGCTTCTCATTCTTGGCTGGTGTAGAAGTATATTGTTTACAAATAGTTACATTTGCATGATATTTTTTTCTGGGAAAGAAAAATCAATTGTCTTGAGGGAATTGTAAACATTCGTTCTTATGAAATGCAAATTCAGAAATAACTTTGATTAGGCAGTCAGCACTGGATTTTTCTATTTTTAATATACCAGCTAGAGGAAATATTTGCAGGGTAGACATTCCATGATTTAATTAAAGGCACTAATAGCTAAAGACAGCTGCATTCAGCAACATGTGAAGTTTAAATACCTTTCCGAGTAGTGTGAATTACAGCCATTTCTGAAGAGAATTGCTGTCATCTAGTTCCTGCTGATTTGTGGGCTGACTGAAGATGAACGTCAGTCTGGCAGGGTTGTTTGTTTTGTTTTTAAAAACAAAATAACTTTTATAAAGAACCTGCAGCCCTTTAAACAGAGACATGGACTTTGTTATGAAGGTTGTAATGACTTTGGCTGATGCTGAAAATCTTTTTGAGAAGACACATTATATAGCTGGGAGTTTTTCTGAAGGGAAATGGAAGCCTCCCGACAGATTAACAGTGCTTTGCATCACCAAGATAATTTTGAACCTGTCTGGATCCTTTCTGTGATTCACCTGTCTGAGATGGAAGCAGTTAGATCTACTGAACTGCTGGTTCTGAGTCCCCAGCCCTGACCTTACTGGCACAAAATGAGACACATTTTATTCTCTGTGGTTGGCATTAGTGAAATGTATATGATTTTAAGTTCTTCTTCTGTGTAAAGAACAACTGGAAGTGAGCAGAAGGAATCAGTACTCTACCTTTCTTATATTCCAAAAGCAGAATGATTAGAAAGGTCATGAATGGTTGGTTGTTCTAGGTATCAATAGACAAGAGACAATCAAAGAATGGACAACTGCTCATTCAGTGGGGCTGGACTTTACAAGAGATTTGATAGTGGAAGAGTTAATTCCCCGGTGACCTAAGTGAGATAGCATAGTTTTATCTTTTTCAGAAAATTAAGGGTAAATTGTCTGGTTCAATAACTCTCCCTGACTACATTTATATAAGCATTTTGTGTGTTTATTAAGTTGTTTATTTATTATAATAATACTAGTGATTTAATAAAGATAAGAATTTAGATGGAAGTCAACAAACTTCCCATTATGCAGCTGTCTCATTTAAAGCAGTGAGAATAAATTAAATGATAAAATGCTCTCTCTTGTTTGATTAAGAGACCAAAATTAGTCATTGTGGAAGAGAAATGTTTCAGATTGTAAGAAGCAGCTTTCATGCAAAGAAATAGATGTACATGTGCAGTGAATGGTCTAACATTTAGTTGCACGATTATGTTATTTTTAAAGAAAGACAGGACTGAAAAGGGCACACGTTTAATAAACAAGATCATAAATGGCATGTAATGAAAGAAGCACAGTTCACTTTTGGGAAAGAATATTGCTTAGAATAGCTGCAGTGCTATATAGGGTACCAATTTATCTTACTGCAGCAAGATATCTGGAATTTCACACAGTAGAAATGGGAGATTTTCCACTCTGCTGTTGAATTCTATATAGAATAAATATCTGTTCATTACCCATCTTTATGCACACACAGCGAACTCTGAAGCCTGACTGTCAGAGAGGAAGAGATTAGTCTGAATCTGTTAAACACTGAATACTCCTAAGTGCTTTTATTTTCTTGTATCTTGAAAGCTCAATCTGCACTTGTGTATGCAAACTGCAACGTGGTGTATCATCAAAAGAAAAGCTACTGCATTTGTGCATGCATGTGTGGTAATTGATTTTTTCCAAGGTAGTTGCCTGGGTGCAGCATTGCATATTTTGAGGGCAGGATCAAATAATAAAATAATGTTGATGAATAAGCTGCTGCAATATAGTAGTGATAATGGGAGCACAAGTGACAACCAGGTTTTGAATGCAGACATTTTAAATCAGTGCCCTTTCTGGGAAATCAAGATAAACTTTAGTGGTGGAAAGGTCTGGGAAAACAATTGTGCCAGAAAACGAAAAGACATAGGTACTGGCTGATTAGAATTTTTTCTTTCTCTTAAACCAAACTGTGTGATAGCTATCAAGAGTGAAACCCTGGACACTGGTTTTCTTAGGGTCTTGCCAGAGGTCCTATTACCTACCTATTATCTCTGGCTGGATTACTCACTGTGTGATATCCACTGGGAGCCTTAATAGCAAGTAGTGAAAATATTCCATTAAGATTTGCCAATTTTGCCGTAAGGAATATGCAAACATTTGGACTGAGCAGATGATATATGAGAAGAGGCTAAGAAAGCGGGGTTTCATCAGCCTGGAGAAGAGATGTCAAAGAAAGATCCATTTTCTGTCTTTAATTCCTACAGCTATTTATTGAGAAGATAAAGCCAGATTCTTCTTGGAGGGGCATAGCAAAAGAACAAGAGTCAGTGAACATGAGTTGAAATAAGGGAAGTGCCTATGAATAACAGGGAGTCTTCATAAGGAATTTGATTTAGCACTGGAACAGGTTGCCTAGAAACATTTTGGGATCTTCATCCTCGGAGATATTAAAACTCAGATTGACAAGACCCCAGGAAACCTGGTCTAGCCCCGCTTTGAGCAGCGATTGGACCAAATAACATTTCAGGGTCCCTTCTAATCATAGAATTGTAGAATGGTTTGGGTTGGAAGAGACAATAAAGATCATCTAACTCCGACCCCCTGCCATAGTCAGGAATATCACCCACTAGATCAGGTTTGTCAAGGTCCCATCCAGCCTGGCCTTGAACACCTCCAGGGATGGGACATCCACAACCTCTCTGGGCAACCTGTTCCCGTGCTTCACTACTCTTACAGTGAAGAATTTCCTCCTAATGTCTAATCTAAATCCATCCTCTTTTAGTTTAAGATCATTCCCCCTTGTCCTATCCTCTACTTGAGTAAATAGTCCCTCTCCAGCCTTTTTGTAGGGCCCTTTTAAGTATTGAAAGGCAACAATAAGGTCTCTCCAAGGCCATCTCTTCTCCAGGCTGTCCCCATCTCTCTCAGCCTTTCTTCATAGGAGAGGTGCTCCAGCCCATTGATCATTTTTGTGGCCCTCTTCTGGACTCATTCTAACAGGTCCACATCTTTCTTGTGCTGGGGGACCCAAACTTGGATGCAGTACTCCAGATGAGGGCCTCAAATATAAACTATAAATAAACTCCAATGTATAACATAAACTATACCATGACTTTATTAAAATAATAAAATATAAAATAAAATAAAAAATAACATAAAGGTGAGTTTAGAGCTTTATGCATGGCCAGTCAAGTGCCCCCCCCCCCTTCCCCCCCAAGGGGAAACATTCATACCTACACTACTATTTGGGTCAGGAATTCATTTTTCAACATTTTTCATTTGGCTTTGCAGAGCATCAGTAACAGTGGGATACTTATCCTATGACTAGGGCTCTTCAGAGCTATACCAATACAAATATCAGAAAAGATATGTGGCCCCATCAGATCAGAAAAGTAAGGAGGATAAAGGTTAGCAAGTATCTAAGCCATTGGGTATCTGAAAATAAGAACTGAGAGTCTATCAAATCATACCCTTAGATGTAGAGGGAGGTAGCCTGACAATTCAAATGATACTGTTTCTCTAGAGACTCGAACAATCACGTGATGAGTCTGTGACTGTCAGGGAATAAGAACAAATGTGCTGACTGGACTGTGACAAGCAGTTTGGATGTCTTGTGATGTGATTTGACATCTTCTTTGTGATTTTGGTAGTGTAGATGGCTTTGATCAAAGGATATGACCCTCCCATGCCTCTTTAAAGGCAGTATGGCTTGTCTCAACTAAAATTTGGTCAATCTTGGAGTAAGGAAATGCTTGCAGTGGAAACAAAAGTACAGCCAAGTATTATCCATCTCACTACCGAAACAGTATCCTTGCTGGAGAAAGAGTGACAGATGGCTTACCATGCGTAGTCCTGTAATTTACAACCTGTTTTATGTGGACCTCCTGGCTATTGCTTTCTTCTCTCCTTCATTTCCATTTCCATTCCCACTCCCACCATCCCTTGGGCCTTTGCCATCACCCTCCCACTCTCTCCCCATTCCTACATTGTTGCCTCACTCCTACAGCACTGCGGCTGCTCCCATTCTGCACTTTCCTTGTTGGCACAAGCCAAACTGCAGGTCCAGGGTGATGTGAGCCAGCAGGACGTGGTGAGGAGAACTAGGCAAGGCACTGCAGTGCTGCTGGGGTTTCTCCAGGTTCTCAGTAGTGCTCTTCTCCAAACTGGATTTCTTGTGATCCAATCACATTTAAATGTGTGTAATTCCTCCTCTGAATGCTTTTCACCTGTTTTCCTTGATTACTTCAGTAACTGTTACCCATTGTGATTTCTGCTTACAGTTGCTTATGAATGCCATGTAGCCCAGATAGGTCAGCATGAATGTTTCTGGAAAGCAATGTCACCACATTTGAATGGGTGCTGGCACCAGCTCAGGAATTTTGCCACTAGTTCGGTGGGAAATGTGAAATTCTGAGGGAATTGTGGCCCACTGCCATTTGCAAGCTGTAAAGACAAGGAGTGTTGCAAAAAGACACGTGTCATGTGCAGAGGCTCAGACTGTAAAATGGGTTTGGGAGAAAATGCAGCCCCACTTTTACTTTCTGCACCCATTGTGGCACACACTGGGCAGAAAGCTTTGGTCTTTTGAAAGCCTCCTGATTGCCTTTCTCCTTAAATAGCTCTGTATGGCGATAGAAACTGAGTGGCTTTGTTACACAGGCCAGGAGATTTTTGCAAGTTTTCCATAAAGTTTTAACTTCATGAACTTAAGAAATGTTGTATTTAAGACTTCAGAGTCTCAGGTCACTCTTAAGATCGTGTGTTAAGAATCAAAATTAAAACTCAGTTTTGAACCAAATCAGCCCTCCAATAGTCATTGCTTTGAATAAAAGCAGATGCTGGCAAAAACTTACTCAATGCATATTGAGCTTTATATGTACATTCTAGTCAAATATTCTACCACTAAGTAACCCGGAAATATTAGCAGCTATGCAAATAGAACATGTCAGTAATGATTTAATGACAAATGCAGAGTTATAGTACAAGTGGGTAGTGAAGAGGGAAAATGAGCTTTCTCCCATCGTTTATATTGCTCTAGTTGCCAGATTGTTGCATTCTTTTGACTTTTAGATGAGGCCTACAGATCAGGGAGAAGCGTTGACAATGGGTGATGTTTTTTAAGGATTGAAATTGGGATAATAAACTATCTTAATAAAATGAAGCCAATTGTAAGCAAAACAACACACAACAAAACCTGATGTAAATATCTAGTTTTAATCTCAGCTATTTTTAGCTTTTCTTCTCAAGGAAGAACTTGATTTTAGTGAATGTTTAAGTTTAAGCCTGTTATTATGAAGAGAAAATAACCTTTATATTATTTGTTTTTCTTTTTTTGGGGGTGGGGTGTGTGAAGATTTTTTGTTTGACAAAGTCTCAGGTTGTATTACAGATTTAGTGGCCATCCCTGTAGAAAAGGTTAAGCTAACTTTGCAGAGAGAATATATTTTGTGTAGAAAAAAATATTCTCAGCTTTGCTGTGTGAGATGATCCACTGATTCAACCTGTCTATTCAAAAGAGGAAGATGTACTTAGCGAGTAAGATTTGCTAAATTGGCTGAAATTACTTCTTTAAAGTTTTTGTGTAAAGGGAAGGAAAGAAAGAGAGAGTAATGAAATACAGCGAGACTTGTAGAGACTAAAAGAAGAAAAGTATTATGGAGCTAAGTCAGACTAAGCATGATGGGGAAGGTCAGCCTGTGGCTTGAAGCAAGGGCAAGCATTAAAAGGAAATGCTACTGAAGAGCAAGGTGAGAAGGATTGTTTGAAAGCAAAGAATTAGAGAATATGGAGTGCTAGTGCAGTAGAGGAAGGCATTACTTTCTGAACCCTTTGACTGGAAAAGCACAATTTTGTCTCTTTTTAGGAAGATCATGGTATATCAGTCAGTGGCAATATAGCATACAGTATTACATAAAGCAGTGGAAAAACATATTGCAACCAGTTTATATAATTTGTTCCTGTTGAAATTTGATTCTAGGGGTACTTCTCATTCTGGCAGCTAAATGCCAAGGAGTAGCATCTACTTATCAAGGGTCTTAGGTTTCCAGGGAGAAGGAGGAGCTGATACCATCAGTAAAATTTCAGGATCAATTTGTAGAAAATTTATTCTTGATTAAAAAAAAAAAAAGGCAAACCAAAAAACAACCAACCAACAGAGCTTTGTATCAATCGTTTTGAAAAAGGTGGCATTTCAGGTAATGTGTTTGCAAGAAAAAATGGAGACTAGCAAAATTCAGTGCCACTGTAGAAGTAGAGGTCCATACTAGGGTTTGCAGTGTCTGTCTATGTAAAATCATTGTTTAATAAAGAAAAAGGATAAAATGTGTCTGGTGGATGGTGTTTTTCCGAGGCTAAATTGTGTTTTATTTCCAACTTTTATTACTTTCAGTACATGGCCCTAATACTTACTTAATACTACTGTAATAGCATGCTTCCTGGGATGCTTTTTATTTTCTGCAACTTGGCTAGAGGGAAGTGAAGAGTACTTTTAATATATGGAAATAAAGGGACTAAATGTGTCTTTCTTGGCCAATGTTTTATCACAAGTGGATTCTTCATAAAGTAATTTTTATCTGCCGTTTAGTTGCAAACCACAAAGTATCTCCATATTTGTTTTTCAGATTCAGTCTAGTTTTGAACTGAAATAGTTCTAAACTATTAGATAACCTATTAGACAGCAACACATTTTTTTTTTTTTAACAACATCAAAAAAATCAAAAAAGATATCTCCAGAGTCATTTTTTCAGAGAATATCAATGAAAATTACACTTCATATATATATTTAAGCAGTAGTAAGGGTAAGAAGTTCAGCTGTACTTCTTAACAACTCTCTAGTAGCTAGATTCTCACACAGAAAGTGATTCCATAGCTGGAGCTGTTTATTGAAATATATGACATAAAAATAATCCTCCTCTTTGAACAGCAGGAAGGATTCATCTCCAGAAATGTTTGCTAGGACTGTGCATGTGTTGAAATTTGTCACAGAAGAGATCAATAAGTGGGCACTGCTTGAAAAGTAAATCACCTGCGGAGAGCCAGCGAATTGTCATTGTAGTGGAAGTATCTCAGTAGAAAGAGGTATCTGTCCCTGTTCATTAGAAAGGAAAATGAAGAGGGGCTGAGGGAATGAGGAGGGTGGATTGACTAATATAAAGAATAACTATGGGGGGTTAACTCTTCCTGCTTGTGCTGTCAGAACTCATGCTTTGAGTTAATTGATGTCTTTGGGGACCCCAGAAGGAGGTAACAAATTGTCTCCTCCTTGTACCAAATTCACTGACTCGACAAAGTAGTCTGTTCAAATGCAGAGGGAAAACATTAAATGGAGCTAAAAAAATTATCTGCATTTGTATTAAATACAGTGCATTTCCTGCATTCAAGAAAATGTTGAGAGCAGTGACATGGTAAAAACTTCTTATATTGTTCCAAGGAGTTACGTAGTAACTTTACTGTAGTAACTACAGTAAAGAAAAACAGAATTAACCCACCTAATGAAAAAACGGACTCTCTACTCAAAGCCGATTTTAAAACAACAGGGTTTGTTCCATTAATTTCAGTGGGCTTGGGATGGGTATCTAAATTAGTGGGAGGGGAAAGACTGCTTGCATCTCATGAATTAAGGTATTCCTTTCTGGGACAGTAGCAAATGCAGTAGATTCAAAAAACTCTATAGGTTTCCATTTATTTCATTGTTGCTATACTTTGTAGGTGCCAGGAAAAGCAGATTACAAACAAGACAGAACACTGTGTACAAGTAGAAAGAAATGGAAATCACGTCTAAGAAATCTAGTGGGTTTTGACACATGGAAGTAACAGAAATCACAATTTTTATCTTGACTTTCAAATAATTTAATTTTTAAAATGGTAAATATTCATAACCTCAGGAGTTTGTGTGTGTGAAACTACACATGCTGTAAAGCACTTTATGGTTGGTGGGTAGTAAAATCCTACTATTCCTACAAAAATTTAGTGTTTTGTGAAATACAGTCTGTGCAGAAAATCCCAAAGACACATGGAACTTTACAACCTTAGAACTGTGTTTTGTAGCTGGTATAGCAAAGGCTTATAAATTAAACTAACTCTCAGGTTCTCCTGACATCAAACAAAAGGTGACGTGGGTTTGTGAAACTTGAACAACATCACAGACAATGGGAAAATATACTGCTCTTCATCAGTAACTTTCTAGAAATGGCTTTGCCCTTGTTTTTCTTATACTCTTTTGGCTCTCCTGTATGCTTTTTCCAGCTCCTTTAACAAGTGAGACAAGCTTCTGATTGACAATAGCTTCATTCACTACACAGCCCCAAGAGAAGGTTCACCCTGTGAGTGACATTCACACCCTGCAAGATGAGAAAAGAGGATGTGATTGTGGTGTAATTGTACTTAAACACCTATAAGATGTTTATGGAAAATGATGTCATAAGACGGCTTACTCTGACTGAAGCAGTCACTGTAAGTCATAAGAGATCCTGCAGGTCTCTTCGAGACCTATGTTTTTTATATAAACCTATATCATAATGCAGTTATACTGTACTATCTGCTTTAGCACCTCCTAACTTTAAGTGTTCATTGTTTGCAGTCTTACAATGGGAAGCATATCGATAGCAAACAATGCTTCTGTTTGCGGCTACAATGAGAATTCCACATGGACATTCATTTTTGAATGCTATTTTCTTGAGCACTTAATGAACAGCTAGCTATGCTCTGCCTTAGTGTTTTTGTCTTTAGTTAAAGATGTTCTAATGGAAGTAGAAGGATTACTTCTTTCATTTTACATTTTACAGAACAGATCTACTCGGGAAATCAGACACAAAAAGTGTTGTCTAGAAAATGGAGAGCAAATTTGGCAATCTTATTTTTGTTTTCCTCATACTCATCCAAATTAGGAGTTATCCTGTGTGGTTAGTGTGTTACTGACACAGCTTGAGAGTAAAGCTTTTGCATGAATTCACCTTGCAAAAGTCATTACAAGAGAGTGTGTTTGTGTATAGACTATTGGATACAAGGACTTTATCTGAGCACTGCTGATATCTCTGCTGATAAACTGATATTGCATTTCTTTCTACTGCTTTCTCTTAGGAGCCATAATAGGTCTGTACAATCACTAGGGAATAAAAACATCAGATAAACTGTTCTTAGAATCTGTCTTAAATCTCTCCCTAATTGACCAAATACATTTCAGTACTAGTTTAATTAGATGTCTGTCCAAAAAAAGAATCGAATATCCATTCAAAGCCTCGAGTGGTTAAAATAGATCTAGAGGCTGGCAACCTGCAAATATTTCAGTTCACAGAAAATGATGTGAGATGTCTGTTTTTTTGTTTTGTTTTGTTTTCCAGAAAAGCTGGTAAGCAGTTGTTACGGCCTCTCCCCCTCTTGTCACCACTGCCATAGCATTTTTAAAGACAGGTACTTATACTACTGTGTAAGTGATCTTTCCTTTGAAAGTGCTAACTATCATTTACTTCACCGTTCAACATTTCATGTGCTGTGGCCTGAGTATAATTATAGATGAAGAGAGACCAGAAGGTTATTTTATTTTATTTTATTTTATTTTATTTTATTTTATTTTATTTT
>CM021698.1:32293847-32307202 GCA_011074415.1 Stictonetta naevosa
TTATTTTATTTTATTTTATTTTATTTTATTTTATTTTATTTTATTTTTTTTTGAGTGAAGCAAGGTCGATTTAAAATTAACAAAAACTGGTTTTGATGTATTTTTTTTCTTAGCATGGTAGAGAAATGAATAAGGCATGAGGCTCTGGCAATAGACATTCCACCAAGATAAACTGAGAGGTAATATACAAAGGAACTAATTCCAGGTCTTGTCTGATGCTTGTTGTCTACCTGCTATACTACAGAGTAGCATCAACTTGCATCAAGTTTGCCATCATTCTCACAAGCTTTCATCCAAAGCAAGCTACTTTACAAGTAATCCTGAAATAAACAAGTAACTAGAAAATGTGTGTTTTCACTCTCCTGACAATAAGCCATGTTGTCCTGAAGGCTTATTTTACAACCTTGATTACTAATTGCATCTGTTTGAATGATCGTCTGTGAGTCCATGACACATGTTCTGCTTAGTATTCTTCTAGATGTCTTTATAAAAATTATTATCTGGCAGTGTTCAAGTGCATTTCCAGTAATGCATTAAGTAATATGACTGACATCTGTCACACATGATTTGTTCTCTTCTCTCTGAAAACATACCTGCGTCTTGCTCTATAAACTCCCTTCAATCAAACAACTCATATCAAAGTTATTTTAAAAGGAAATTCATCTCTTCTATATAAGGATAGAATGATTATTAATGCAACAAGCAATGATATTTTAGTACTACCTGGAGGCTGTTTGACCTGTGAGAAGTCATTGGCCTTGCTGAAACTGATGGGTGGGTAGCATCTGGACTGAGAAGAAATACCAGTCAAGTGAACTGAACTGTTTGTAACAGGGGAAGCTGATGCACCTATTTAACACAAGCCACAGAACTGCACAAGCTGCAATAGGCTCTTTGGCAAGTTTACTATTGTTCCCTTCACTTAACAAGGAACGTGCACCATACAAAATTGTGTTTTATGGGACAGTCAATCTGCATTTGACTTTTGTCTCTTGAGCAGTGAATTTTTGAGCACTGATTTTTGATGGGACTGATTAAACATGCAGGGACTGTGAGTTTTATTGGTGGAATTTTGTGCATAGAATTAAAATAGCCAAGAGAAAGTCAAGGAACAGGAATAGCATTGCCATGTAAGGACAGACAGAGCTCTGAGAAGGCAAGCAGATTCATGAAATGAAGCTGCAGAGGTGGATAGGAAGAGTTTATCCATCAGACTACAAATAGCTTATAGTCTAGCAGTTGAGTGTCCTTGGGCTTAAGGTGAGTAGCAGCATTGTGAAATGGCAGCAAATATGAACAACCAGTTGTATCTGTCCAGCTGCCAACTAACTCCTTCTCTAGGCTATAAAAATAATAGATGTCCATACCACTTTTTTTTTTTTTTTTTTTTTTTTTTTTTTTATGCCTCTCTGGCACCCTTATCTTTCTGTCAGAATCTTAGTTGCCATACATGTTTTGCATGACACTGTGTGTCATGTTAAGGTCTGTGACCTTGCTGCTCTCCAGTCTGCTGAGCACCTCATTTTGTCCTTTTCACAAAACTGTATTGAAGAATCAAGATATGCACCCAACTGAAAAAAGATCTTACTGTTTCCTGCATCTTGCTTACTACCCCTTGTTTCCCACCCAACTCCTACCAACTGATGTATACCATGGCAGCAAAGAAGACAAATGAGCTACAAATACATACTGTGAACTTGAAAACTCCAATAATACAAATTCACAGGGATAAGAGAAATAGGCCACACATCTGTCACTTGACCTTCCATCCTTTAATTCTTTCTCACTCCCCAATGTACCAGCAATGGGCCCAAGTTCTCATTTTGGAGGGGTCCAAGAAATTAGATAACATTTCTGAGGCTACCAGTCAGTAAGGGACCGTTTAGCTTGGCAATGATACGTGTGAGCACATGGAATAACAAGACCTACCTCTAAGGCAAAGACATTGTTTGGTGACACTGTCTCTGATGAGAATCATTTGATAGCAGACTCACTGTAGTTTTTTAATTTAAGGATTAGATTAACATTAAGATAATGAAATATGCTTTCTCCCTGGATACATAGACAGGCACTAAAGACTATTTAAAGGACAGTTATTAATAAAATATAATGCAATTACTGTAATTCTTAAAAAATAACTAAAGGGAGGGGGAGATTTGTGGTGGAGTATTTTGCATACACACTAGCTGAATAGCTGCAGTATGGTTTCAACAGGTCTTTCTCAGTGATGTTATCCAACTGGCAAACCAACAATTACAAGGTACCAGTCTTGAAGGTTCTACAACTCTTTCTTAAAAGCTATGCTTGCTCCCTCCACATCGATGGAAATCTGTTTTTCCCTTCACTTCCTTGGGACATTTGTAGCTGTATTTAAAGGATTTTTGTTTTGTTTTTCTAGGAAGAGTGCATTTATGTGGGGTGAGGTATAGGGTCTGCTGCTGTTCCTAATTCTGATTCAATAGAGGCATGTCCCCCTGTGCTGGGAAAAGATACAGCTCAAGTCTTTAGGACTCTTAGCAAATATTACTTCGAGTTCTGCATGTTATAAAAAGTGTGAGAAAATCAGAATTCTCAAGAGCTATGAGAAGTGTGTCCTGCATGTTCCCGTGAGATACAAAGGATGAATGAAATACCCTTGCTTGAGAAAAAAATATTGTTGGAGCTACCTCAGTAGCATGGCAGTCATGTTCTACTTACAGGTGGCCTGTACTTAAATGTTGTCTGTTGGTTCATAGATTTTGTTATCAATACATCTAGTAGGCATATTGCAGCTAGGACATGTATCTCTTTGAGGCACAAAATATGTCTTGTCTGGTGAGTCTGATGCTGTGGTCTCTGTGACCTACAACCAATCATCCATTAAATCTAATTTCAATTAGATTAGATCAGGCCCTGAGGTCTACCTGAGCATCCACTCAGTGCCAGAAATTCTAGAATATTTTTATTTTTCAGCAATAGTTTAACTATTGCAAAATCTGATTCAAAATACTGCAGGTGTTTGGCAATATTAACCCAGGGGAATTTGATTAAATTCAGCATAATCATGTGATTACATCTTGTTTTAAGACCTAGTAGAGGTCAGAGCAAACTCAACTTTCAGCAAAAATCAATTCATGCCCAAAAAGGGTAAATTCAAAGTGCTACTCCTCCTGATTAACTAAAAATGCAGAAATGAAACATAGTTAAGTAGGGAAATCAAATGGACATATACTGGAAAGGCAAGCTGTTTCCATGATAAATAGTTGAATACATGTTATATATTAGCAGTTATTGTGGCCTTTCAATAAGGAGATATTGCAACTACTAGCTCTAAAGTATAAAATATAAAGAGAATTCTTATTGTGAAAGGAGACCAAAGAGAGAATAAAAACTTTTGAGTGAAAAATAACAGGAAGTTGACAAGAGCACAGTCCTTGGAATTGCTAACTGCTTTCAACTGTCATTGATTTCAGTGGGAGTGCAGAATGTTCAGGAGAAACAATTGATTTAATATCTCTTAAAACAAAAAAATACATACTGGGGGGACTTCTCTGTTGTGTTCAGCCCAGTGGCACAGGAGCATACCTAAGAGCTGTTGATACTGTGTGAGGAGGAGAATCATACTGTGAGGCTGGTAGGTGGTGCCCTTAGGGGCTGAGAAGCTAACTTATTAGCTTTCTGCAAAGAATATCTGTACAAATAATTCTTGTCCTAGTTATGCTAACAGGAAAATAAATGACTCCTAAAACACCGTCTGTATTTTAAGTGACTCAGATTCTGCAGGTATTTTATACTGATGTATTGTTCTTCCAGTGTGTGCCTTTTAGCAGTTACTGTAACTTTTCATACCAGCAGGCAACATATATTTGTTCCTGTTAAAACTAGCACTACCAAAATATTCATGCTTGTTTAAATGTCCCATAAATTGTAAATATGATTTTTAAGTTGTTATAGAACTTCACATAAAAGCAGGCTTTCCGTTGTTAATATGCATTTAAACTAATTCCTAATTCAACATCAAAGATTGGCCTGTTGGAGGGTGAGGATGTAAAGGAAACAGTGGCAAACATCTCAGGCCAAGGGAAAGGAGATTGTGCAATGACTCAGCTACAGTTTTTCTTCAGCCAGCCAGGATGATTTTAAAAAATCAAGGAGTACAAGTAGCTTCCCAGAGAACTCCATAGGGAGTTCTCATGTACTGGTGTAGCAGTAAAGAAACACATTGCTTCCACCACAGACCAACAAGAACACATAAAAGAAAAAAAAAAAAGAAAAAGAAAAAAGAAAAAAAGAAAAAAAATCTTAAGGTGACTTGCACAAATAGAAAAAAAAATTAAGCTGTCAGTAACAACTCTTGCACAAGAGCTGGAGATGCTTCTGGGAAGCATGAAGATCTTCCACTGAAGTCTTGGACCAGAAAATACAGCTCCAAGTACTTTGTAAATATACTTATCATAAGACAGTTAACTGAGATCTTCTAAAATGATTGGTAAGCTTAAGTTCCTTGATTTTTAAATACACAAATGAAGATTCCTCAAAGTGACTTGATTTCGGTAGAATACAGAACACAGCAAAGCATCTATTGCAAATTAGTTTATTTCATGTTATAATTTTTATTAATTAAATAAATATATTTTGGAAATAATTAGGTGAAAATTGAGCATATACCTGGAAGCAGATGATTTTGTAGCAAACATATTCTTGAGCATAAGTTACATGAATAGTCAAAACCATTCCTCAGAGGGACAGCCTGACACAATAATACACAAGGACTTGTCCATTAAACTGCCTGATTGTTGGTTTGTTGGAGGATCTTCCTTGGTAAATCTCACTTCTGGGGTCTTTAAAGATTAGTTCACTCCCTTCAAAATATTTGGACAAAAGACGTATCAGAGTTGGTTAATGGTTATTTAACTTCTCCAATTTATCCATCATTTTTATTTCATCTATATGTTTATGCCTGAAATTGTCCTGCCTGTGCTACCTGGTGTTTCTCCATTATTCTCATATATAAAGTGCAATGTAAGAAAATCATCCAGCTCTTTTTAATGTATTCTCCTTATCTGATTTGTGCTTGTGCAATAAACTCTTATTCTCTGGTGATCAGCCTCTTTCAGACGTACTAGATAATTTCTTACTAATTTACTGACATAGTAGTTGCTTTTATTCTCCAGATTTCCTGTTTGTCTCTGTAATTTCTTTCATGGATTTTATGTGTTAAGGTTTGCTCCCTTTCATTAGAGTCACTTAGGCTGCTAAAGGGACACAAATTAAAGTAAAAATGTGAAGCTGATGAATATGTGAATATTGTTGCTAGGCATTTCCCTTAATACTACTGTATCTGAAAGGGGGGAGGATGAGGTGAATAGGCTACAGAGGTACTTTGAACTCATTAAACTACTGTGCAAGACTTCAAGGGTCAAATAGTTGTAGCTTACAACTGTTAATTTTTGTTCCTTGGGGGAAGCTTTATGCACAAGCACAAAGACACTGTGGTCTTGGAGTACTGTAATTGCAGATCTGTTGACAGTATTTTAAAATCTTGAAGGTTGTTCATGCTGGCTTGCTCACCTGCAGTAAGTTCTGAAGTCCTAGAAGGTGTGGAGCTAAAGTAGCAATCAAAGCAGGGTTTTGTAGACGTGAAGCATTTTAATTCTCTGGAACAGTTAATTCAATAAGCTTTTCATACATGAGATTTTATTTACTGTGTGACTGGGATCTAAGCATTGAGGACAGAAGAGCAGCTTTGTGAGCAATGTGATTTTCCTTTCATTTGTGGCTTTCTGCCGTGTTGGTGAGAAGTTACAGTGGTTCTGCCATGTGAAAGTAGGAACAAACTTAGGTTCGATATCACACTGGTTTCACACACATTTAAGTGCTTTTGTTAGTTCATCTGTTGTGTGTTTCATGGTGGTGTTGTCACTGTGTTGCTACACCATAATTTGCTTGAGCACCGTTACTTTATCTTAGGAGAAACTGTAAGGTTCAGCGATCCACTGCACCACCACTTCCATTTCCTCATTACAAAAATTGACCTTCTTGCTGTTGTTTGAAAGGGCTCAGACCACTGTCATTCAGACTTCAAGACTGGTGAGCAATAATAATAGTATAGGAAGTAGGAGCAATAGTTAAAGCAGCCTGGCATTGTGTTCCCTTCCTGGAATCCATTTTGAATTTCACAGTACGGGCAGCGGGTGTTCTTTGCTACCTCCAGCGTGCATTGTGTTTTGCTGTAATCCCCTACTTGTCATTAAATCATTTAAATGTATTAAGGCAACACACTGCAGGAACATTTTGCCATGTTTCTTTTGCTTTGTGGGTGATTTTCCTCAACCTGTTTCAACAACCCAGAAATAGCACAGTGCTATTCAAAAAACAGTTGTGGATACTTGTTTAAAACAAACTGAGAAGATTGCAAACTGACCTGTTCTCACACGTTATGCACCATTCTGCATGACACTCCCGCATCTGAGCGCCCAAGCCTGCAACATTTAGTGATACCCATAGTTGCAGTTGTAAATGGCCAGCACCCCTGAGGGCTAGGCCAAGTTTCTGAGAGAGTAGCTTTCTACTTCCCCAGTCTGAAAGTCCTGGCTCCTGCCCTTCTGCGAATGTATTCTGTGGGCCTCAGATGCAGCTGTAGTACATACAAGGCACATCAGCCTCTCTGAAACTGCTTGTTCACACCACACATTTACCAGTAAAGCACCTTACAGAATCCAGGAAATTTGTGCTCTGACTACTGCAGTACAGCAACATCCTATAGCATTCTCAGGTATGGATTGTACAGTACTGCAGGCACAAATGCTGCTCTTGTGAAATCAGTAGTTTTCTCGAAGTTTGGGAAGCAAAACTCTAATATTTTCCACAGAATAAACTTCAAAATATTTTTGAAACAATTAGCCTCATTTTATTGGGGCCAGCTGATCATATCATTTGGTTGATTGCCAAAGGATGAAGATTGCTTTAGGGGACCTCCCTCTTTGTATTCCCCCCCTCCCTTTTTAACCTCCCTCCTTTTTTTTTTTTTCCTTTGACATGTGTACTCTTCTTTCATAAGTGTCTAGAAAAGGAATCACAAATAGAAAACCAGAAGAAATTAAATTTAGAAGAAGTTTGGATGTCATCAGCTGTGATATTTTTTTTTTTTTGAAAACAAAACAAAACAAAACAAAACTCATTTTTCTTAACTGCAGATTACTTAACAGGGAACAGTGGTCCGTAATAGAGTTCAACCAACAGCATTTGCTTTGGCAAGGTTCTTACTGTAATCCCTGATTAAACAGTGTAAAAGACTTAATACATTTTTAAAAAGTACTGTAAATACTTCATAAATTGTTCAATAAATTCAAGAGCTATTACTTGTTCATTTGTGTTGTATTCAGATTTTGCTGGCTTTCATTGTTACAGACAGATCGTATCTACCAATGTGTTTTTTAAAATATTGGTTTGATAGTCTAGAACATTTCTACGTATTAAAATCCTACAAGGATAATCCCCATGCTGATACAGATAGATTCAAAACAAGGCCCTTAATCTAGAAACTTTGGGAGTTGTATGAGTATAGGATAAAAATCTAGATCCTACTTCCATAACTGGTCACTGTATTACAATAGGATAAACAACAACAGAAAACAAACAAACAAACTTTCAAAGCATTAACTTTGTGATGGAAAGATGGAAAGTCTTAGACTCTGTCCATAGAGTCTAGGGTTGAGCCTGTTCACAAAGTATTAAATCTCCATTTTTTTTTTCACTAGTATAGTAAAACTTGTTAAACATAAGATCTATAAATTGTATTTGGGAAACTGAGTTTTCAGAAAATAACTTATGTTAAGCATATATTTGCTAAGAATTTTGAATTGTACTGAATTTAAGCATGTGCTCTCATGCTTTCCCAAATGTAGACCTTTGCTTCTGGGCAAATATCAATTCTTGAAATATTGGAGGCTTGTGATCATTTCAATAAATGCCCAGACATTGTCTCAAATAGCACTAAAACTGTAACATGATACCTCCTAGCATACTGGGAAGGTGCTTTAATTCAGAAAACTTTGAGGAATGTGTATTACTTTTAACCTGTTTATTTTAAATGCCAAATGGCTTGCAGTATGGCAATGATGATGTCTGTAGTGCAGTCTGGCTCTAGGGATAGACAAAACAGGTAGCTGAGAGAAGCCATGTCCCCTTTACCTATTTTGGTTAAAGTTCTGAAAAGCTGAACTTGCTCTAACTATGGAGGCAAGGGGCATGTAGGGGCATGTACACTGGCAGAGTGTAGCCCATCCACCTAGCAGTAGATAAAACCCCATGTATATTACCCCCCTCTTTTCTCATGTGTGTTCCATGGACATTCTCCAAATTCAATCAATTTTTTTTTTTTTTTTTTTTTTTTTTCCAAAGGTTTTGAGATAACTATCTGTAGAGGAGGCTTACATATATTACAGAGCTACCTGAACTGTCTTGGAATCCATTATTTTGATTACTCAGAATTAAAAAAAAAAAAAAAAAAAAAAAGGAAAATTGCATTTTCCAGCAAGGAGATGGTAATATATTATGTAAGTGGTGCAAGAGGAAAATTTCTCAAAAATATGGTAAGATTTTAATATAAATAATGCAGTTTTAGTATCATATGAGACAAAATATCAAAAGAATTGTATTGTGACTTAAAAAAGTTATGATATATCATTGCTAAATTAAGCTGGCTAAATAGTTAAAAAACATGATTTCCAAGTCCAAAAATGAACCTGATGTCATAGGTCTAGTTTTGTATGCTTCCCACCCTCTGGGATTACTGAAATAGACTCCAAATTTAGAGAAAAGACCAGTAAACCCAGAAGACGTCATATATTTCAGATTGATTAAGTATGCACCTGGGACCTATACCAGGCACTAGCAGTTCTTGTCTGTAGTGTTGTTGATTTCCAGATTTAGACACCCAAAACTTATTAATCAATCCTCCAAGCCAGTAGATGGTTAAAAAACACTGATAAAGTTAAAAAGTATTAAAAAGCTTGGGTACTTTAAAGTTGCTTTCTTGTTTCAAAGCTTGTAGTTTGTACTCCATTAATGTTTTCAATTTTTCTCCACAAAAGTGAGATCTAAAAATTACTTCCCAAATCCGAAAGCTGGCTTTCTTGAGATATCATTTAAAGTTGAGAGCTGAAGTTCAAAGAAGTACTAGAGAAATCCAAGAGAGAAATCTTTTCAGTGGAGTGGCCATTATTCTGTTTAGAGATATCGTTATCCAGTCAAGCAGCAACCTTAATTCTGTGTGATGTGACTGGGTCATCGTATAAAATCTATGATTCTGTGATTCTCTGAAAACAGTCTGCAAATGATGCAGTGGTTGAAGATGATTTGTGCAAGTTCCTTGATGAATTTAGACTAACAAGGTACCATGTTTTGCTAAAGTTTTGCTCTATTGATAGGGAATGTTTGCAGACTGTGTGAATAACAGTCACTTTTTCCATTGAAGATTGCCCCGTTTAAAATACTCCTGACAGAAGCAGCACAATTCGTCACCTGACAAGGTTGTCAGCATCAAGGGCCATGTCTGTAGGACATGACATGAATGTAAGAATATTATCCAGCAAGGACTGTGAACTTTGTTGAACTGATCTATCTCTATTATCTGTTGTTGAATCCCAAAGTCAGCACACCATCCTTGGAGAAAGCGGGTAGCTTTTGCAGAATACTGAGTACATGAGGCATTTATCCTAATTTATTGTCTCAATGTGGACTGGAATATTAAGAAATGAATGAAAAAGGACTTTTTAAAAATAGGGGGAAGAATGATCACTGATAAATTGATCCTGCAGGAACTCATATATTTTAAACTTTTAATACACCTGCAATGCTCTACTACAGTTAATCCTTGGCTGGAGCAGAGGCTGTATTTGTCTGGTCTCACTTGTCTCAATACTTCATGTTCAGTTGAAAGGCTATGGGATTTATCAGGAAGTCACTCATGGAGTTCATTGGGGTACATTGTTCTTCTGTTAATTGGGAAGAAACCAGGAAGTACTTATGTAATATTAGGGGCTCACAACCTATTCATAATCACATGTGAATCTACACAAGGATTGTTTTGTGCCATGGCATCTTTTTCTAATTCCTTTTTCATCTTCTCTCCTGCATGATGGCTGGCAAATGGGCAACTGTTAAGTGAGAGTTTCCCCTTCTGCTCATTTTACAAAGAAAAGTAATAACATTTGAAAAAAACTGAACATAATTTACACCTGTAATCAGGCCAGCTTCTGACCCGATGTTAGTGAATATCATTCCATTGAAGTTAGTGACGCTGAATGTACTTGCTCTCTACCTGAATTTGGTTCATTTTGTTACTGAGGCTTCTTTTCCTCTCTGGAGTAATTCACAGTTCTTCCCCACTTGTGAGAAGGTACCCTTGTACAGTTGTTTACTTTAGAAACCGGGGTGAATACAGGGCAAATACAGTCAGCAGCAAATGTGTTCACATTTCACTACAAAGAACATATGAACTCTTTGTACCTGACACTTTACACAATATGCTCTCTGGCTTTAAGAAAACATTATTTCATGTTCTTACTCTAATCAGCCTTGTCTGGCAGCTCACAGAACAGAGAGGTTCATTGTTATATGCAGCTGTCATTTGTTCCATCTCCTTGCTCTTTCTGACTTCAATATCTTTGTGGTATTTAGTGAAAGTAATTTTCAGTTAGAAATCTTCTGCCCTTTCAGTAAGTGCAAGTATAGCACTTCATCAATGGCCAAAGAATTCCAAGCTATCTGGGATGTATCAGGACAGTTGATAAAACCTCACAGAGCAACCTATGATAGTACATCCCATCATAAATAAAAAAAAAAAAAAAAAAAGCAGAAAGGGCCTTTGTCAGTGTTTATCTGTAGCGCTTTTATTCTTTGCCCTTGATTTCCTCTTCAGAAAATTGATGCACCCTTAAATTGAAGCAGGAGGCTTGACAGGTGATGGTTAGTGTGATAACTGCTCAGATTTCATCAGCCAGTGTTTTTCTGGTGGTGCAATTGTAGGAACTTTCAGCTAGATTACCTGTCATCCACTACATCAGATAAAAGAGGGAGAGTTGAAAGATGCAGTTTTGCCACTGTACCTTATAGGAAATGAAAAGTGTGGGTGAGGTAACAGTAGCTGAAAAGAAGTACAATTATTTTCTAATCAGGCTATTCCGTCAAGAATGTCACTGCTGAAATTGGCAATCATTGGACAGAATCCATTGTTAAATTTGCATTGTTAAATTCATAGGGGGAAAAATCCGAAAAGAAATAATCAGTCTCACTGTAGGTAGTAGCTCAAGCACTACTTTTGACTATCCATTTAATTCTTCTGTGTATTGAAAGCAAGGTGCAAGCTATAGTTAGACACAGGAAAATGTTCCTATTTTGAGTGTATTTCAATATTCTGATTTCAGTCTACTTACTCTGATGCTAGATTTTTTTTTCCTGAACTTCTGATAGCTCAATTACTTTGTAAAAAGTTTTACTTTATTTTGCTCATCCAGAAAACTTTATTTAAAAACCAAGTAATTCTACCAGTACAAAATGTGAAATGTATATTCGTTTGCCCACCCTCTTGTACAATGAAGAAAATTGAACTCCTTTTGAACACAGTAAACTGTTACATGTACAAAGATGGCCTGATTACAGCTTAACTGACTTTGTGCTTTTTAAATTTTGCATTTTTGAGATCGTGTGCAGAACTCATTCTGTGCTATAGCAATTACTTTCCACTGCTAAATTTCGTGAATATAAAGAAGCTAAATATGTTTTGTGTTATCTTTGCTTTGATTTATCCTGGTTATCCTCCCTACTCTATTATTCAAGGTAGCTGAAATCTATGATGACTTCTCTTTGAAATGATGACATAAACCAACTCAATAAAAGAATAAAATAATAACCACTGTTTTGTTAAATAGTACTATAGCACAGTAGGTGAAGGTCTGTCAGTAATTCTATTAAAAATGGCTATTTCTCTAAGGCCTATGTAGTTTACCCATGAAAATTCTCTCTGGGGTGAGTCTTGGCAGCTAAAAGTTCAGCATTTGTTGCAGCTATTTGTTGCTATTTTTTTACCAAATATTATCTATTTGTCAGGATATTAGTTGTCAAAGTTATAAGTAGAAAGAGATTTTGGAAAACAGAGAAGAGTAAATTTGCAGGCTAATAGGACTTTGTTTGTGCCCTTGTTAATAATGATTCCATGCCCTGAAGTGATTCTGAGAGAGATGTGTTTTTTACTTCTTCTTTATAGGGGTAACCTAAGACATTGAGAGATCTAATGAATTGGCAATAAGCATCAGTGGGAGGAAGTGATCTTTTTCCCCAAACTCTTTGCCTGTGCCACTAATTTTACCTTCAAATGGTATCTGTGAAGGAATGTGGCTCCAATGAAATGCTGTCCATGTTGCAAACTGCTACAAATTTTATTAGTTAAAAAATGTGAAGGTATTTTTGGCATATTCAGACTTGAAATCTATATATTTTAATTTTGTATGTGATGAATGAAGTGCCATATTTCTATTTATGTAATGATAAAGAACTGTCTGAGAACTGTGGTCATCTTTGGCAATTGTAGAAATTTGCTCATGCAATCCATTCCAAGCATATCCAGTTTGAAGGGGTACTCCATGCTGGGTACTCCCAACAGGGCCATTCTTTCTTGAGAAGCAATGACAATAACTGGAATCTCAAAGCAGACAGTCTGCTGAGCATAAGTTTGTACCATGTAAGAATGACGTTAAAAAGTAAGGGGAGAACTCAGAGAGTATATGGGTAAGGTTAAAGGAGTGGAAAGTCAGCTAGGGAGAGAGAGAGGAAATTCATAATATCTATTTATCAGGAAAGGTTAAGAGAATAGTTGGTCATAGTCAAGGTTTCCTTATGAAAAGGTTAATTTTAATAATGTGAGTTTATAAACAACTTTATAACAACTCCACGATCACTGTCATTCAGTTGTGGTGGCTGTCCCACACTGCCCACCTTGACCCACAGTGAGCAGATGCTCATCCTGTAGCAGAAACAAGGGAAGAGAGACTGTACCTATGCCTCACAGCCCAGCATGCTATGGTAAATCAAAGGTACAGCTTCACCAATAAGCTCTGCCCTGTGGTCCCTGAGGAGCAAACCCGTAGCCTCTTTTCCACCTGTGCAGGGGGTGGGAGAGCCAGCTGGGATACTGACTTCCAGCAGAGGGATGGCTGCCGGCAGCTGCCTCTGGCACAGATGATGGTTGCAGGTGGCAACCTGCTCAGCCACCACACAGTATCTGACAGGAACCATAAACAAAAGACCATCAACAAATTTAGATTGTATGAAAGGTGCCTATTTTTAATAGAGGTAATTAGCCATTTTTTTTTTTT
>CM021698.1:32307302-32342302 GCA_011074415.1 Stictonetta naevosa
AAAGAAAGAAAGAAAGAAAGAAAGAAAGAAAGAAAGAAAGAGAAAAAATAAGGAAGAAAGGAAGGAAAAAAGCCATAGCTAAAAACAGAACAGATTCAAGCAGATTTACTCAGTATGTAGAATGCAAGAAAATACAGAAGATGGTCTCATGATTTTTTTTTTTTTTTCTGGTTTGTACTCCATGAGACAACAGAGATGTCAGTTCCTCCACGATATCCTTGCCTGTATATAAAGGAGGAGAAGTCCTTCTTTTTCCACACTCACCCTCAATATTTCTTACAGCAGATGTAGGCATGAGCAGGTAAAACAGATGTTAGACAGTGAACCACAGATTTTCCTATACTTCTAAGGTTGAAACTAATTTTGTATTTATTTGGGAAAAGAATAAGCTTTTGGTGTTCTTTTTGTCTTCTCTGTGTCAGACTAGCATGTCCTGATGTTTGGATTAACAGGAAAATGGCATCCACATAATAGTTGCCTAACTGTTCTTTTTGCTGAAATCTTTTTATCTCCCTGAAAACGTAAAGGGACAATAAAAAGTGGGTGTAAATCATATATAAGATTCATATACTTGAAATTACACATACAGATATTAATAGTAATTACACTTCTAGCAGCATTAAATGATTTAGAAGTTGGGCAAATCAGTCTCTGAATGCTTGCTTTTCCACCAGCAAAATGAGGGAACAAACTGGAATTGTCTTGTACCACCTCTAGCACCAACAGGGCAGCTTAGTGCCCTGTGATATGCATAGCTTTCCTTGGTAGGGAATTTCAAAGGAAAGAATGTTTAATGCTATAGTTGAGAGTGATGTAATCTAAGAGAACATTATTTAGCTGGTAGAAGAGCTAAGTAGGCTTTGAAGAGACTTGCAGTCTTTTTAAGAGAGATTAAAAATACAAAACAGAATAAGTCAAGGAAAAACCCACCTGTGAGGATAATAGTGATCCATGAGTTACTGCTTATTGCATCTGCTATTAAGCAGACAGGATGAAATCATCCAAGCAGATTGCAGCTTCCAATTTTTAGGGATCTGGACAATTCATTTTGCCTTTTCACACCTCCTCCTCCCACTAAATTTAACCACTGGAAAGGACTGCTCATTTACTCCATTCAATGCTTTTTGCATATTATTATTATTATCATTATTAATTATTACTATTAATATTATTATTATATTTACCAATGATGTGTTAGAGAATTACCACAAGTACATACTACAGCTGTAGTAACACATTCCAGTTTTGGCAAGCTGTTTATTCACATGCTTTAACTCTGAGTGCAGCAAAGGACCAGAAAGATAAATAGCAGAGAAGAGCAGCTAGAGGTGAAGCTGTTTGTCTGAATTCATGAAGCAGGACACTGACTGACTAGAGTCTTTGACTTACAGTGTATTACCCTGACCCCATCCATGAATTGTACCTTTCTGTTGCAAAAGTCCCTGCTGATTAAACGACAAATATAACAAATAATTGGTTAAAATTACTTCATTCAGTCTTGTTTTCCCTGGGAAAAACATTGAGCCAGCTTTTTAAGTGTGATATGTGGTATAAAAACACAGATTTACTAATATTGGCAATAGTGCTTGCAGGATTAAGAACAAACAAAGAAACAAAACACGTATGAACAGAAGTGACAAGGAAAAACATAAAACAATAGAAATACAATGAGTTGCTTTCATGGATGAAAATAAAGCACTACTGTGCTGAATAGCAACATTTCAGAGTTTTTGCTGAAAGAACAGACTGGAATGCCTCCTGGTTTGCATCATTACAGTGCAGCAGTATGTACTTATACATACCGTTAATTTATACAAGCTTTTTGGCCAAAAAAAAAAAAAAAGAAAAAAAAAAAAAGCCAAACGTTAGAAGAACCCATCTACTCACACTGTCCATAAATCGAAAAGTGGCTGAAATGATTACACTTGATCTGCAGCCATATTCCATTGGAAGGTCTATTGGCTTGCAAAGACACTCAGAGCACATTAACCACAGAGTTCTCTTCCAAGCTGGATATTCTTAGCTGCCATTTCTGTGCCTCATATTTTTATCAGTTGGGTCTTAAAATAAGGCAGATAGCTGAATAGTTTTATATTTTAACACTGATATACAGAAATATATTAAACAACTGCAAACTATTTGGGAAACAAAAAATATTTGCACCTTGACTTGAAACATTAGTGTCTATAAATAGAAGTTCCATTAGTATGTTTTCTATTCTGAAAGTATTTCTATTTAATGGCATCAACATTTTTACTCAATCAGAATATTTACTGGATATTGTCTTTCTGCATTTGGCTAAACTGCAGGGTTTGCAATGCTCAGCAGAAAGAAAAAAAATAAACCTGTTCAATGTGGGAAATAAGCATGTAAATTCATGTATTCAGTAAATAACAAAGAAAGTTTCAAAGGAAAATATCAGGCATATAAAGTTTTTTTATTTTGAAAGCTGACTGTTGGTTGTTAGCTTCTCATCCCCATCTTACCCAAACTCTTCATTCACTGCTAATACTAAGATAATGTTTTCAGTTGTGCTGACTGCTGTCTTCTAGACGTTGCTGCATGAAAAAACTTACTCAGAACTTATCAAATTCCACATATAAAGTACAGGATCAGAGCTAAAGATTGAGATATCTGAAATGGACGTATCATCAGATACTGTCACTTGATTAAATGCCGATGAATTTCAATAACTTTATGCTATTTGTTTTCAATGCAGTAGCCTGCATTCCCCAAACTTCATTCACATCTGTTTGAAGATGTCAGGTTGCAGTATGAGAGAATTCAAAGCTTGAATGAATCAACCAAATTTTGCTTATAATTAACCTTTCTGGAGATCTACTAGCACTTGTGAAAGTAAAGCAAAAGTGAAAAGGGGTATGCTTTCATGAGGAATTTAGTTTTAAGCCTTTTCTTAATTTCACTTACCCAACAAAGTTTTAGCTGAGGGCTAGAAATTGCAACAGGTTTGCACAATAAGGCTGTACAACACCGGATTGGTTGAGTTCAGTGAGAGGGCTGAGACCTCTGTTGGTTCGTCAGTTAAATTTTTGTTGCTACTAGCAGAGCTATTGCTCATTTTGTACAGGGGGAGAACTTTGCTGGCCAGTCCTATTAACTCTTTTCTTGAGCTGCTTGTTTAAAATGTAGTTATTAGTATTTTATTAAGAAAGTGTTTGTTTAGGGCCCAAATGATTTTATTTTGGCATTCTGAATCTGTACAGGTTCTAAAAAGAAGGGTAGAGTGTAGATCCCCTATATTATCTTATATTACCCATATGGATGAATCCATGTCCATGTAATAACTCTAGATAAAGAGCCTGTGCAGTCATTGAGCAGATTTGCACAAGTTCTCATGTGTGTCCATTGCCTTGCTAAACTCTTAGACATGTTCTAGAGAAATCTTTTTATACAATTCCAATTGTATGGATTGACAAGATATACAGTAACAGGCTTTTAAACAGTAATTGGTATTTAACAAAACTGCACATAAAGAAAATCCTTAAGTACCATGTATATTGTATACAGGAAAATCTCTGAGGTTGTTCATGGGAAAATTGCTGGTCTCCCCATGCTGACACACCAGTGTTCTTAGGAAAGCAATACAGCATGATAGCATGATCCTGCTGTACATTTCTAGAAAGCAAGCAGCTTTCCCTTTTTCTAGACTTTAGCCATGGAGTCACTGTCCACAAATACTCCTCAGTGCTTCTGGTGGAGAGTGTTGGCCCACTTTGGACATCTCTGTACCCAGGATGTTGACACCCTAACTATAAGATGAGAAACAACAGATGGCTACAAACAGATGGGGGAATCTAAGTAACAATTAGACACTATTGATCAGTACGACAGCAGTTCTGACAATGCAGTGACACTTGCTAGCGTTTTGTCTGATCTACTTTACATGTGGTTCAGACTTTCCCTGCTACTTTTAGGCCACTATTGCAGGGATGAATTTCTTGGGGTGAAGACGGAAAAAAGAGTTAGATATAGTTTCACCTTATCCTGGGCACTGGAAGGAGTGCAGTACATATTTTTACATTGTGAGATGGAATTGTGGATACAAACTCACGGCTCCTGTAAATGTGGGTATATGCAAGGCTGGACAAAACCAGCAGCAAAATAAGCTGCTGCTCAGGAGTGAACCAGATGTTACTGGCCACAATATTGTTATCTTTACCTCTTCCGTGTTCTGGCAAGCAGTAGTAAGAACAAGGTCAGTTCCTCAGGGAGCTCCTAGTTCTCTGGTGACAAAGCTAAGTTAGGCTCAGGCTGGTGATAAGCCTGGGAAGATCTCTGTTATGGAACAAGCCCTGATATCCCACAGACACAAATCAGTTTGTCTTCTTGCTATTCAGTGATTTATTTATTTATTTATTTTCTATTTCTAGCATTCATCCTAGTTACATTTGTGATAGCACAAGGTTTATTTTTCTGTCTTGTATTCTTAAGCTTCAGGTACTTGTAGACTCTCTTGTTGGTACTTAATCTTCTCTAACTGGAAGTGTACATGCATATACATTTTCCTTGAAGACCAATCTTTTCAGTGTTCAGATAACATTATTGCTTTATTGTTCAGACTTCACCACCCCATGAACACTTTTCTTCTCATATTATACCCATAATGGTACAAGACCCTGGCTGTTTTTCTCTAAGTTCTAGTGTTTTTTCTAAGAGAGCACAAAAATTTCCAGTGCATAAGAAGAAGAATAAAAGCCCCCTGCCCTGACTGTGTGCGGTTACAAAAGAGAATCTATTATGTTCATATTATTGTTGTTTGGAAGGCTAAACATTTTTTGAAATGGATGTTACTGTTCACAGACAAGTGTAGGACATAGCAATAGATGGATGGCAGGCCCAGGTCAGCATGGCAATTTTTCTGTTGTGTTCATCAGTGCTGTAGAAAAGACTGACTCCCTGTTTTATGAAGCTGATGCATGGACAGCACAAAATAGGCTTTTTATTTTTTTATTTTTTATTATTTATTTTTCCCTGCCATTTTGCATTGCCAATTAATGTCTGACTCTGTCTCTGAATATTCATGCTTTGGATTGTTTTTCAACAAATGTGTTGGGAATTGTGTCTTTCCAGTCCAAACCTCATTTTGTTACAGTATTTTCGCCTATGCTTTTAATCTCTCAGGGTGCCTTTGTATTATTTGTCTTTGTTCTTACTGGTACTTTCAGCTCCTCCTAAATTACTATTGTTAGCTCATTATGATAGTGAATTCATTAAGATCATTACTTTCATTACTTCTTTCAAATTATTATTGAAGATGTTAAGCAAGACAAAACTATTCTCTCCCTTTGGGTAAGCCTCCTGGAACACCTCTCATCAATGCAAAACACTGTCTTTTCCTTGTAGTCACTTTTCAACCCACTAAATCCTGTTCTCCAAGATTATACCAGTCAGTTTTTAAACTCAAAGACTGTGAAATGGGGCTTCAAGTCTCAGATGAAATCCATGTTGTCTACATTCTTTGTGTCCTGCTGCCAAAACCTCCATCCTATAAACATGTGTGTGTTTACTTGAAGTTGAGGGGATTCCTCGTGTGAGTAGTTAAACATGTACTTGTAAGATTAAAACCTTATCTGACTTTCTATTTTGTTGTTGTTGTTGTTGTTTGTTTTGTTTTGTTTTAAGGGAGATCCAATTAGTCCAGGAAAATGTACTCTCAGTAAACGACTGTCAAATATATCACATCCTTTAGTGATTTTATTAAAATTCTTCATTGTTGGTCATTATGTTATTTAAACTAGATTTTTATTGTTCAGATCACTCTTCCTCTCTGCTTCATTTCTGTATTTTTTTTTTCCTAAGCATTTAAATATAATTAAAAACAAAAACATAAGGGGCTGTATCAATTAGTAAATTCTCACAGTAACCATGCATATGCAGTTTCTCTCAAGCGGTTTAAACATTTTGGAATTTCTCAAGTGATTTCTTTCAAGCTCTTTATTATTATTTGAGCAAAGTAAAATAGTTACTATCCTTTCAAAACTTTCTTAACAACTAAGTTATCATCATTCATTTTGAATCATTGATTTAATACTCCTCCTAATTTCTGTCTCCAATTAATTTTTGTGAAAGGTCTTGAATATTGTTCTTGAATCTTTAACTTCTCTCTCTTCACTGGAGGCCCTGATCAGTGTAAGTATTATGGCACAGTTGCTACCTGCTGTTTTCCTTAAGGTTGCTTTTGTCTTGGACTCTTTGCAACTCTTCTTTACAGTCCTATTCTCTGTCCTATACTATCACAACTTAGAGGTTATGCAATGTTTTCTATGTTTTCTCAAACTTTTCTAACAGTATATAAAGTGCTAGATCACTTTTTTTTTTTTTTTTTTTTTTCCTCCTCATGGTAAAATAAAAACAAAAACAAAACAACAAAAAACCACCAACAACAGAAAACAACCAAAGACCAGAGCTTTAAAAGAAAATTGTATTAAGAGAATGATGATATTTTATCTTAATTCTGGATACAAAATAAAAGAGCCTCAGTTTTCTGTAAGGAGAGTCAGATCCACCCACCTACTCCAGCATATGAAATTCAGATGAAAGAATAAAAATCTCACATACTTTTTGTTTGGTCTCCTAATTAATGGTCTATATAAATCTATGTAACCTGTGGATACATTTCATCTGAATTTTCAATCCTGCAACTGATATTTTATGAACAGAAGGGAGACCATTCACATAATTTTATCACAGTATACTATGTGTATGTGCTTTTCCTGAAAATAAAATACATTTCCATTATAGCTCAGTGATAAGATTTTTCAGCTTTGCTCCATAGCTGGAAGTTAGATCTGTATATTTTATTATTCATGTAACTTAAGAGCTACATGTTAAGTCTTTTGTTTAAAGTATATTTAGAATTAAACAGCCATATTCAAAGTAAATTATCTAAATAGATTTTGGAAAGAGAAAGGAGTCTGTTCATTTTAATATACCTTCAGAAATATTTTACTTCTTGATGATGACAGCAGCTCTTACTGACAACTATTAATACATTATAAACACCCCATCAGAGTTATATAAAAACATGTCAGTTTTAAAGAGAACATCTTTGACAGCAAATTTTCTGATTGTGAAACAGCTGTGCCTCCAGTACAATGCATTAAGTAGTTTATTCCTTTTAGATAGTTAAATTGTGCATGAAATGTTGCTGGCGCAAGGGCTCCAAATCTGGCCTGATTAGCGAACATCTGTTACATTGGAAAAATTCATGTCTACCCTAATTAGCTGTCAGGCTGATGTACATCAGCCCTGATGGTGAGGGATCCTGTGCTGTTTAAGTCAAACAGGTTTCTCTCCTATCCCATCACCTGCCCTTTCAAATCTCTTCCTCTGGTGTGTTGCTGTAATTAGAGATTGTTGGAAATACAATAGAGCAGGTTATGGTCAGTTATAGTCCCATCTGTGCCATTTTTTTATTCCCACAAAACTTGTGAACTGACGTAAAGCAGTCCTAGCAGTCAGGCTAAGAGGTCTATATGTTTTTCTAATCCTAATCCACTCACTAGGTCTGAAGACTTTTCATTCTCCTAAAGCTACAAGCTACCACTTTGTGGTGATTGAAATAAAATCAATATTGGACTGACCAATTTGTCTTTTTTTTTTTTTTTTTTTTTTTTTTTAATAATGGTATTTCTGGGTTGAGTATGAAATATGGCAAGAAATTGAAGAAATCTTACGGAAACAGTGTTCTCTGCTATTGACAACAGTCTTTTTTCAGTCTAGACAAACAGCTCAGTATCTCTTAACATGAACAAGTATACATGTATACTTGTTCATATACAAGTATATGCACTACACTTCATGTAGTGTGTATACACATATATTTAAATTTTCATGTTTGATGTAAATTCTTCAGGTTGGTGTTCCAACTATTTTCAATATGTTGGGGAGGGGGCTTCATTTGTTTTTAATATTTTGTTTTATTCAGTCAGAGAGATCTTGTTATCATTAATGGCAGAAATATTACTCAATAAGGGTGTACTAAGTTTCTTTATTTTATACTGCAGTCCTACAATAGAGGTATCAGATGAACATAATAAATTAATTCCTCAGCTGGGATAAAGTATTACAACTCAATTAGAGAAGGTACACAGACTTAACATTAACGAAGAATTAAGTCCTATTCAGTGAAGGTAAATCAGTGTTTTGATTGATGGCTTTCCCATTATCTCCCAACAGTAAAGACTAGAGCCAAACCGAGAAACTGGCATTTGTTGAATTAATTTCTTTTTCTTCTTCAGATGACACTTGCCAAAAGTTAGTTCAGTCCTCAGTCAAAGGTCATGGTTTATTTAATCCTAAAATGTGTTTAGACACATACAAACAAAATATAAAAATGTGTAATAGACTAATTAAGGGAACAGTAATTCTTCATCATTTGTGTAACTGCAACCTGGGATTTGGTCCTTTACTTTCATTTCTAAGTTTGTGGCCTGTTAGTAGAGCAGTAACTGGTGCCATGAGGATTCTTTTAAGAAATAACAAAAGGAATTATTTTCCAAGTTAAGTCATCTCCTCTATTATGTAGCCCCATGCAGGAAGCTGAAAGGTGAAAATTTAGAGTTTCATAATTTTTGACTGGCCATCCTTTATGGGACAAAATTATTTCATCTCCTCTCTTGTATCCTGGGGAAAGGAAAGCTGGTTTCCAACAAAAGAATAAATGTGGAGACCTCCAACTTGATTCCTGAGTTTTCTGGTAGTCCAGTCCCATCTGAAGAACTGCAGAAGCTCTGGTTCTCCTTCTCTTCTTGGTTTATTACTGGTTCCCAGCCAGAGTATGACTGTTTAAGAGTGGAGGGCTCCAAGAAAAAAAATAAAAATCTGAGAATAGCCTTCACTCACAATACCATTCAGATCCACCTTATTCTGGTCTATGACTGTTAAGCATAAAGCTGAAGAGAAGCCCTGGAACTTTTGGAAAACCAGGCACACTTACTTCTTATGCAATGGAGCTGTCTTTGCCCGCCTTCAGGCTCACTGTTCCTGTCTCCCTTATTCTTTGCTATTCTCAGCTTACATAAAAAGAAGACTGAATTTACACACTCTTCCGAGGAAATGGTTTCTTCTGGAAAGCACCAGCCAGTCTGACTTTGAAAAACTATTATGAGTAAATTAAAGCCATAAATTCTGCCATTTTTAATTCTTCATCCAGCTTGAAGTAACTATCAGGAGCCTAGTAGGAACTCTGCTCACTTTGCCACTTGTGGAAGTTTAAAATCATTTCCAAATATTTGACTCCTGTGCTATTTCAAATTTTGCTGCAGTGGCATCTCACTGAAATGTAAATTATTACTGAACACTGACCATCACATGAAATGGAGTCTATACCAACGATTATGATAGAAAGCTTCAATCCATAACTGAGATGCAATTAAAGTTGGTTGAAAGTGTTATACAACTTTTGAATGTAGAGCTAAAGGAAGAGTAATGTTTCTTTTAGCCAGCTGTTTATGATACATGCATGTGTTTGTCATGGTCAGTATTGCTTTCCTATTGGATCATTAGAACAGAACACACTGTAATTAAAAAGAAATTATCCAACTGATAAACAAAATGTACATTACAAAGGCAGGCAATAAGTGTGGTAATGTTTGTGTGCACTGGTACCAACCAGAGAGGGATTGTGAAGCAGCAGGTGAAAGATTAGGCAAGGTGTAATTTATGGTCAGATAGTGACTACCATTTGGGTTTCCCTGTGCTGTTCCCTTAGATGAAAGTGGCACTTCATTGCCCTTAATGTTGTAGGGTTGGCAATGAGGCACGTTGAACATTCACAAAGCTTTTGAAAGTCAAATGATGATGCACGTGAAGGATGGGAAATGGTGAAAAAAAAGGAAAGTGCTAAGATCGATTGTCAAATATCATGTCAGTGTCACATTACATGGATGGCAGAAAGGCAGAAGAGGAGGATATCATAAAAAGCAAATAAACAGGAAAGGGAAAGACTGGGAGCAAAAGTGAACAGAGGGAAGCCTTGCTTCAAAATAAAAGTAGATAGAAATTAAAGCTAATTTAGAACTGTATATGTGTATGTAACCTTTGATAAAGGATGGGTATTGTGGGAAGCCTATGAAAGCAGGGTTTAGCTGAAAGGCTTTTGGAATTGCAACAGAACCGTGGTTTAGATTCATATTTTCTCTGTTGTCCTACAACATTGTTCTATGGAAATCCGTGGAGTTGTAGGCAATTTTAACTGCAATACTTAATTTACTTTGGTAAAAATTTTAGTCATATTTTAGACAAAATATAGCAAATGTCTGGTGGGACATTTCAAATACATCATAGGAAAAGTGGGTGTCTCTCATGTTGATTATCTAATATTTTTCCTTATGTCATATTTAACCAAGCCGCTAATGCCATTCAGAGCTTCTTCCTTTTGTTAACGACAAGAAAAAAAAAAAAAAAAAGGGATTATTAAGCACTTTTCCCATCACGTGTTACACCACTGAAGATTTGGAGAAATGTTTCCTCCTTATCAGTTCCCTAGGGTTTCCAGTCCTTAACAACTGGCTGATTGGCTGATCTTGGTCAAGACCAGCCATTTAAATGAATATAAGCTATGCAGTAACTATGGATCTACTCAGTTGCAGCTCAGTACAGAACAGGTAACAGTCCTGTAAAATGAATAACAATAGCCCAGTTCACTGGATCAGCCATTTTTTACTGTATACATGATGTAAAAGAGATGGCTTTGGGAGTTAACAACACTCGGCTTCTATATCTGTCAGAGTGCATATATTGTGATGTGGAAAAAAAGAGTGGTATAAGTGTTCTGGTTCTCTGAATCTAGCTAATTTTCAGAATGACAATATCCTACATGCACTTCCACTGACTTAAACATATCCTGAATCGGGTCATAAAAAGTGACACTTTTTCTCTTATTAAAGTTGTGGGGTCTAACATTGAACAAAAGAGTTATATTATTTCCAGGATGTGATGTCAGAGAAAAAGTTGTTACTCCTTGTGATGTCAGAAAAAGGCATCACTGCTATATTCTCTTCTGCAGTACACTAAAAAAGAATAAATCATTAAATATACACCATAAGTCAATTCATCCTCACAACTTGACAAATTTATATCTGTCTTTAACATGGGAGCCATTACATGAGATATCAATTACTTCAAAAGTCATCGTTCACATTTGCTGAGCTTACACTGACAAAGATGCGTAAAGGCATCCTACATTCCGAATGAATACCCAGGGGATATGGGAACTACAGTTACCTTTTGAGGCCCCCTTCCCAAGACTGTAAACTAAGCCCTAGACACCAGTGCATCATCTCATGAATCTAACACATTTTGGTATATATCTTGGGTATAATTTATATGGAAAAATAACGGATCAGTATTTGAGTTTTATCAGTTTGGCTTAAATTCCCTTAAACATTAAAGTTTTTTAGAACATCAAAACAAGTAAAGAGCATAGTCAAGTGCAAAACAGATTTGCTGGAAGAAGAGTTGAAAAAAAATTAAATATAAGTTTTGGGTTGACATAATCCAGGTTAAATCTAAAAAAGAAAAATACTTACTTTTGTAAAATGAGAGGCTATTTTATCACTCAGAGAATGTCACATCAATTGTAAAGCCATCAGCCTCAAGGCTTGTTGGTGATTGCTTCATATTTACTGTTAGTCCAGCGATGGAGATGGTACTTTTACAGTCTTTGGACAGACTAGTGAGTGTGACATTTAAAGTGTTGATTTTTGCAGCACTTATGTTAATTGTTGTAATTTTCCTGATGAACCACCATTCTGGTTCCCTGATGCAGCCAAGATAGTTTTACATTTTCTATGCAGGCCTCTTTGCCATTTGGTCTGTGTAGTGTCAGCTTCGAGTGCTACTGAAAGCAGACAAAATTGCAAGCAAATTGCATCAGATTGCCAACATTGTGAAAAGGTAAATTGCTTGCAAATCTATTTAAACCACTGCCCTATTTTCATCAGCTTCAGTACTTGGTATTCATGATTGCTTAATTGGCGACCTTTCCTATTGTGTAGTGCTTTATGGTGTAATGGAAAGCGATCTTTACCAAACCAATTACCCTTTTTTTCTCAGCACTACATTATTGCTGTGATTGCAACTGCCAGTCCTTTGTAAATGAACTTTCTGATTTCAATGATGTTTTTAAAATGTAAGATAGAAAAAAGTGGCATTCATATTGTGTGATGTTCTATTTTGAAGCCTCTTTGTAGTCACCATTGTCTGGGAAAATGGACTGAAGGGTTACACAGTACCTACAAATATCCATGTAACTATTATTAATATTATCATAATGTCTCCCTTTGTACAGCAGCTCAATTAGGAAAGGATAGGAGAAATATTTTGTCACCCTGTCAAGTGCACAGGAAGTGCTTTTGATGCCTCTTTTTTGACATATACATTATCTTTACGAGATTCCTTTTTTAAGACATGGAAATATATATACAAAATCTGAGTTGCTATGAAAATTCAAGTCACTATACATTTACAAAATGTATTTTTAAAGAGTCTTATCTTTTCCGGACATTTAGGCATAAAATATTTTGAAATACTGTGAGTAGTATAAATAAAGGTAAATGTAAACGTTTCCTTGCACTAGAACAGGGATGCCAGCTATTTGTCTTCTAAATACAGACACAGTGAAAGAAAAATATAATTCACAAGCTGCATATTATCTCTTTTGGTTTCAGCAATAATAGGATGCAAATGTTTGAATGTGTTCCTGTACAGAAAATAAAATTGAATTCTATAAAAATGACCATTCTCATTTATTTTTATAATGCAGGATACAAAATAAATAAATAAAAAATACAAGATTCCAAGAGTTTAGTTTGTGTATTTATTTATGTGATTTAGGAAATTATATCATTACTCATAAGTGGTGACACAGAAAGGGCTCTACAAGTAATTTAGTCATTCCCTAATATGGTACTGTAAGTGCAAATGGATGCATCATTCTACCCCCTACAGTTAAGAATTCTATTGTAACAACAAAAAATTGAAAGGATTTCTTTTACTCTTTGTCCTCTCTTTTCTTCTGCCAATTAAAAAAAAAAGATCTTTTGCCCAAGCTTTCTGATGATTTTAGTACTTTTGATGCAATGTAATGATTTATTTACAGCCATACTCTTAAGTAAAGCAGAGTGCTTTCTCAATTGTATTCGTTTTTTTTTTTTTTTTTTTAATTTGTATAAGACAAATATCATTGAAATCTACTGTATTGAAGCATAATTTTGTCTGAAAACAGCATAAACTCCTTATTTTCACAATTTTAGAACATGGTAGGTCTTCAAAACTGTTTTTCCTTCACAGATTTGCATATTGAATCATTCACACATTAGAGTTCCCATTCCATACCATAGAAGACTGCATAAAATACTAGGGATCTTAATGTGTAAGTTGTATGTATAAACACACGTGTGTGCACATGTGCGCACACAGAGAGTGACCCAGCCCTAAATAACTTTATTTTAGAAGACAAAATATATATGATAAACTCTGGGGGACAAAAAGAGAGGAATCTCTCCATATCCTAGTCTTTGTAGAAGGAAGAAATAGAACAAAAAAAAATATCCCAATATCAAATTCAATTTTCTGTATCAGAAAATAATTATATATATATATTATATAGAGAAGTGACAGAGAAAGAGGAATTGAGGAAGAGAGCCTTTTAACATCTTCTCTTTTCATATTTATGTTCATAGTATAAAGACATTGTGAAGTACAGCCTGTTACCCTTCAGCTTATTCTGTGAGTTTCTTACAGGCATCTCTGAGTGCTGTGAAGAATGATGGCATCATCTCAGAATGGTGTTTCCTTCTTCAGAAAACAACATGGTGATGTGGCAGCAGTCAATAAGTGGAAGATCAAACCTGGTATTACTGATGTACTGAAGTGAATAGTTAACTGAAGAAAGTGGGCATCGAAGGAGCTGAAAGGTGAGGAAAGGGATTTTAATTTGCTGCAGTGAAGAGAGCCTAGCTGCAAAGAGAGGCCATGGGTTTGGGATGAGGCAATGTAAAGTATCAAAATAAGAGAACTAGTAGCAAGATTTCGATAGGCTGATTCAGGGTGTTAAGGACAGAGGGGAATCTGAGGTCAGCCTTAGATTATAATACAAAGTGAGCTGAAATGTTTTAAGAGTTACCTTGTGAACACAAGGAATGAGAGAAAATTCAAGGAGTTTGCAGTTGGCTACAGAAACTTCTCATTGACAGTGAAACACCACCTGTGGGAGAGAAGAACTTCCTTGGCACAAAATGTTCATATCTATTCTCTCTCTCCATGTTTTAAAGTGGAAAATTCCAGACAAAGTGGATGAACAGAAACCAGTAAGTACTGTGTAAATCTTGTCCACAGTTCTCCGTCAGTAATTAGTTCTTTGGTGAATAATACTCTTTAAGGCTTAGTTGTTGCACTGACTGCAATGTTGACTCTGCCTTCAGTGCTATAAATGGAATGGCAGTAACACAGTAACTGCAAGTAAATATTATGATCCACAATTAAATTGTTGTCCTTATTACACCTTTAAATGAACACATTTATTGGTGAACTACCAGAGACGTGTGCCTCACTGCACTGATATGTTTACATATGTTTATTAAAAACAAACAAACAAACAAAAAACTACAGACAAAAAATTCTGGTTACTTAGTCTCCTTTATTATGCATAAAAGTCATAAAATACGTATAAAACTAAGGGACAGATTTTTGCCACTGGTTCGAGTACTGCAAAGATCCAGGAGGCTTGAAAAGCAGAGCAAATAAATAAATTCAGAAAGGAAAACATATTACCATCTTTTTAGCCATTTTATGGAGGAATGTCATTAAACATTGCAAAGTTTATAAGTGAAGGCCAAGTGAGATCCATCCAATTTTACAGTACCTGTGTACATTTGCATATATATAGAGAGAGAGTATATGTGTGGTTTGGATTTCAGGATGCCCGAGAGCAGAAATCTGGCAGCATTAGCTCTGTGATGAATGCTTCTGAACTGAGCTTAGCAGAGACTGACTTGGAAGCACACCTGTTCTTGCATCTTTACTTCCCAGACAGGTGACTGGGCACATCACTGAAGTTTGCTCAGAAGTTTGAATTCAGTTTGGGTGACAGGAATTAAACAACATTAACACATTAAACAACATAAACACATTAAACAACATTAGCACAGTGCCTGTGGAGCGCTGCCACCATCATTCCTGGGCCCAGTCCCAGCGCCGCCAACGTGGGCACCTCCGGCCGCTCGCCCAGCAAAGCTGTGCCCCCCTGCGCCGCCGGCTCCACCGTCAGGCAGAGGAAGAATGCCAGCTCTGGGACCAGGAGCACAGGCCATGCCAAGTCCACGGGGACCAGCGGGATGTGGCACTTCTACACTGAGGACTCGCCCAGCCTCAAAGTTGGGCCTGTTCCAGTTTTGGTCATGAGCCTTCTTTTTATTGCTTCTGTATTTATGCTGCACATCTGGGGTAAATATACTCGTTCATAGACTCAGCTGCCAACTTAAAGCATACATCTTGGACCAAAAATATGGTGGATCCTGGTTGTTCTTGGAGAGAAAATGGGGAAGCTTCCTGTCACCTGTTGAAGTCCTTTCAACTTTGTCTCTAATACAGAATGAACTCAATTTTCTATGTGGTCAGATCTTAAAGTCTGTCATGGGTCATTGTATCTGTACACTTAGAAAACAGGTATTAAAATAAAATTTGTAGAAAAAAACAAACAAACGAAAAAAAAACGGTCACTAGTGGAGTCCCCCAGGGCTTGGTACTGGGGCCAGTCCTCTAATATCTTCATCGATGATCTGGATGAGGGCATTGAGTGCACCCTCAGTAAGTTTGCAGATGACACCAAGTTAGGTGCGTGTGTCGATCTGCTCAAGGGTAGGAAGGCTCTGCAGGAGGATCTGGATAGGCTGGACTGATGGGCTGAGGTCAACTGCATGAAGTTCAACAAGGCCAAGTGCCGGGTCCTGCACCTGGG
Source organism: Stictonetta naevosa (assembly GCA_011074415.1). NCBI lineage: Eukaryota > Metazoa > Chordata > Aves > Anseriformes > Anatidae > Stictonetta > Stictonetta naevosa. The sequence continues at coordinate 32,323,285 of CM021698.1, forward strand.
GCGCAATAACCCCAAGCAGAGCTACAGGCTGGGAGATGAGTGGTTGGAGAGCTGCCAGGCAGAGAAGGACCTGGGAGTGATGGTTGATTGTCAGCTGAATATGAGCCAGCAGTGTGCTCAGGCGGCCAAGAAGGCCAACAGCATCCTGGCTTGCATAAGAAACAGTGTGACCAGCAGGGCTAGGGAGGTGATTGTTCCCCTGTACTTGGCTCTGGTGAGGCCGCACCTCGAATACTGTGTTCAGTTTTGGGCCCCTCGCTACAAGAAGGACATCGAGGTGCTTGAGCGAGTCCAGAGAAGGGCGATGAAGCTGGTGAGGGGCCTGGAGAACAAGTCCTACGAGGAGCGGTTGAGGGAGCTGGGATTGTTCAGCCTGGAGAAGAGGAGGCTCAGGGGCGACCTTATCGCTCTCTACAGGTACCTCAAAGGAGGCTGTAGAGAGGTGGGGGTTGGTCTGTTCTCCCACGTGCCTGGTGACAGGACGAGGGGGAATGGGCTAAAATTGTGCCAGGGGAGTTTTAGGTTGGATCTTAGGAAGAACTTCTTTACGGAAAGGGTTGTTAGACACTGGAACAGGCTACCCAGGGAAGTGGTTGAGTCACCATCCCTGGAGGTCTTTAAAAGACGTTTAGATGTAGAGCTTAGGGATATGGTTTAGTGGAGGACTTGTTAATATTAGGTCAGAGGTTGGATTCAGTGATCTTGGAGGTCTCTTCCAACCTAGACTATTCTGTGATTCTGTGATTCTGTGAACAATTTGTCTTGAAAAAATTTCTGGTGTCTAGATCATGTTATTGTATTCAGAACAAGTATCTTGTGATTAGTCCTACAGACAGTACCTGTAGGCTATATTTATATAGGAATGCTATTTCCCATATGGATGTACAGTTTCCACCAGTTGTTTCATGCAAACAGAAGCTTCTTCAGAGTATGGTTGATCTGGAGTCTGAAGAACTTTATTTGCATACGTAAAACTTAATCTTTAAATAGAAAACCACTTTATAAATTGAGTCTTGCTATCAGTAGTTGGGTAAAATTTTGGTTAATTAACAAATTGGGGACTATTAGGAAGTGTACTCAGCTGCAGGTTAGAGGCTGATGATAAGTATCAAGGCATTATTTTAAATTCTTTTTTAAGTTTGTAAAGCTCTTGGAAGTCCTGTGAAATAAAAATGATACATAGATGTAAGATATCATTTGTAATAACTTACAATTCCCATAGCAATATGTAATCTCTCATGAACTTTATCAGTATGACACGACAGCAAATTCTATCACAAAATTTCCACATGTTCCTCTAAATGAAAAGAGGGTGTTCCTCTGTGACAATATTTGGTTTTATTCCCTCACATTTATGCCCTAGACTAAATTATAGTATTTTGTTTGCAATTTTTTTGTCATATCATGTTAGCCTAATATACTACTAATACCATTTTAATACAGAAATGTTAGTACTCCTCCTCATCAGATAATATAGTACCTTATCACATTAGCCTGCTATGACTTTTTCTTGTGGTATCAGTTACTACTCTATAATTACATTTCTACCTTATTTTCAGGCTGTTAGACACCACTGTTGTTCATGCTTCTGCAATTGAGACCCTACATAAACTCTGTTATGCAGTTGTATAGCTGAAGATGTAGTGTTGATATAGTTAGCATGCTTTAGTACCATATTTGCAGGTAACTGAGTCCAGTTTGTTGCAGTGCAATAGTGCTGTTGCCTGGAAAATTAAGATATTTGTTTGGAACTTAGAAAAAAAATGAGGAAAGGAAAAGTATTAGCATAAAACAAACAAACACACACACAAAACACACACACACACAAACAGACAAACAACAACAACAAAAGAAAACAGGCAGCAATACCCACCAGCAATACCAGGATTACTGGCGTTTGTGCAGAATATGAAAGACGAAACTTCTTTCAACAGCAGTAGCATTAACTCCTTTGTTCTCCTCCTATTCATTTTCTCCCATCATGTTCTATCCTCCCATTCAAATAAATAAATACACTTTTAAGGGGAAAGAAAAGGAAAAACAAAACAAACCAAAACAAAACGCTATGCTCTCTGTCCTGCAGGGAGCCTACCTGCAAGGGGCTCTCTGGTAATGCTTTCTCCCTTGGAAGGAAATGGAATTTTGCTGTCCTGGACCAGTCAACCTCTCATGGGCATTCTGACACCAAGCAGATGAAGACATTTATTGCTCTCTCTCTCTCTCTCTTTCCTATCTCTTTTTTTTTTTTTTTTTTTTTTTTACTTTTTTACTTTATCAGGATGAACCATGCAACTACCTAGATCCTCTGTACTCTATTTCTTATAAGCAGATCATTTCCCACCTCTGTGCACCCAGATTTGCTTCAGTTCTTCAACAGGTGCTTAATCTTACAGTATTGAACCAGCTAAGAACACTCATACTAATATTATAGTGTTGCAGTTATAGCAGTGGATGACAAGGGAACAAATGAAATACCTGAATATATTGTCTTCTCTTCAGAAATAGAATCATGTACATTTTGGTGATGCTTTAAAGGTGCAACATTATCCTTACCAGTCAATCTTGAAGCTTATTGTTACTCCAGTTAATCCATCCATATCATTGCAGTTTCCTCATTTACTCTTTTATGGAGGAAGACCCACACTGATGAAAAGCCAGCATTTGAGATGTGAAAGGGGCAATGTGGTGTGAGACCCCACACAGGGCAGTGGGAGCCCTGTGTGCGTGGACTTTTGCAGGTGTCATGATAGGGTCTGGCTGCTTAAGGCAGCCAGGGGCAGAGCTGATTCCATGAGGCTGACATTTTGACGTGGCTGCTGCCTGGAGGCCCCCCTTCCCTCCTAGCTGGGTTTCTCACTTCCCTTTTGCATTCCTTCTCATCTTCATTTTCATACTCAGAACTCACAGTTCCAAGGTAAAAAAATGGAAAAATGGCTGTTTTTTATTTTTATTTTATTTTTATTTTTTTTTCCTGCTCTCTGATTTTTAGGATTTGCATACTTTTATGTGCATTTTAGCCCAAGTTGGGTGGTTACACCTAAGTCATTTACAATTATGTATTTCATAGTATGGAGTTGGGGTGCTTTCATCATAACTGGATGCCTTTACACCTCTTCTCTGGTTGAGGAGGAAACGTATCCTTGGTACAAATAAAATTGCAATAGTAGAGCCAGAGATGCTCAGTTCAGAAGAAGCTCTACCATCAGAGTAAGACCCATACCAACCAGGATGTGTATATTGGCCCTTGGTGATATTTTGGAAAAGACACTTTCTATGCTTCAAATTCTGGTATTTCTGTTTCTTTCAGTTCTGTGCCTAAAACATAAACAGAATATGGTTGTGAGGTGGGCAGGTTTACAAAGCATTGGGTTTCTGAAATTTCTGGAATTTTGCTATTATTGTTTTATAATTCAGCTTTAGCAGAACCTGTGGTCATCACTTGGATTCAGCTTGTGTTTTTCACAAGTTTGTAAACCATTCACAAATACATATTTTTGTTGCAGCCATCAAAAGATCACTAGGCAACTTCATGGTTGCTCGTGATTTCAGAGGAGCAGGTCTATGTCAGAACAGATCGCTCTGATACAATACATTGCCCTCCAAATTTCTTCAGGAATTCAGTCTATTCCTACCATTAACAGACATTGACACTGAAAATCATAAGTGTTTATACATAGTGATTTTACTTTCCTAACCTACTTGCAACATCCCTTTTCATAGAGCTTTCTAATTACTGGTGAATCCAGTAATACACTTTTTAATTTCTTTGTGTATCTGTATTGTGGTTTTATAGATTGATTGTAGCTTTGCCTACATGTGCCCTCAGGCTCCTGGAAAATGAGATTCATAATTTCAATGAATTTACACTAAATATAGTGTGATCAATTATACTACATTTCAGCAAAGAGATTATAGGAGGTCAGCGGACTAAAGTATAAAGCCATTTTTTAAACACAGTGTAATTTCCTTTGGATAATTGTCCTGCCTTTTGAATTGCTAAGGAAGTGTACATGTTCCTTTACTCCTGAAAAAGACACTGGTTAAGCAACAAGAGTTCCTGGAGTTCAGTGGGAATTTGGATGCAAACCTATGTGATGTAATTAGTAGTAATCTCAGCATCATTGATGGTTAGATTCTGGGTCCGGGAGGCTGATGATTTGAAGTCTTTCTTCCTATGTTGAGCAGGTGCTGTAGGATACGATGTGCTTCTCCCTGCAGTTCTCTACTTTCATTCTTTCAACATGCCAATTTCTGGACACTCAAAAGTCCTCTGTGGGATTAGAAACAAAGTCACAGAAAGGTGACTAACTTCCTGCACAAACAGAAATGTGGAATGTCATCACAGTTAACTTGCTTTTAATGGTATGCTTTAGATCAGTTGAAAAAAATTTGTTGAAATTTGGAAACTCAATGTTTCTCTCCTTTTGTGTCTGGGGAGAGGAAAGAAACTACCACAGAATGTACTTCATTTTGCTGGGGGAGGATATTTTATGGCTGATTACTTTTTATGCCTTACAGACCAATGTTATTTAAATATTTTTACTTACACGGGCTCCGATGATGTAGCTCCATTACGTCTGTCATTAGTAGAGACAGTTAACAGTATCACACACAGTGGAGCTGAATGTGCGCAGCAATGTCTTAAATGTAGGAGTGATGGCTTTTCTTGAAAATGCAGCAAAATTCAAGGCAACATACTCCAGTGCCTCTGTCTCTGGCCTTGTGCTTGTGAGATGTGGAGCTTTCTTCAGGAACAGCAAGGGTTCAGAGCTGTCCATATTTTTGCTTTGCTTGATGTGACACAGGTATCTTTTATGATGTGTTCAACAGTTCAGGTGTATGAAGATGCTGAAGAAATATGGTGTGTGTGTTGCTGTGTGTGTTGCCACTCAGACAGTAGTATTGATTTTATGCAGGTGGCTGGTGAAATCCACTGGGGTAGTAAAGAAAAGTTTTGATGAGTAGTTTCACATTCTATCCACCTAAGATCTGTTGTAGCATTTGAACTCTAAACTGAAATGACAGTTGATTGCATGGCAGAACACCCAAGAGAGCATGCCAACAGGAATGCCACCTGTTATTCCTTGTGTGACTGGTAGGAAGACACATGGTCCTACCTGTATATGGAGAGATGTAATCTATTTCTTTCACTAGAGCAAGAGATTCTGGCACAGATATTTTATATACATTGAAAAGTAAATATTTCCATTGTGTATTTTACACGCTGTAGCAATAACTATTATTTCCTTCAGGAAATACATAATAATTAAAAATATAATTAATATAATAATTAACAGTGCCTACACTTTATGAAATATTTAAGGCAATACATGTAATTTAATTAGATCTTTTTAATTCATTAGGCATCATCAGTTTAAAAAGTAGTGAGATGTATTACTGACTAAAAAGTTTCAGAAGGTAACATAACAACTTAGAGTTTATTCTTTACCAAGTTGCATAACGTATCTGATGCTTTTTCATTAACATGTTTCCTTAAATGTGACAGTAGAAAGCATTCTACTTTGGAAAATTATACCAGCTTGTTAAACTCAATAAAAAGAGATATTAAAAGCAATAAGATCAAGTGTAATTGTATTTGAGTATTTGAAATGCTTAACCTAAAACCAGGGTTTGTTGGCAGAGGTATGCAATAAATATTTGATTTCTAAAAACTGTGTCCTTGGCTTTAGACAGAGTTTGTGGTCTCTTGGGAGACCAAGTGTTCTTTTGTATAAGGTAATCTGCTGATCATGGTAAATGTCTATGTTGGTGTCTGCATATCAAAAAATGAAATAAAATTGATTGACTTTAGAATTTGTCCCTATCTTAATTTTGGGATATTGGTGAAATCTTTTCAGGCTTACACAGAGAACAGCCAGGTGCTCAGGCAGCATGAGACTATCCCTTAAGACAGGAGAACCAAGAGGCTAAAAAAAGGCAGAGGAGGAAAAGGATACCTTCAGGCAAAGTAAGTGCAATACCCCTCACAGAAGATGATATCTTTCTAATTTCTTCAGGGTTGGTCCTACTGTGTCAGACAATCACAAATGAAAGGAAAGGAGAAAAAATAAAATAAATCAGTAATCGTCATACTGGTTTTTGAAACCACAGTAATTTACTGTCATATTACTTGAGGGCAAATCATACCAAGGTGTCGTAAATAAACCATGCAACATTTGTTTTTCTGCATGTTGTCATATTTCTGTGTTTCAGAGTTTGGATTGAAAGTGAGCTATTTTTGTATCTTTCTGCTCATTTGGTATCAGTTTTGTTTATTCATCTTTGATTCAAGATAATTCCAAAATCTGTATGTTTTCACTTCCACTACCATGTGGATTTAGGTCATGGGAAAACAACAGAATCCCCTGCTGCTACGTGTATTTGCAAACTTTTGACAATGTCTCTGTTCTGCTAGCACAAATAAGAAGATCTTGTATTTTTGCTTATTAATTTTCAATACAGTGAAGTGTGTACAGGACCCTTAATGAAGTAGGAATGTAATAAAAGTAGTTATAAAAGTGAACAGGGGCTCCTGAATTAAGTAGAAAATATTTTATGTCTAAAAAGCTTGAACACCCCTCCTCTCCCAGTATTTTATCAGATGATCAAAAATGAAACAAACAAACAAACTAAAACATGCTGTATTTTGAGAAGTTCCAACTGATTTTAGCTCCTGGTGCCCAGATGCTTTCTGTAGGTGCTGAAGTAACCAATGAACCACTGCCTGAAGGAGATGACAGGCTTGAATTTATGAAAACCCAATAATTTTCAATCCTTCTCAGATGCATGTGAATTCTTTCTGGATTCTGGTCTTGATTTTTATCCTTTAAGTGAAAAACAGCAAATATTTTGTAAAACAGGTCTCTCCTTAGAGCCCACTTGACTTGAGGTCTATAGCACAGAAGAGACTTGTCTTCCTCCTTTGTTCTAAGAAGTTATTTCAGAGGAGGCAATAACCAGGTACATGATAAATAGTAATGTGGAAACAAGTTAGCTTAGCCAACAACTGCTTAAGCATCACAGCTCGTGTCTTTTCTGTAATTATTGCATTTAATACAGCTAGTTACTTGCACAAAAGAGCTTCCGGATACAGCAATTTCCACGGAGGGCTGTTTGGGAATGTACAGGCCCATCATTTAGCTCTGATATTGTTGGGTTGTCAGAATTGATCATAGCTCTTGACGGAACACCTCTAGCTTTTTTCATGGAGTGCATCAGAGTGACATTTCACATTGTTTAAGTAGGAGTGATCTGTTAGTTTATATTTTATCTAAAACTGCAGAACAGATGACCTCCCTCAGGGTCTAAATACATGAATCCTATGTGCATGTTATAATTAATAGTAGAGCTGGGAGAGAAATTCATAACAAGGGGCCGAAGAGCTGGGCAGAGCAACTTGTCAAAAAGAAGGAAATTCCACTACAGATTAGCTTATTTTTAAGCATGTCAAGCTCTACATACAAACATGATATATTGCTTCCTTGTAATGTCTGTTTAGGCCCAGATGCTCGAGGCACTGTCAGGGAGTGCTGTAAATTTTGTCTGAGTCAGGGCAATTCTGATTGATCTCTGAGTGTAAAATCGATAAGAAGACACTGTCATTTTCTTAAAGGATGAGCTAGAAAAGGAAAATAAATTAAGACTCCACTGAATGTCTATCTCCAGTGCTCATTAATTCAGTGTGGTCTGTACTTTGTTAATGTTATGTCCACAGCTTTAATCTTCCAGGTGCTCTTCCTGCAGATAGTCGACAGCAGCCCTTTATTATGTTATGTATATTTCATCCACACGTGGTGGAAATAAAATGTCTGCCCTCTTCTTTCCCTGAGCTCCTGATTAATCCATTTTATTATTTTTCAGAAATACATCACTTGGGTACTGATTAACTTAAAAATGGAAAGCCATTGTCTTTCTTGCATGTCCTTCATCAGAACTAATACACTGACTACTCATTTGTCTTGAGTTGTTAGAGCAAATAACGACTACCAAGCATTTCCCCTTATGTAATATACTTCAGGAAGATTAATTTACTTCTGCTCTTTTTCTCCATTTCTTTTTTGTCTACTAAGACTTTTTTGACATTCCTCTTGAACGTTTTACCACACACACTGGAGCAATGGAACAATCACTAAAATTGGCTTTTGCAATCTTCAAACAAAGTCGTTCAGTGCTACTGTGGGTATAACTCCATTGTAGGTTGATTTTCCTCTATCTGCACTTGTGAGAGTGGATGCAGGGACTTTGGTAGCTATTCTTTAAGAATAGCTTCTAACTGGTCAATTTAGTCCCACAACCTTCTCATGCATAGGCATTCACACTGAAGTACATGGGACTGCTAAAGTGAATATAGGCAACTCACAAGAGTAAATATTATGGGATTAGACATCCTTACACAGAAACGTAGACATTTTTGTAGCTAAGCAGCCATTGTCCCTTCTATGCCTATATCTCCTGTAGAGAATTAACTTCTAAACATAAGTACCAGTTCACTTTATATTTCTGTTTCTCCTTCAACATTAAGATGAACTTGACCTCTCTGTCTCTGTACATTCAAATGATGTGTCTATTAATGATGAAGTACAGCATGTACATAATTTTTTGAAAAAAAAAAAAAAAACTATTTTATTTTTTCCCAGCTGTTCCTAGTAACTAAATATGCTATTCACTTACAACTTCATTATTTATATACCTCTAGGGTGACTTGATTGAGAAAACAAGCAGAGGTAGTTCAAATAGAAGACCTCTTGACTTTAACAAGAATTTAGTTCATATTCATGAAGTATCTTATTCCCATTCCTTAACAAAGCACAGCACATGCCAATTAATTAATTTTCACGGGGAGGTCATTGGTGAGACGAGATCTTGGCCATTCTGTTTCCTAGCAGAGCAGGCTTCACCTAAGCTAAGGAAGTGGATTTGGTGGTTTCATCAAGCAGATATGATATTTTCATTAAAATGTTTTATCTGAAAATTACTAATCAAGATATTTTCAAGTTTTCAACAAATTTTGAATTTTTACAGAAGTTCATAAAAGCTTTTAAAAGTTGCAATATGTATATATCTAGAATTGAGTATGTTGAGCTAAACTCTGAAATGGATGTGTTTCAGTGATGCTTGTCTTTGAAAAGGTTTGTAAGTCATCTGATACGTCTTTTTCTCTTGTTACATGCCAAATTTATACTTTGAGAATAGCCCACTACAGAAGGTAGTGTTCCAGAGGAGGTCAAGCTTTGCTGCCGATCTACAGTTTTTGCCACAAGGCTACCTTCCAGTAACATCTAAGGTATGAAAAAAGCTTCTCTGGTATCCATTGTTAAAACATCTTTTGTAGTATTTAGGTAGTATTTGGTTTATACTGTTCTTGTGTATCAGGAGGCAGAGAACCAACTGTCTAATTTGGACTTGACTTGCATGGCCTGATCCGCAAGTTCCTGGAAAGTTCTGACTCCAACAACACTGGGATTGATATCCCTGAGATAAGCAGGCAAAGGTGAGGTCAAAGCCAAAAAGCCTTCAGGGCAGAGACAGGATATATGGTCTTCTGTAGCATCACCCAAGCCACCCATCAAGGTAATCTTTTTTTATTTTTATTTATATGTTGTGTGTGTGTGTGTTGTTTTTTGTTTTGTTTTGCTTTGTTTGTTTTTGTTTGTTTTTGTTTTTAAGAGAAAATGCTGTAAACTTCCTTCAGACAATAACATTCCACATTAGGAGGAAAATTATGGCAAACTACATGCAGAGGATATCCCTAGATACAGAATCGCCTCTGGGTTAGATAAACACTGATCTGATTGTTGGCTGAATTACAAATCTGTAAACCCCTCTGACAGCCAGCTATTTGCAAAAGCAATAAGCATTTGTGATAGGAAAAGATTTCATAGTGGTTATGCTGCCTAGCCACATATCTAGATCAGCTGAATTTGGGAGTCAAGTCAGAAAATCTCCATCAAAACAGAATTGCTCCAACTGAGTGTTGTTGAACAAGTGTATTTTTCAAACACATTTTGAATGTGACTGAAATATAGCAATAATTTTATAAACTGTATCATAGTAGACATTTTTATACTGTCCTTGAAAAATTCACCTATAGTAGAGTGGATGGAATGGATTTAATAGTAATATATAATAGAAATATATAGTAAATATATAAAGCTATGTATATAATGCACATAGCAAAAGACAGTACATGTATCCCAGACTTCATTACATTTACAACAGGCCCTCCGTCTGTTCTCCATAGCTTCTGCTATGTGTGCACTTAAACAGTCAGACACTTGAACCTGTGTGAGTTCATTTACCCTCAGCAGATTCAAGGGTAACATTCCAAGTCCCTCACAAGTATTAAAGGTTTTAAAATTGTGCCTGTATGTAATTGAAGGATTGAGCATGTATTTTTTTGTTAGATTATTTTTGTAGAAAGGATTGATTCTAATTTAAGATTTCTATGTTTAGTGGATATACAGAAGAAACATCTGTTATGTAGAAAAAAATAATTATTAATACCACACTTTTATTAGAAAAAGAAACAAAATTCACTTTATTTAAATTAAAAGCCTTCTAAAGTGATAATTCTACTAGCTTTCTTATTCATGTTAGTATTGCCACTGATTTTAGTGAATGAACATAATGTTTCTTGTGACTAAGCAAAATAAGCAGTAACTGATCAAAGAATTAATGCTGAAATTCTTATTTTAAAAAGTAGGGTGATAGGAATGTAGGACTGCTCCAAGAGATTTAACAGTTTAGATTTCTTCTGAGTGTAGTAAGGGGTTATGACAGAGTTAAGAACTTCTTTAAATGCAGAGAAAAAGATGTTTTTATAGCTATAGCAAGGATTTCTTTATGAATCCCCCGAACTTTTGCTCAGTCAGATTTCCATGCATTCCATGGAAACAACAGAATTTAAATCAGATTGAATCAAGTTAGTTTAAACACTAGAAAAGTAGGTTAGTTACATGCAGCATATCAGTGTGGATATGTTCATAAAGGGATAATCATTTAAGAGACCTAATGTGCAACAGTATCTATGGTTACTTAAAGTTTGGGATTTTTATGAGTGTAGCCATGGCCTGGTGGTCTAAATATCATTATTTAGATGGGAATCACTCTTGATTTTTAACTATTTTTTATAGATAACAAATCATTAATGATAGAATGTTACACATTTCTTTATGAGATTTTGGTTAACACTGTTTAGTTTTCTGTCAAAAAATGTTTAGGATAGACAGCTGAGACGGAAGATGTCTTGAAATTTCCTGTGAACTGCTGGTGGAATAGGCAGCCAAAGAACAATATGAAGTGAATATTCAAATGCTTTAGAATTGGCGTGTTGGCCCCACTGGCAAAAGCTAAAGGGGAAATAGGAAAATTTGAGATTTACATGTCTTAAAAAGGGCTCAGGAAAATTTGAAGGTTGACGGTTAATTCAGCCAAGTCTGTAATATTGATCTATGAGGTTTATCATTACAATGAGAAATCTGTGTAAAAAGGATTTGTGCAGTTTTTGACAGTATTCATTACCTATCTTATTACTGTATTGGAGAATCTAAAATTTCTAAATCTCGTTTTATACTTATTAAACATCTTGGAACAAATTTTCAGAGCTGTGGAATGTGTCCACAGTTTTTCTGTGAACACTAGTGGAAACAGATAGCTAGTATACAAAGCACATTTCATAATGCCCAGCACATAGCTCTAAGAGCTTGTTTTTTTTTTTTTTTTTTTTTTTTTTCTGAGCAGTAATTCATTCCTTCTTACAATGAATTCATGTTTCTTACATAAGAATGTCTGCAAATTTATAAAGGGCTGGGTGCTATTGAAGCCAACAGGTTAGTTTCCATTGACTTCAGTGGGGGGCAGGATTGATCTGAAAATGTAACTAAATTGATGTTCTTTATGGTTGTGCATACTGAGAAGTATTAATGAGAATGTTTTACAGTCTGTGTACTGCAAGTGCTTCCCATCCCAAGAAACCTCAGAACTGCTGTACAGTGATATAGCCATAGTATAGCTGGAATCCATATCCTTTTGGATATGAATAGTGACAGTAAATCAACATATAGCAATATACATGTTTTTACTGTATCATGAATCTCCCTTTCTACTAGAAAGTTAGAAACAGCAGCAGATGATTTGATTTTGTGAATTCTAAAGCAATGTTTGTTACAGGGTGGGATGTTTTTAGTAGTGACTACTATTGTGACTCTTGGTTTAGTGGCTTTATAAAATCATTATAATATCCTTTACCTAACTGCAGTTTTTTCTTGAAGTAGTTGTCTTAGTTTTAGATGCATATTGGGGAGCAGTTGAATTCATTTGCTGAAGCAGATTTCATCTGTCATTTATCATTCAAATATAGGTACCAAAAGAGAAAAAAATGTTTCTCTGTAAATCATTGGTATTAAGAATCTTACGTATTTGAATCAATTGCCTCTTCATGTTTTGAGATACACTTCTGATATAGGATTGTTAAAATGAATTGTAGCCACACTTTATAATGCAAGTATTGAACATTCACTTCATATATGCCAAAATAGCAGCCACAGGTATTTTTGCACCTCTTCTGGGAATTGCCAACATTTGAAATCTTGGCTGTTGCTTCAGGTAGTTTTGCTGTCAGTCTGAAATAAAAGTGGAAGGTTGCTAACAAACAGCAACAAAAGAAAAAGGAAACTAGGGGAAGAACAACCTCCTTGGTAAAGCACACTGATTAAATGTCATGTAATTATGTTATGAAGGAAAGGGACTTCAGAGGTAATATTTGTTCATGCCTTTTCCTTGCTGTCTGGTCCCTTTTCCATGCATTATCACTTGTCAGAATGCTCAGTTGCAATGTGGTTTCCATGAATGGGAAAAGCATCTCATCTTTTTCTCTCTTCTATGACATACATGACAAAGAAACGTCAGATGCACTGTCCTCCTTAAAATGCATTTTCACAATAACTTTTTTTCCAGCACTCATCTGCTCCCTTGCCTTCACTTAGGCACCCAACATTGCTTCCCCTAGAAAACATCACGGGAGGCTTATTAGTCAAACCGTGTACAGGGAGAACACTGACATAACTTGATAATATAAATGATTGCAAACACAAATTCACATCTGTGACATATCAAAACAAGGATAAAAATAAATGTATTTCCAAGAGGTTTTCTTGCTCTGTCCTCATTCTGTTACCTCTGTAATTTCACTCTTGACATTGCTGTTAACTTTACTTGTTCTATTATCTATTTATGCTAAATCACAGGTACTTAACTTGTCTTTAAAAAAAATCTGTGCATTTCCATTTTATGGCTCTGTAGGATGAATTAACAGCTTCCAAACCACATTGTTTCCCTTTCTGGAACAGACACTCTGTAGCTGACAAAAGACATCTCCTTACTAAGTGTGAAATTAACTCTTTGGTTAAGCAGTTTCTGTGAGAAAACAACAGCACGGGAAGAGGGACAAACGGCAGGAGTTTTGCTTTCCCATCCCGATGGGTTCAGACTGAAATCAAGAACCATTTTCATGGCAGCTAAGTAATTCTGTCTGGGTTTCTGGTCTCCTTAGGCCAGATGCAGCTCCTGCTCCCAGATATCCATGACACAGAGCACACATTGAAGGGTTCCTTTTTTTCTGGAGCTGACTTGTTGGAGTCCTGAAAAACTTTTCTGGGAAAGTGAGGCAGGAAAAAAACAGCCAAGCCCTGCCTCTGTCTTCTGTGCTGCCAGCTGTCCTTGCATTCTGCTCCTCTTTGCTGCCAGGACTGCTTTTTTCTTCCAAAACAGAACACCTATGTTGGTGGCTGGAGGTTATGTCTCATCCTTCTTTCCACTCTTACTCGCACCCAGAATTCTCCAGCTTAGCAAGGTAGGGCCATAAGCACAGCAGCTCTTCTAAACTCCACCATCTTTGTCACTTCAAGTTGCCTGTACAAGACACTGTAGGGTGTGTAACACACTGTAGAGCCAGTGCTATGAGCATCTGGCCTGTCTTCACTGCTGCCATAGTGTTGGTCCATTTGTACTCCAAACAGAGAATCTCTGTGGAAACAGGACCATGACATTTCTAGTCTGAGTGTCTAAGTTGTCTTACCTTTGCAGGTACAGGGAAAGATGTTGGATAATTGAATGTTCTTAGGCATAAGAAAATACAAGAAAGTCTGAAATATGTGCCATTATATGATAAGCTTAAATAATATGTTTTAGTTTGTTTGCTAGTTATTGTTTTTTTTTTTTTTTTTTTTTTTTTTTTTAAACCAGGGTAGTCAACTCCTTAGTAAAAAAGCAAACAAAACAACAAAAACAAAAACAAAACAAAGCAGGGAAAACAAGGAAGAAGTATCATACCTCAAATATGACCAGTGACCCAATAGTTGAATCCTCTTCTTTCCATCTCCAAAAGTTAGTGAAGATACTTATCTCCAGTGGGGTTTCACTGCCTGCTACTTATCAATATCAGTGCTAAGTATATTTCTCCTCTTCTAGCATTCTTTTCTCCACTGTCCTCTGTATTGCTAATCCTTCCATGTTTTTGCTTTTTGATTTTATGACTGGAAAAATCTCTCTCTTGTATCTGGAACATAAATTCCTGGAATAATTTGGGTCTTGTTCCCTAATACCAAGAAGTTTCCTTAATTTCCCCTTTAAATAAACCTTTTGATTCTGCATTTACAAGCTGTGTCTGGACTTATTAAGACTCTATATGAAGTGTCATCAGTTGTATTAAGGTGTTTGAATGCCAGTTGATTTCAAAGGAAATGTAAGGGTACAAATAAGTGAGTGTTGCTGGGACAAGGAACATCTTTCTTCTACTTCCTAGAGCCTCTGCAGGCCAAGATATGTTATGCTTCTTGCATGTAGCTGAAACTATCCCTTCATCTCTGTGTTCTGTACTGTCAGCTGCACAATAAAGACCTGTCTAATAACGGTAGCCATTAAGTTCAGCCTACTCCTTTTGATTTAAGAAGCTTCTTAATAGGAAAGGGAGGCCCCAAACCCACCTAATTATATCTTCTGATGGATTTTATCATTAGGAAATAATGGGAATCTTAGCAAAATAAAATTTTTATTTGTTGTGCCACAGATTTGTCTAGCAGACAGACTATTTGAAGAGTTTTGAGCTTGTGTTACAGGTTTCTTTTTCTAGCTTTGAAAGATGTCAGAGCAAGTCCTTTAGTTGAGTTCCATTCATTGCATAAAGGGAAGCTATCCTTAACCTCAACGTGATCCTATTTAACTCTTGCATGAGAAAATAGTGAAATTTACTGCCTGTTACCAGTAGCATAAATTCTGTCTTTTCCCCCAGATTTCTTCACTTAAATGCATGATCATATCCTTGTTAATTCATTACATATTTTGCTAACAGCAGAGCTGGGAAAAATCGAGCAGACAGTGTCCCAAACACTTAAGCCAGCTTCAGAAAAAAAGATCTTAAGGTGGTGGTTCAAATGCAATGTAAGAATGGTATAGGAACCTATATTCTTGTGAGTCCCAGAAATTCTTTTTGAACACTCACAGAATGTCTGTAGAAGGAGCTCCACATGTCCTTAATTACCTTGGTGCCTCTTTCTTCTCTAAGCCTTGGTAATCCAACTTTTGCACTCCCTTTCCCAACCCAAACAAGAATGCTTGTTTTGGCTTGGTTTTGGTTTGCCCTTCCACCCCTTTCTTTCCTTTCCTTTTATTTTTTTTTCCTTACTGTTGACTTTTGCATCCTTATCCCCACAAAGTGTACAGAAAATAACCTTGACTATAAATTGGTTGTTTGGGCAATTTTATTGCTGCAGATAATGAATTTGAGCATATCAAGCTTCATATGGGAATGCTGCAACCACTAGAACGTGGTGCCTTCACCTACTCAGACCTGGTCCATAGAGATAATCTGGATGTCAAGAAAGTAGGAGGCTTTTCAGACCCTTGCAACACCCCTTGCAATGCCATACATCATAGCTACTCAACATGGTGCAGCCTGGCCCTCAGATGTGTAAGAAATTAGTTTTTATTAGTTGCCTGATACCTGTGGGCTGTGCAGGGTTATGGCACCTCCTGGGTGCCCAGCCTACGAAATATAGGCTCTGGGATTTGGCTTGTGTTTGGTGCCCCTGGCATGGGGCGTTTTGATGTGAGGCATAGTCGTGTCACCACATACAAGTCCATATGTGAGCCTGGCTCTCAGAAGTGGACGAAAGGCATCCTTTATGTAACAGCTGAATGTTTCATTTGTCATTTGAAAATAAGGAGTGGTAATAGCAATGCAGCCCTTAACGAGGTTTGATATTTCCAAATGTCATCTCTTTTGGTTTCACACATGCTGTTGATTGTTCTAACATCTTAATTAAAAGTGTAACTCTAATAATGAACTTATTTTTAGACTGCTTCTCTGAGTGGTGCATTGTATCAAAGGACAAGCAATTCAGCAAGCAGTTAGCTGTGGATCAACAGTGACACAGAGCACTTGTGTAGTCGCTGGGGGTCAGTCAGTACATTTCTTTCACACTGGAGCTAGTCAATCACTTTTGTTTTTCAGATTAATTATGTGGCCTTTCATTAAAAAATGAGGCACTCTGGTTTCTTGCCATTTCCATTTTAGTTGTGGAAATAGACTTTGCCTGGGTGAATTTTATATCAGGGCCTTGTATATGTTTATTTATTTTATTTTTTATTTATTTGCAAGAAAATGTAAAGAGCTCAAATAATCTAACCTAGTATAGGAGGACAGGGGGTGTTGGTGTATAATTTTGGTATATCTATAAAGAAAGTTGGATAATATGAACTCCTGTTGGAGAGGTGAATATTTCACATTAGGAACCATACTACTGTCATTGTCTCCTTTCTCTTCATGTTGTATAGTTTTCTGTAAAAGCTGAAGCAGTGACTTTATTCAACACCTGCGTCTTTAACAGCCCGCGCAGTATAATTACCTTTCTTGAATATTCTATAGAATTGTCAAACAGCAATTTTCTTTTACAAGACAAGCTTTTGAATAATGCCGTTTACATACAGAGCTTAACATCTCTTATGTTGAAAATCTAATTATAAGTATCCAAAATTTACTGCATGTTTGCTGTTTTATTATTCAGTCTACATGAAATTGCTAAAACACAGCACCTTTAACATTTATGCTGGAGCTGAATTAGCACACTCTTTATTGGACACTGTTTCAGTGTTAAATATAATTTATTCTGTAACAATATTTTTTGATTTTTCTTATTGTGTTTTTCTTAAATTTCCAAACATTTATACTGAGCAGATGTAGTCCAAGAAGATAGGCTATTGATGAGTGTGTGATATTCTGGTACTTTGTATTTATTCACTGCAAAATTACTTGAAGTTGAAAAAGATAATATATCAACATTTATGTAGGAGACTGAAAAACATTCAAGCGTATATGCTTGAGGAAAAACAGTGAAGCACATTTTATTCTCTTTTGTGCATTATTCACTGGATATTTAATGCTGTTATGAATGATTGGATCAGGCTGTAGATAATTAGCCAGAAAACCTTAGAGCAAACCATGGCTTGAATTGTATAACATACCATCTTCCTACAAAGACTACTTTTGTAATTTTTGCCATACAAGCAAGACAGACAACTATTTCAACTATCTCAAGCAGCAGAACCTCGGTATTCTGTTAAGCAGATGACGTTAGAATAGAAAATTAACATAACATTGTATTATTTCTTACTGGTGCAAGCTATAAATTAATGTTATGAAATGTTATGAGTATATCTACAAAACTACCTCTTACAGAAATTAAAGAGTATCGTTATAATCTTCCAATTGTCACTCTGGGAATTCCTGTGTTGCCACACATTATTTTCAGCGTATGGTAAGATACATTTTCCTTCTCAGTCACTCTTCAGGATTTCAGTTCTTGTTGCCAATTTCTGTCCAAGGTTTCTGTAAATCTTTTGTGTCCTTTTTCTAAACATGTTCTATTCTTAAAAAAGAAATTCCTCAGCTATTCAGTCTTCAGCTTACAGTGAAACTGTCTTCAGCTTTTCTTCCAAATATCATATTCTACAAATGCATATAATATGCAAGCATAAAAATATTTTTAAAGACCATTCCACATCTCTTTGATTTCAATCACAATACGAGACAGTTTCTCTGTATGTGATTCTCTCTCATCTTATGCATGTAAATGTAAAAATATATATTTTATGCTTTTGTCCCATTGCTACATTTGATTCCTTTTTGTTTGTTTGTTTGGAGATCTTAAATACAACAACCACATCACAAATTCTTAAGGATTCTGAATACATCCCCTCTGTGTTTTGTTGTATCACATCCGGTTTAACTCTTCACTGCCTCTTTTTCAGGAGTGATTTTTTTTTTTTTTTTTTATGGTTAAGAACACAAATGTGTGTAAATTGCACTTGAGTTAAAATATGTATTTTGGAATGATGGCTGGGAAAAAGTGACACCATTTCTTACAACAGCATTTCTTACAACAACTTTCTAAAAAGATTTCTCTGAAGTGATTCATTCTGAGTAAAATGTGAGTTTATGCTGGCAATATTATATATACATACGTACATATATATATACATGTATTTGCACCCCACTTCTTAAGAGGACAGCATATTTTAAAACAAATGTAGAACAAAGATGTGACACTGCAACAACTTTACTTTTTATGTTGTTTACCTCATAATATCTTTAATGGATTAAAGAGCAAGAACAAGTTTTCTCCATTGCAAAATTCTCATTTAATCCTTATTCACACTTAGTTTATCAAATTAAATTGGACAAGATTGATGCAGGGGCTTTTTAAGCCGGACATCATGTGTAAAATCGCTAGACAACAGATTTTAAAGGGTGCCCACCATGACTTGTCACATCATCTTTCCTCAGCATCAGCTGCCCTTGCATCGTCTTATGCAGGGTCAGGATTCTTCTTGGTGTTACACTATGGACTACTGCAGAGAAACAGAGCTGCGACACAGTCTCCAGCAGAGTTACTTATTACATCCTCAGCCCCCTTCACCTGCCCCAGCCATTCAAAATAACATCACACCATAAAATATTCATGAA
>CM021698.1:32344802-32377370 GCA_011074415.1 Stictonetta naevosa
GCATGTTTGCCTGTGGCTGATAGGTAGATGGGCTACAGAGGGAGAGATTATGCAAATAGTCACAGATAAGAGTCCCACAGCCTTGTTCTGATGGGTAAATATTTGAACCTCACCTTATAGGAAAGTGTTACCAGCAGAGCAACGGCAGCAGAATCAAACACCAAACCACACATGCAATCAGCAGGGAAAGAGTCCATGCAATTTAGGACTTTACCTAGACAAAGAGATGTTAGGGAAAAGGAGCTTGCTTGTTTTCATGCATACCTAAAAGGGTGCAGTATCCTTAAAAATATATTTACACATATCATGTTTCAGATGAATTTCCGAAATCTCCAGTTTGAGAATCTTTCGGAGCCCGAGATGCTCTTTTTAGCAGAGGAATATCAGCAAGTGCATATGGTTTGAATCTGTTGTATGACTGCTGTATTGTATAAGACTAGTCTCTTTAGTTTCACCAGTTCAGCTTCATTGTATTACATTTTTTTCTCCAGTGTAAATGGAAACTGAATTTGGCCTGTAACCACTTGTGTATTAGGGAATTAATTAGGATCAGCAGTCTAAGACTTTTTTTTTTTTTTTTTTAATTTATTTATGTGGTGTGTCTGATGACAGCAAAAAAAGAGAAAAAATAAAACACCTTAATAATTTTCTAAGTATTTAATTTTTTGGAAAATTCTGAACTGATGAAATTAACCCAGAGGAGTGTTACTTTCAATAAATCTTTCAATAAATCAAAATATTTAGAAAGAACCACTTCCAAATTTATCAAAACAGTCTTGTTAAGCATTTGAAAGATATAATCTTTATGGACTTTGATTTGAAAGATTAGGTACTTTAACATTTGGTTTGAAAGATTAGGTACTTCAACATTTTAAATCTTCCTCACCAAACTTAAAAGTCAAAATCAAAACAGAATATTTTGGATTTCTTAGAGAGAACACTGTACTCCAATGCACAGTATTTCTTCACAATGTTTTATGAATGTTTGAAATTTTAGGCCTTTTAAATTTCAGAACTGAAAAGCAGTTCAAAATCTTAAATTCTCACATGACAGAAAAATTGCTTTCTTGTAGAAATATCTAGAAACAGATCCCAAGAAACAGCTCCCACGATTTTGTTGAAGTAAGGAGAAATTGGCATTCTTTTTCTTTTTTTTTTTTTCTTTCTTTTTTTTTTTTTTTTTTGAGGAAAGCTATGTTCTGATAGCAACTTACTTCAAATTACTATCTTTTTATTTTCAGGGTTCTAATTTCTCAGAAAATAAAGTCTCTTACTTGTAGTCTTGAATTTCTGTTTATTTTGTTCTTCTAAATATATTCTACTTTATTCTTCCACTAGAATAAATACAGATATTTTGGAATAGGGATCTCTAGAGTAAAGTAGTTGACCTAAAAGCTTCTAAAAAGGCAATTCAATAGTGATTTTATGGCCTAAAAAAAAAGTGGCATAATACTGTCACCATTTAAGCATGTAAGATTATGCTACAAAAGTGTGTAATCTATATATTCATTAAAGTCTATCAAGAACCTGATTCTCTGTGTGTGTGTGTGTGTGTGTGTGCGGGTGTGGCTGGAGTACCCAATGTGGTTTGTCATATGGTTTTATTGACATGTTAAGGAATGCTGTGTTACTTGTGAGTAGTAAAACCCTTGCAATTCATTTTTACATAAGAGCTAATACAACTGTATCTCTTGATCTTCATGTAATTTGTCCTGCTGAATGCATTTGTTTCATAAATACTAAAAATATGAAGGATATTTAAGTCATCTCTGAGCTTGGTTAGTCTCTAATGATGATTGCTGCTCTAAGAAATGCTGAACAAAGGAACTTAAAACTCATTTTAAGCCCTCCATGATGGACCAGGGTTAGCTATTTCCTAACATGCATCAGTAAAGGCTACTGTCTCTTCTATGACTAGGAGCTGCCTATTGTTTGGGGAGATTTCTTATTTCTGCTGTTTTACATCTGATTTTAAACCTGTGTAAGTACAAGCTATTGATTCTGTAATATCCAGGACATTATTATTAGTCTCCCAAGGACGTCAGTTTGTGAAAGGAATTACATGCATTGGTTTGAAAGATAGATCTCTAAAAGTGACAAACAGCAGAAAGTATGCAGAGATTTTAGGTAAGATTGTTAATGACCAGGTTGTCGATGCAAT
Organism: Stictonetta naevosa; assembly: GCA_011074415.1. Taxonomy (NCBI): domain Eukaryota; kingdom Metazoa; phylum Chordata; class Aves; order Anseriformes; family Anatidae; genus Stictonetta; species Stictonetta naevosa. The sequence goes on from CM021698.1 coordinate 32,346,964, forward strand.
GGTTTGAAATCCATGTTTCTTGCTAGAATCATTAACTAAAAACACAGATATGTGCCCACTAGTCTCTGAAAAACAAACAAACAAAAAAAACCCAGCATTTTTTATGTTCTGTGTCTGAACAAGCAAACTGTAAAGCAAATAACAGACTTTCTGATAGGAAGAAGCACGGAGAGAATTTTGGTTTCAATGCAATTTTTTAAAACATTCTCTGTATGTTCTCCAGCATCAGGTGACATTTAATGTCATCTTTTTGTGCCTCATGACTGAAAATCCATTAACATCCTCTGTTTAAAAAAAAAAAAAAAAGACATAGAAGCACCATTTCAGTTCTGATTACCCCTGAAAAGCAGAAAAATTGACATGTCAGCATTTCTTGAAATATTGTGTTCTTAAATTATTATATTTAAGAAAATACCATGCTCCAAATAATAGTCAGTAAGAGAAACAGAACTGGGAACAGGATATGTAAGGAGCCAGTCAGTCAGTTCAATAACCAGCTGAGTACCTCTGTTCAAGAAGTACCCAAGGCTTTACTCATTTTTCTGGTTGTATCTGATTCATCACAGCTGGGCAGTTTGTTAATGACAAAGTTCAGAAGTGTCCAGCCTGTCCCCATCTCTTCCATGCATGTGCATACTCCTACCTCTACAAGTCAGAATTTGGGAAGACTTTAATTTTTATATCTCCTCCCTCACTTCTAACACATATATGTACCTTCCTGTGTTGTTATTGATCCGATGGCAGCACACACTATTGCAATTTTGGTTTGCCTTTGCACAGATCATGAAAACCTAGTGCTTTCTTTATTATGTCAGCTTTTAGTATCTCCTGATGGTTTTAGCACCATTTCTAAGGGATGAAGTGATGTCATCCACCCAACTGTCAAACTCTCATATGGTAGTGCATCACATGGTTGAGAAAAGAGGCCTCAATGACAAGCAGTTCACTTAAGGTAAGTTCAAGTCATTCTGGCCATTGAGCTGGACAGTCACCTTCTTCCTCCCCTCCCACCTGCCCAACTGATATGGCTGAACAGTGGCTGTAACCCTGTGCTGTAATTGAAATAATTTGCCTGCATGAGGTGAAATACAGGGGGAAAGAAGCTGCAGTCACATCTCAGGAGGCTGAGGAGTGAGTTAATAAAGAGCTGGGTGCTCACCTGCTGCACTTCTGATACAAAGACCTGAATTTTGGAGTACAAGACGAAGGAAAAATCAAGTTCTCATCTGCAGAGGCACACAGTCCTTTGGAGCCGGAATAATGTTGTTGGGGAAATTTGTGTCTCCGAGAGTTGGTGATCCAAGTTCATTGCAGACTAAGATATGAGTCATGCTCACACATTATCCTGACAAAGTAAGAACATGTAAAATATAAACCTAAGATTCTGGTACTGTACTTTTCCCTGTGTTTTGCTATATTTGAATTACAGATTACATGATTTTCACAAAATATGTAACAAAAAATATTGTGTGAGCCATTCCAAAGAGATGTTTGTTTGGATTACTATATCCAAGCTCTATTCTGTGCTATTGCAAACTGCAAGTGAGATGGAAATAACGTGGCATTATTTGGTAGCATCATTACCTTACTGGATATTTCTAGAGATCTTCATTTATTTTTAGGGATGTTATGTGTTAGTATTTAGGACTGGGAAGCTGGAGACTTATTCTGCTAGTGGCACATTCTGTGAGTTTCTCTGTGAAGAGAAGGTGAAACACAAACCTTCAGACATAGGTGAAAAAAAACAAACAAACAAAAAAAAACAACATTCAGACAGGTGAAAGAAACCTTCAGACACACGTGAAACATGATGTCCACCAACATTTTTGAAAGACAGATGAAATAAACTCCAGCTTCTTAGGAGGTTAATTTGGTGATAAAATATCCATTATGAGACTGAAGAAACAAGTTGTATGTTTGCATGTACTGTGTGGCAGCTGCATGCTAAGTTAACTGTCAATGGGTCAACTCCAGACAGTCTCTTAGCAGTCAGTTGAATCAGGTGTATAATCCGTGGTTTCCTTTTAAACAGGATTGTGGTCTTCATTTTTTAGTGACCTAGAGACTGCTCTGGCCCATCTGAAACATGAGTTATGATACAAATGACATTAGTCCTTAAAAGATAAGACATATTTGGGCTTAACTAGACGGTCTATTTAACAAAGATGAGATGCTGCAGATAAATCAGATATCTAAATTTGCTGGGAGATGTCAATGCAGGAAGGTTATAGGCATACAACTGGCATCTGACTGTGGCCTAGACAACTAAAGAACTTAGTTTATTCTGAACAAGATTAAAAATTTTCCCTCTGCCACCCAAGCTTTCCTTGAAGGTTTCTCATGTCAGCATAGATACTGCCTTACTCAAATTAATATAGGAATATGACAAGAACAGAATCAGAGTGGGAATAGCCACAAATGACTTTATGGACGCTATCAAATTTCTGTTTATACTGGCATGCCTTGGTTAGAGTTGTGTCTGGGGTCCTGTAAGTACCACCAAGTTCCCTTAGTGTGCCATGTACTCTGCATTTTGCTATTTCCAAATTTACCCAAGAGGCCTGTGTTTGTTTCAATGAATGTCTTTCTTTGCATGAAATATTCTACAAATGCCATTTATTGCTATGTGCTTGATTCTTTGCAGGGTTTCAAGACTATGATTTAATATCTTAGATTGTCTAAACAAAGCCCTACTTAAAATTTGCTCAGTTTTGCTTAGAAACCCAGAAACCCTGTAATTATAGGGAGAACTTGAAGGAGAAAGCAGTTTCATTAACACCAGAAACTACTGTTTATGCCCATGAACTGTGTAAACTGCAGTTTCAGAAATCCTGCTGAAATAATCCCTCCATGTACTCGGTAAGCCAAAATTGTAAAGAAGTGGCACTTCCATGTAACCTCAAGGACTGGACCCATTGTTTGCTCGTGTGATCCTTTCCAACGCCAAATTACTTGATTTAAAGTATCTGAAGTATGTCTGGTACTGCACACCCTACTCACTTCTGGCAGACCTCTCCAGCAAAGCAGAGTGGAGCGGAGAGGTCGGCGTGAAGGCAGAATTCCTGCCAGTGTCATCGGATGGAGGTGGGAGTTCAACCTGTAGATACAGGGCTGTGCATGGCCTTAAGTTGTATTTGGCTTACTGATAGTTTTTCTTTTTATTAGTGATATAAACTCATCAAACTACCCACAAATATACTCTGCTTGGCATGGGCCTTTCATCTTTCCAAATATAGTAATTAAGGATATACATTCTCTAGTATGTTTTGTGTTTTTTTTATAGTGCCTTTGAAAGATGCCAGACTGACAGTCATAGGATTTGAGGTCTTCTCTTTATCCACAGAGCCATTTCTGCCATTTGGGTTCTGCACAAGCATTATTTGCACATATTTAACTTCAATGAAACCAGTATCCATGCATAGCAGCTAATGTTTGGGAGAAACAATGAGCTGGGTTCTGTACTGTTTGTTTGTTTGTGTTTGTGTTAAAGATGAGAAAAGTGCAACTTCATTAAATTAAATTAAATTTTATAACAATCAAATGATTTAGGTAATAAAGGGGGCAAAGAAGGAAAATGTTGAATTTTAATAGCTATAACCTGTAAGCAGTGCTTTATCTTGCCGCTGCTGTTGTAAGGACTAGTAATTGCAGCCGTCTAGACACAGGAACAGATGCAAAGTAGAGCTTTATTATATCAGACATTTGCCCTACTACGATACAGTCTAATTGCCCAGAAAATATATTTCTACATGAATTATTTCTAATTTGATTTGAACTAGACCAACTGTTGTATTTTGCTGAACTTTATCAAGTGATAAAATGGAGCACTACATTTCAAAACACTTTCTGTTATCAATCTTTTTTAGAGAAAAGAATGAATTATTTGAAACTTAAAATGGCATGCAGCTTTCCAGCAAATAAAATAGTTTTCTTTCTTGCTGATTAAATTGTTGTTATTTCTTTTTGTTATTTCACCTGTGAGGCTTGAAAAGGAAAAGCAACACTAACAGTAATGCATTATGTCTATTAGTGTTGCAAGAAAATATTTTAAATTGCAAGTTTGAAATGCAATTAGAAATGATGCCAGTGTGAGAGACTTTAAGGAGTTTAGTTTGGTTATCTGAAAATGTCAATCATTTAAATGTTTTTTTTTCCTCCCAATTGATTTTGTTTTCTTTCTAGAGTACTAGTGCAGAATCCTGAATTTGTTAATAAAAGCTGACAAACATTTTGTGTATGTCAAGAGAGTCTGAATCATCCGTCTACTGAAAATGGATAATCGATGAGAAATAAAGGTAACTCTTTGGATGCCCAATTCTATTGTTTTAAAAAGATGGGATTTTGTTGTGAGGCATTTCTGTTCATTTTATAGTTTTTCCTCATCCATTTCTCTTAATTTCTTTTCAGATTTTAAGAAGCGCATAGGAAATCCAGGGTAAATGTCTCAGTGGTTTTAACATAAAATGATAATAGTAACTCGCTTCCTCCTCCTTCCCATTCCCCCCCCAAAACAGAACATACTACTGAAATTATTTAAATTGACTGAGCCTTTTAAGCAAGTAAACACATTTTAACTAGTTTTTTTTCCCAATCCCTCCATTCATGCCTACTATAGAAATTAGCCTTCACTCTTCCTTCACTTACACATGGATACACACACTTGCATGGACACAAGAAAAATTTCTTTTCTCCTGTCAGCATTCCTACCCAACAATAGTTAGATTAGTGGAAATGAGGGCCTCCGCAGAGAAAGGACATTCAGCCACAGAAGGCTCCCTGCAGGAACAGCTGGTAGGGGTTAATGGCTGCTGAACCTCGCAGCCAGGGCCTATTCTCTATTGTGTGTTCAGCTCCTGGGAAGGAGGGAGACTGGTGACAGCTTCTGGGGTGCAGGGGAGCAGAGGTACAGCGGCTGGGTCAGGGAGGTAGTGTGCAGGGGAAAAGGCTAGCTGGCGATCGCCATAAAAATGAACTCTGCTGCGGGCAGCAGCGGAGGCTTGAAATCTGCAAAAATTGGGCACAAATTGCCATGGGGAAGCGGTAAAGGATTATTCAGTAGCGTGGCTTATAACCTTTTAACAACTGCGATATGAATTAAAAGAACAATTGGACAGGGATGGCGGATGAATAATTCATATCGGAAAGTGGATGAAATCCAAGTCAGAACTAAACATGCGCGGCTAATGTATGTTATTTACGTCTGTGTTCTAACCCCTTTGAGCTCTCTGGATTATGGTGTGGACACGGACGCCACTGCACCAAACACACCAGTCAAGAGGCATGAACAATCATTCAGTGCACAGCATGCGTAAGCTTAAATAGAGAGTGATTAATAAGTATACGTTTCCCCCCCCCCCAAAAGGAGGTGTGTTTGCCATACCATCACACTTCACAGATGGGGCCCTCCTAGGAGGACTGCCAGGTGACATGCTGGAAGACCAGGGTTCTCTTTTGGGACTGGAGGGGTCTCCAGGTGTCTCTTCTGCTGCATGCTTGCGTCCATCACATTTAGACAAAGTTAGGAAGAAATGATTTGCCGTGCTGGAAAGATCACCTCAAGCACTGACATAATCTTACCACCCCTCTGCCCCTCCTCGCTTTGGGATAGTTTGGCAGGATGCTATGGTTTTAAAGGGACCTTAGAGGGAGCTGTATTTCCCCTCTGAAAGCTTGCTCTTCTCAATACAGTATCTGAAAACTTCCTGAATTAAAAGATGTAACATGAGATGGAAAAGAGTGCTAGACCCACCAGTTCTCTTTGCAAAACTCTTTTTTTTAAACCTTCCATTGCAGCAACCTTTCTGTTTGTTTTGATGTTCTTTCAGCATGGGAGTGTCTGAAATTCAGTGAAATTTAATGTGAAGATTTGATGGACATTTTATACTTGTAGGTTATAACTTAAGCAAGAGAAGAGCAAATTTGCTGATAATTGAGCCATTTTACTCTAAATCTCCTTATTTCCTAACCACATTGTGCATATAGGTAAGATATGTAGGTACTGGGAGACATCAGCACAAATTTCACCCTCTTTAGCTTGGGTAAAGAAGCTCAGCTGTAATTATCGTTCCTTGTTTTCATTTGCTTAATCTCAGACTTTAAAACCACTTAAACAATTTGTCTTATGTTTTTCTTCTCTGTGCGAGTTTGCTTAAAGAAAAAAAAAAAACACACACAAAAAAACAGAACACAAGGGAGAAAAATGTTCCATTGAGATCTTCACCTGCAGCAGAAGCATGAAAGGTGCTGTCAGCAAGCACCCAGTGAGTCCTCTGGAAGCAATACACTCATTAAAGTTCTTCTATTTGGATTGTAATGGCTCAATGAAAATGTCTGAGCTGGTGTCTGAGGTCTTTTAAGAATATTTAAGATGCACTGAAGTGTGTCATGCCTTAGTATACCTTGACACAGTATTGCAGCCCTCCTGAATGAGGATTGACAAATCCAGGTAAAAACAACAACAGAGACATAGCAGAATAATACCAAAAATGCTCCCCTGAACTACTGACACTGACAGCTTGGTAGAATAAGCAAAAATATCACCAAATGACTTAGAGGCATGAATATATGAAGCTTCCAAACACTCATGAGTGAGTATTTAGAACATTTATCCTGCTTTACACTGTGGATATGGAAACACTTTGTGTAAGTGACTTACCCGATGATATGCAGTGAGCCCTGGTCCTGCTTTCTGCCAGGCTTGGCAGGCATGCCTCAAGAAAAAAATACCCTTTCTCTGTATATTCTAGTATGTCCTTTATATGAATTAAGGCCCTGATTCCACAAACAACTCCATGCATGAATAGGTGTCAGCAAGTACCTAAGTGCCTTTTAGACCTGGACTCCCAAAGCTGTATTCCAATTTATGGAGCATGCAAACCCTTGGCCTAGAGCTTGATACCTGGATAGAGGGAACTGTGGGTCTGTACTGAAATGTCCATACTTCTGATGCCTGACTTGTCTGAAAGAAATGAGGATTGACCATAAATCTGGAAAGAGAAATAGGTGAATGAGCACACCTGGGCTGAGACTTCTGAATGCATGATTTTGGTTCATAGATTTTTTTTTTTTTTCATAGTTATTGTAAATGTCTGAAAACAAGGCTGACTACACTTAACTACAACTTACAACAGCAGAGTTAGCAGGTGTTCTTGCAATAAGATGCATTCAAATTCCCATTTATTTTGATAAAAGAGATGGTAAGAATAGGGGAGTTTGTTGACCCTTTTGCATTGCTATTCATATTGCCAGCATAAAGACACAAAGGGGTATGAAATTAAGAACTCAGAAAGGAATTATTCTGATGATAGACTCTCATATTGAGGGTTTGTTACATTTACTAAACTCTTGATCTCTCCAAAGTGCAGCAATTGATTTCAATAATTTGTTGACATATTTTTTTTTAAATATAGATAATTTCGTTTTATGAAACAAAATTTAAGAGAAGATTCTGTTTACCAAATCATATTGCTATTTTTAAAGCCGCTTGTTCAAACATTGTGTGATATTTTGTAGGATGTGTTATTGAAAGGGTTAAGCTTTTCTGACTTTCAGATACAATGAAATTATGACAGGAAGAAAATTGTGCCATTTTAGCATGAAAATGCTTGTACAAATACTGTCGCTCCTTCCTTCTTACTTTCTTTATAATGCCTCAACGATAGCTAAGATGACAGACATTTGACAGGTATCTGTAAGCATACAACCCAGGCAGCTCATTAAAGTTTTTCTTTCTATGCATCAGCTTTCACAAAGGCAAAAACCCATTAGCATTGACTATTTTGCAGATTAGAAGAATTAAGGGCTTCAAACGTTGGCTTATACCAAGCAATGTCATTTGTGAAGTGATGTTTGCTTTATTATTTCCCTTTCTCTCCCTCTGAAACCAGACTGACATGACTTTAGCTCAACGTAGGGCGTAATGTGCAAACCAAAGGACTGGCTCACCGATGAAAAGAAACACATTCCCTTTTATACATGACTGGAATGGCAAAAAGGGGAGACTTTACATGTACTATTTAGGCTCATTAGAGTACTGATTATGATAGTTCTCCGGTGTAATCTTTAATCGACTTTGACACTAGATTTGCCCCGTTACAAATCCTGTCATGCAAATTAAGTCATTTGTGTTGTTTGATATGGAAAGATCTGCTATGAAATGAAAGATTAGTTCACAGATGAGGCACCAGAGACTGCTGCCCTTGTGCACCGTGCAACTGATTACAAGGATGAGAGCATCCATTTTTACACTGCTGTTAACATTTAGGAAAGAAGATTAAATTAACGTAGTTTATTTCCTTCTTCCTGCATGCAGTTATTTTAAATAAGGTTTCATAACTCTTATTTTTATGGTAAACAAAATTGGCAAAGCAGGTTAAATTCAGTACTACCATTTAAATAAACAAACATATTTTTGGAGGCAGTGTGGATGGTGGGTTGGGTATTTTTTGTATGTCCTTGAATAAGATACAGGATTTTTTTTATTAGTATTCAGATGGCAGAGATTTTGCCATCATGTACAAAATATCAGTGAAAAACTACCATAAATTTTCATGAGCTAAAGCCCATGCTTTTAATTCACAAAATATAAGATACATTTTATTATTGTTTTTATTTCCTATTGACTATTTGTATCTTCAATTGGTTATATTGACTTGTAAGGAAAACTCTACCTAAAGAACGTGGGTTTTTCACTGCATAAAGGATGGTGTGAGAAGCAAACGTTGCACATAGGCCTACTAAATGTATGTTTAAGAACAATTTATGTTGCTGACAAATGGCTCCAGGCTAAACAGAGCTGGTTTTATTTAAGCTTTTAACACCACTCATGCCCAACTTTTGTTTGATGGGTATGGTACAGTTCATACACCTGGCCTTGATTTTGCCTCTGACATTTCCTTCCTGGTTGCAAAGAACAATTTATCTTTATAAAGATAATTTGTTCTGTACTCTTGGACCAAAGTGTTTGACATGTCCAAGGAATTTTGGATGGTTAGTTAATGTTAACCTTTCCCTTTTCCAAAAAAAAAAAAACACAACAACAAAACAAACAAAAACATTGCTGCATTTAAGGCAATGGGTTTTTAATGCATCTCTAAGTAAATGTTCCATTATCTTTTCTTTACCATTTTCTCTACCCATCATTTATAATCTATTTGTTTTGTCATTTTAAAACTATATGTTAAAAGAAAGCACCACTACATTTTCTTATAGCACAAATATTTTATATGATCTGAGTGGTGTCTGATTCTGTGGATGAATATGAATGTTGCAGTTACATAAGTTTGCTTTGAATGACTATGATACAAGTTGGAATGAACTTCTATGTTATCCTAATTCTGGATTACTTAAAAAGGAATTTTAAATTTAAGGTTCAACACACCTATGTTTTAGATTGTTTGTTCCAAGATTTTGTATACTCTTGTTTACAGATCAGTAGCACTAGACAGTTCTTGAGTTATTAGAAAAATTTTTAAGGATGATAAAATATTTCTTGGGAATCTTGGGGAAGAACCTGCATTATTTTAAATTATACTATTTTTAGTAGAAGTATAGTAAAATATTCTTAGTAAAATTATCCTATTTTAGGTGTGTATATATATATTAACTCTTTACATCAAAGAAACCAGAAAATCCACACTTTTTAAAGACAGATTTTAAATGTGCTGTATTTTAGCAAACATCTATATGGTTTAACAAATAAACTGTTATTGTGGAGCTTAAAAATAAACATTAACAAGGATAATATAATTTATTTACCATTTGAAAAATGCAAACATTATCAACATGTGTTGTATTATTATTGTACAATTATTGTATTAACATAAAACAGATTGGGATTTGCTTTCATAAAGAAAGCATACTACTATACAATACCATAATATAAATGTACACAAATTCACAAAACAATATTTACAATTCAAAGACATTAGATTTCTATCAACATAGTATAGGTATTGTATCTCTTTCTTATAACTGTTTTAGAGCTATGTGTTTTCTTCTATTAATCAAAAGGCACAGTATTTATAGAAAGGATGGAAATGTACATTTTTTTCTCCCCAAGATCATTTGCCCTTACTGCTTGGTGCTCCCTGCATTACAGTAATGGAGTCTATAAAATGTAATAAGAAAAAGGTGTACTTTAATTAGCCAAGTCATGCTATGAATAAACTCATATAAATCACTTTTATTTATTTGCATGTATGAGTTGTGTATATTAATTTATATTAAGTTTATTAAAGTGTCTCAAAGTGTTTTTCTAGTGAGGGTAAAGCTAGGCCCAGTCAGTAGAAACCTTGAGGTATTAATATATTCAGCTACTGCACTGGCTGGATGGATATAAAATTAATGAGAAAGCTCCTAGTGTACAAGTGTTTTTTTAAACCCCAAGATAGAAATCAGAGCACACTATTCAGACCTATTAAACTGCATAGTAGTTCTCTAAGAAAAATTCTAGAAGCTCTATCACTTAGGTCTATTTAAAATAAGCTTGGTTTAAATGGATTTTTCTGGTAGTGATGTAGGTTAGATCATTTAGCAATATATATTTTTTTCCTTCTGTGGGTATTACAAGTCTGTTAATGACATCCTAGGGATTGCAGAAGATTTTTTTTCTTTTCAGGTCTATTCAGACCCTAAGAACACAGATATTTTCAAAGGTATCAAAACTGTTTAGATGTTTAATTCCCATTAATTTTGAGATGACCATGTATGGCCCTAAAGCATTTGTTTGCTTTTTTATGTGCATTTGGATATGTGTCTATACGTGTCTAGGATGGCATTCTTTGTCTGAGCAGGTAGGCCAAAGTCTGTATAATTCTTAAAAGATGTTTTGTTCAGTAGGTACAAATAAGAGCTTTCATGCAAGTTCCTGGTTTGTTCCACTCAGCACAAGCTGACCATGAGGTCAATAGACCTGGTTGCTAGAGGAGTTCCATAGCACAGTGGAGTCTTTGCATAATATAAAGGTTGGGTGTCATCTCCACCCCATTCCTTTCCTATTTTAATTCCTTCAGAAAGGCAGCCCCACTGCCTAGCTTTCTCTAGACTAACATAACATGCCTTTTAACTCGTAGCTTATATTAATTCATGGCTGATTTATAGAAGTTTGTTCTTGTGCCAGGTTTGTTATCTTTCTTCAGAAGAAAACATCAAAAAATTCTGTTCCATGATCTCTGTCCTAAGGGCAAGAACTGACCTTGAAGATCTCTTTATTAATATCTTCCCAACATGTACTTTCCCTTCTAGCAATATCCAATCCAATACTCCCTTCTACCTTCCTTTTAACCAGATACCTAAGGATTTTACAGCTCTTTTGTAAAGTTTTATTATCATTTCCATCATAATAATGTCTCTCATTTTGTGTCACTATACCATGCTTTATCAAAGCTTAAGTAAAATATATGCAGCACATTTCCCTTTGCTGGAAAAATGGTAGCTAATAATGTAAAGTTTGCAGGTCATCTTGGCTCAATTTACATTTGTTATACTTGTGCTGCAATGTACATATTTTCTTCTTTTTCCTAACACTTTATTTACATTTTCCCCAAAATTTTCTCTCAAGCACTTCATATGCAAGTACCTCAGACTAAGGGGATCAGATGCCCATATTCTCTTTCTTTTCAAATAAAAGTTTCTAGTAAATGATCTCTCTAGAATCTTGACTTTTTAAAATTGTACATTTTCTCCTGGCTACATAGTAGCCCAGCAGCATCCTGGGTTGTAATCACAGGAGAAGAGCCAGAAGGTCAAGAAAAATGACTATTCTACTCGGTATTAAAGTACTGCATCCAGTTTGGGGCCCAGTACAAGAAAGAGATTGATAAGCTGGACCAGCTTCAGTGGAGGGACATCAAGGTGATCAGGACTGGAACACTTGCCCAGGGAGAAGAGACTTGGGAAATGGGGCTTGTTCAACCCAGAGAAGAGAGAGCTTCAGGGGGCCTAAAAGTATCCTGAAAAGGCCTACAGGGGAAAAGGCCTACAGGGAGGCAGAACATAGCTGGCCCTACTTTGAGCAGGAGCTTGGACTGGAAACCTCAGGAGGTCCCTACCAACCTAAAATACCATGTGATTTTGCAGTTCTATAAATTTGGGAAGTACAGATGGTTGCCTGTGTTCAATTCCATCTGTTAGTATCACATAGTCTATACCGACAAGTTCAACTGCTTGTTTCATTATGACACAGTGGACAAATAACAATAATTTTGGATGAGCAGATCTAAAACAATCAATTGGCAACTTCTCTCAGGAAGTGCCACTTTTCTTACTGGTCTGCTTTAGCCACATGTGGCAGTGATGTATGATTGATATATTATTACTATTATTTAACAGATACCAACTTTGTATTTGGTGATTTACCTACATATAAAGAATACACATTTGGAATCAGATACAAATTATGCCTATCATAACCATAGAAAAAGTTGGAAAGGATACCTGAAGATTATCTAGGCCAACCTCCTAGAGCAAGGCTAAATTAAAAGTTGCATTAGGTTACTATGGGACTTTTACAGCTCAGTTTTGAACATCTCCAAGGATGGATATTTCATCCCACAGCCCCTGTAGGAATCCTGTTTCAGTGCTTATCTGCTTTCAAGGCAAAAAATATTCTCCTGATCTCCACCGGGAATTTTCTTTGCTACAATCTGTGTCATATTCCTTCCATGTTCCACTATGAATCTCTGAGAATAGTACAGCTCTACCTTCTCGGACCTCTTTTTAGGCAGTGTAAGACTTCAGTTAGGTTTCCCCTTAGCTTCTGTGGAAGCATAACAAACCCATCCACCCAACCATTCAGTAGTCCCCTCCTGCACTCCAGTTTATTCTGCGGAAACCATGGCTGGGCACAATATTCCAAACACAACTTCTTTAGTGCCAAGGAGAGGTAAAAACAAAACAAAACAAAACAAAATATTCTCCTCTTGTCTTGGTGGCTGAGCTCTCCACAAGGTTACTCAGGTTCATTTCTGCAGAGATGCTGCATAACTAGGTGTTTCCCAGCCTGTGCCAATGAGTGGGATTATCTGCCCCAGATAACCCAGATGCAGAACTGTGCATTCATCTGTTGAATTTCATAAGGTTCCTGCCAGCTCAATGTTTCATCTTGTCAAGCTTCCTCTGTATGGCAGCCCTGCCCACCAGTGGGTTAATGCTTCCCCTGTTTGGTGTGAGCTGTGACATTTGATGTGGATGTGCATACCATCTCATTGATCATTCCTTCACAAAGATATTAGATGGTGCTAACCTCATACTGACCTTTGAGAGGTGTCATCTATAACTGGCTACCAGTAAGACTTCTAACAGCTAACCCAACACCTTGAACCTATGATCAAGCTATTTTTTCACCCAGGTTTCACCCATCTGCTCAGTCCAAACTCCAGTTTAGTTTCAGGCAAATTATGTAAACAACGCTGAAAGCCTTGGTAATTTTAAGGTAAATTACATGCACTGCTCCATCCTTAGCCACCAAGCCACTCATGCTACTATAGAAGGCAGCCTGGACAAGTAAGATTTTCAAGTTATGAATCTATGTTGGCTGTTGCTATTAATTTTCCTGTTCTTCAGTTCCTGAAAATGTTTTCCATGAAGACTTACTCTAAATTATTCCAGGGACAAAGTGAGTCTGACTCACATTTACAGTGAGGCTGTTCCTCAAATCCTCCTTCTTGTCCGTTTTGAAGTTGGCCATAACATTTACCTTTTCTTGGTCATCATGCACCTCCACTTTTCAAAGCTAATAATAAGTGACAGTTCAATGACGTTGCCCAGCTGACATTCACTTAATTTGGTTCCATGAACTTGCATGTGCTGCATATTTAAATGGTATAAACTCAATCTCTGTCTACAATAAACAGTGTTATTCTCACCCAAAATTATACTATTTGGCACAGAGACCTGGGTCACTTAAAAGCAGGTCTTGCTAGTAAGGTCTGAGACAGAGAAAGTTTTAAGTACCTGTTTCCTCTGTCCTTTGTTACAAAATCTGCGGCTCTATTCATCACCAAGCTGGCATTTTCCTTAGTCTTCCCTTTGCTATGAATTCATGTACTAAGCCTTAAAGAAGCCTCCTCTTACCATGCAGGCCACAGCAGAGAGCTTCCAGGAGGACATCCCACATTGTAAACTTCCCTTCTGATCTTTCAAAAGGCTTGTCACCAAATTCATAGGAGAATTTCAGAAATTTAAGGTTTTTTTTTTTTTTTTTTTTTTTTTTTTTTGTAGACTGCGGCCTCCACCTGTTTGTCTTCCCTGCCAGTCTTTCCTGAAAAGCCTTCATCTATTCACCCATGTCAGCACTCAAGTTGAGCAAGTTATTCCACTACATCTCTGTGAGACCAGTGATGTCCATGCACTTTATCCGAGTATGGACCCTCAGTTCCTCTTGTTTGTTTTTCACAAAACGTGTTTGTCTACAAGCACTTGAGATGGGCTCCTGGATACTCTACTCTCTCTAGGAAATTGACAGAGGATCTGTGATCACTCTGTCCCGCACACTGCCTTCCCCAACTTATCCAACTGTTGTGCCAGCCTGAATTTGGGTGGGATAGGAACATCGGAAAAGATTTTCCCTCTTTAAGCATTAAGGCATTTTCCTTAATAATGTTGAACCTAGTGAAGAGTCACTAAAGTGGGAAGATGGAACTAAAATCTAAGCTGTATATTCAAATATAGATTGAAATAGATGTAGCAGCTCATTAGTGGTCCTGATGCTGCATATCTATCTCTTCTCACATTGAGGAGAAAAAAAGAAGAAGAGCCAAATTTCTTTTCTCTTGTTATTTATTTGAATTACATTAGCGCTTAATGTTTTTAAGTGAGCTTCAGGTGGTGAACACTGTATGTACAGCTAAGAGCTCCCAAGAGATATTTAACTTGTGCTTGTGCAGCCTGTGAGGTATGGATGTAATGGATAACAGAATAAACAGTCATACTTATTGTGTGACTGGTCCCTATATTGTAGGAGTTTTCTTAGTATGTTATAAAAGGGAAAAAATAGTATGAAGAATAGAATATCTTTGAACACATAATCTTTGTCCAATTGCCTTCTAGCTTCTTTAACATCTGTCCCTCCAATGCAATTAATGATCTATGTTTTTATGGTTCTATAATTGTTAATCTACTCTGGTTATTGAAAAAAGATTTTTGTATTGTGACAAAATTGGCAAGAATATGTGATCCTTTTTTCTCATGCAGCCTTATAAAGGTATCATTAAAATACTTAGTAAATGTTTGGCAGTTTGATGTTGAATAATTATTTATAATGATTTATTTGTTAAAAAATATAACTATCATCTATGGATAAGTAGTCAATAGGTGAGCTCAAAGAAGAAAAGGAGACTTATGGTTTTGCTTTTCAGCTGGTACAGGGAATATTATTACAGGGGATAATGTAAGACTGCAGCCTTAGATTTTGCCTTACCAACCCCTCCATCCACTTTCCCTTCCCTTTCTTCTCCAAATTCCCATAAACATGGATTTTTTCACATAAGCATATATAACATATAGCATATAACATTTGCATTGGGAACACAAAAAATGGTACATTAAAAAAGTGGTACATTAACCTGCAGAACTGCAGCCTTCTGCCTAAAACCCATTTTAAGTCTGTCCCAGAAATTGATACATCTAGATTAGTCACAGCAAGGTTTTAACCAAAGTATGAAGTACGGTTTCATATGGTGTGTTTAGGAATGAGATTCTGATGCTGAAGCTATTGAATTTAGTAGGAATTTAAACACAGAAATATAAGGCAGATGAACTGCACTTTCACTGTCTTGCTCTAATCATACAATAAATTAGTAGAAACAGAGGAAAATACACTTTTTTATTAGTCTGATCAATTTCCTATAAATAGAGGTCCTCCTTGCATTTATGATGTAAAAGGTTTATAGTACAAAAATTAAGAACTCTAGCTTTGTGTATGCAAATATAAATTATAGTCTACACAGCATCCACATTTTGATTTAAAAGTTCACAAAATGAAGTCCCACCCCAAAAAGCATACTTACAAGTAGAAGGTCTAAGCTTAAAACAAAATACTGAAACATTAGATTGCCAAGTATGAAGTATTTGAAAACATCTCACTTATTTTTGCTATAGATTATTATAATTACAGACTATCAAGGTGGAAGGGTGCCACTGAACTGAGAATGAATACTTGAATGATTAAAACACAAAAACCTATTTAGCTATTGAAATGTCTGTGTAACTCCCATTACTGGAGCTGAAAGCACAAAGTACAACAAAATAAATTCTTTTATATTTATACATATATCTTAAAGAGCAGAAGTGGTGCAAAAATATACCAAAAAAGAAAAAAAAAAGTACTAAAACAATATGAACAAATTGTGCTGAAATGCCATGCAAAAATTGTGTCTCGTGGGAGACCTCAGCATCCCCAGTCACACAGATTTCAGAGCCTCTCTGGCCATCATGAGGCCAGCCTGATCCACCTTCCACCATCTCTTCACATACATCACTACGTGGCTTCATGCCTCCATAAACTTCATTTACTTCAGAAAGCATTTATGTGTCTTGTATGTGAGGTATTTCAAGAGGTGACTGTTCCATGTGTTACGGGAATGGCTTGATTTAAGACAAGGACTTTACATCCTAATTTCCCTGACAATTCTGCTTATAAATTCTCTGATAAATGTATGTGGCAGTCAAAATTAAATTGTGGAACCAGAAAAATCAATAGAAACAACATGGCCATTCTGTTGCTGTACATGGAAAGCTGATAACATAATATATTTATTATCTGTTATACTTAAGTGACTATGTATTTATTTATTTATTAATTTATTTATATCTTTTAAAATTTAAAGATACATTGCTATGTAAGAGAAAAAATGAAGCCTCAAGGAAAAAGTTTTACTTCTTGAAAATCAACAGATGGAATCAGAATAGATCAACTATGATGAAATGTTAACCAAGTCTGGCACCATAGCAATAAGGTGTATGTAAAAAGATACAGTAAGGAACAGACACTTGTTTATAGACACCCTTCTGTACCACTGTTGAATGAAGAAGCACCTTCAGGAGAGGATGGAGGGTGTGGATGTTACTGGACATCACTGTAAGATGGTCCAAGACAAAAAAAAAAAAAAAAAAAAAAAAAAAAAAAAGCAGTATAAAAGATCCAGAAGAATTAGGCTTGTAGTTTATAATGTAGGTTAGATTTTAGGCTAAGTTTTGATTTTGGTTTGAAAACCAAATATGTTCTAGGTCTAGCTAGCTGCTGTCAGAATCTTCAAACAGTATTGGGTTTATTTTAGATGATTAATTTATCATCTAAGATGATAATCTTAGACCATTTAGGAGTAGTGCTGTTGAAGAGAACCTTCCTTAAAACTGGACCTAAACAGCATTTCTGTTTTACTTAGGATATGCCCCTTAAAGGGAATTACTGGGTTGGGTTCACCTCTAGTGATTTCAATGAGGACTATTAAAAGTCACAGCAATGTAGATTACAGATTTTAGTCTGGGTCCATCTCTGTGTGTTCTGAGATTGAGAGGAAATCAGTATTCTGCTGTACTAGATATAGATTTTGTTAGATCAGAGATAAATTACAATAACAAGTCCAGATCCACTAACAAACAAGCACTCTTCGTGTCCCATTCAGGATTAGGAGAGACATCAGCAGAAGTTAAGATGAGGTGACAAAAATGAACTAAAGAAAGTGTATGTACAAGTGCTTGATATATAAACAAAAAATGTAACACTCTAAAAAAATGACATAACACGAATAAATATTCATGGAATAATGAAAAGAATATGATATTTGTTGTTGAATCAACAAGCTAAAATTTCTAATGGGATGAATACATATGCTGTTTCTCATGATGTTAAAAGGCCAAGCCTGAAATGGTTAGTATCCACAACAGAACTCAAGTGAATCCCCAGAGTATGAGGTCCATAGCAGACCAAATTAAGGGTATTACGTTGTATGTTGTTTAGTAGTCATAAAACAAGGAGCTAAATTCCCACTAGTAGTACATTCTGTTTTCTCCTTTCTAGGTTATTTGTTGGATGTTCTTGTCTTCTGGGTAGGAAACATTTTCCTTGAGTATATTGTGACTTATAAATATGTAATTCTAGCTCTGAAATGTCAGAATTTTTGAATGATTAGCAGTGTACCCTTAGAACTGTTTAATCAGCACTCCATTTAATTAGCTCATCTTGTTAAAAAATGCCTTTTACCGTCCTCAAAAATTCTTGTTCAGTATATGACAACTGAATTATTTCAGTTTCAATATCAAGGAAGCTGTTTCTTACCAAGCTAGAATTTCTTGCTTGCTTTTTACTTAAATAGTTGAAGACATTTCTCAATGACAAAATTTTCAGTAATAATTAGACAAAGTAATCAGAATGTTTTTATTATTGTACTGATCTTCCCTTAACTCTTAGTACATTTACCTATGGGTAATGTATTATATTTTTCTCATATATAATTATCATGTAGCTATATGTAGGTATAGATATAATCAAAATTTTTACAAGGAATATATGCATTCTTTGTAGAAACTGCAGAACTGCTTATGATGAGGCTTCATGTCAGGACTCTGGTGTTGAAAATAGATAGTGGATCTGTGAAATGGAGGTAGATGGCAAAAGCAGACTTTCTGATGATTGTTCTGCACCACACGGAACAGGGGACAAGGAGGAGTGTTTGAAGGCATGACAGCTTGCACCCACTGATACGTATGGCAAAAAACTGTCTCGCTAGGCAGTGCAAAACTCATCTTGAGGAGAAATGTTAGTTTGCGTTGCCTTTTTGTCATCTCTAACCTCAGCAGAGAAATCAAGCTTTTATTTTCATGATGTTTGCCAAGGAGACAATACTGCTGTTTTCAATTGCTATGCAGTAATGCAGTTTTTAGGTCAGGAACCTTAGTATTTCTGAACTAGTAGTTACTTTTATCATTTTAGACAATTAAAGAAATTAACTATTAAAGAAATTAAAGAAATTAAAGAAATTAAAGAAAGTACATGCTAATCCACCCCTCCAAATACTTTTCCATACATGTTTTTTTTTTTTTTTTACATCTTTGTTAATAGCAAAAAAAAACTTGCAAGTTACACATTTAATCTATATATTTTATATATACCATGTACCATGAGAAAGGACTTGGTAGGAAAGTGTAGTGAGATAAGCATCAAATACATATAGTTGATGTAAGTGTATTTTATTAAGAGAGGGAATTAATTAAATTTTGGACAGTGAATGTATCTTATAAATCCCTTTTTTCCTCCAAGTACAGTGTTTTGAGAACTGCTGCTAAGTCTCCAAGGAAACCACTGCTATTTGTGACTGTTTAGTGTTGGAAAACTAATTTTTACCTGCTTTTCTAAGACTGACAAGGCATGACAGCTCTTAGAAGTCTGCAAATCGATTATTAGTCAAGCCTTGCTATATTTTTAGTTACCTTTTGTGTATTTAGACTGAATTGCTGAACTACACTAGATCTCAGAGGTAGAAAAGTCAGTCATTATTTGAAAAAATTGTACAAATCCTAATTTTCACAACAAAGCTTGTCACATAATGGCATTATATTGAAAAATTAAACCTACTGTCTAAGTTAGTTATTAACATCACACACAAATATTAGTTTGTTTATACAGATTTGTTTTTAAAGGTATATATGTTGTTGTAAAGTAATACAAACCATGAGGATAGACTAAGCACCAACTGGACCACTGTTATTATGCAAAATTTTATCCCCAGTGTCAAGCTTAAGTAGAAAAATAAATTAAAATAAAATAAAATAAATAAAATAAAATACAATAAAATATTTCCTTAATCTTAAATCTGTGACAGGCAGAATATTACGGTTATATTTTTTCTGATCCTATGATCCTCATAGTGGGCTGCAATGTATTGTTTCTTCTTGTTTGTCTGCCTTCTGTATGGTTGGTCAGCCTTGATAACAGCAAAGGGAAGTTGTTGACATCCCTGAATCTTCAAAGACAGAATTATTTGTTTTCCCACATGAACACAGAGGTGAGATCAGAGTATTAAATGTCTGTACCAGACCACACAAAATATATCCATCTAGCTTCCCACTCAGTTTCCAACATCAGCTAAAGGCCATTGTCCAAGGAGTTGTGTAAGTACAAGGCAAGGACAGAGTGAGCTGTCCTCAGAACATCCTCCTAGGAAGGATGGGAGGGACCTTCTACAACAGGTAGAGTCCTTGAGTTTCATAGCTCAGAATATGCTTTTTCTCTGTTAATTTGATCATTTTTCAAAACCATGAAAACATTTAAAATATTAAAGATACAATTCAGAGATTGAAAATAGGGTTTGCCATGCAGTTCAGAAGAGCCGGGGTGTACAAAAGCAGCAAATCTGGAATTCACCAGTGGGCTGAATAGAAAATGCTGAAGAGCATGATGATGAAGTGGTGAAAAGAGGCTACTAGTAGGGGTTCTGGTTTGGTCATCTCTGCACTTCTGCCAAACAGGAAAATCAATATACCTTCTATGCTTGTGTTGCTGATGTTATAGCAGATGTTACATGCTGCTTTTCAACTCCTCTGTAAGACTTTGTGTTGCCTCATAAGTGATGTTATTGCTCCATGCACTAAGCTCTTTAAAAATGTGAGCTCTAAGAACATATAATTAGTACTTCCTGTAAAAACAAACAAACAAAAAAACCAAACAAATGAGAGAAAAACAAAAACCACAAAACTTTTATTGTGAGCTCAAAAAAAGGTTATTTGTTTCTTTTAATGGACTTTTCTGTTTCTTGCGTGTGTAATTTGTAGATATTCTATATCAGATCTGTTTAATATAGTATATATATATAATATATCAGATTTGAATTTCCTATTTTCCCATGTATGATTTTCCCCTTAGATATGCATTTAAAAATACTGTTTCATAATCTGCATAAAATTGAATGACAAAGGTGGTGAAGAAGGAAGCAGTAGAAGCAACAGGACTGTTGAGAAGAGAGACAACATTACTGGAGATGGAGGCAGGGAAATCATTAAGGTACAGAGGACTCTGTGTTAGTTTCCCTCTTGCATAACCAGAACTTGGAAAACCTACTTTTTATACCTGAAACTGTGTTAATTTAATCTTTCTTAACTCTGGCAAGTGTACAAAGTAATATTCTTTGTGATTCACGTTATATTTTTGCTATTTAATTAGGAAGTCTAAAATATGTTTTCAAGCCTGTCCAGCTACACATAATTATAGTACATTAATAACTTTCAAATGCAACAATTATTATAAAGCTTTACCTTTATTTCTCTAATTTGCTCTGGTTTTGACCATGTCAATTAATTTAGATTGTATCCTCAAATGTGCTCATGTTGTAAATGCAATGAAAGCTCTTTAAAATCCAAATAATGTATGAGTTTCTAAGACTTGCTGATAAGTGGCATCTACATTAACAGTAACTCTAAAAGTAACTCTAACAGTAACTCAGTGAGGATAGTGGAGTTCCAGTGATTGAATACTGGAACAAGAATAGGGTATGTTTCACTAAAATCTCCAAGGAATCAGAAAGCCTTCCTCCACCCAAGGTTTTGCTCATCTTTTATCTCCTGGATTGCTCCCCATCACTGTTCACACCCCTCTGTCAGGGCAACAAATGTGTAGTTTTCTTGCAGTTCTTTAATCAGTGGGTCCCAAAGAGAAAAGTTGTCAACTGATACAAAGGCTGGTGATAGAAAGCTGCTGGTAGTGTGAGCTTGCTTAGTGGTTTAGACATAATGCCTGGAGAAGAGGAGGCTCAGGGGCAACCTTGTCGCTCTCTATAGGTACCTTAAACCAGGCTGTAGTGTGGTGGGGGTTGGTCTATTCTCCCATGTGCCCAGTGATAGGACGAGGGGGAATGGGCTAAAGTTGCTCCAGGGGAGGTTTAGGTTGGATATTAGGAAAAAAAAATATTATCTTTACTGAAAGGGTTGCTAGGCATTGGAATGGGCTGCCCAGGGAAGTGGTTGAGTCACCATCCCTGGAGGTCTTTAGAAGATGTTTAGATGTAGAGCTTAGTGATATGGTTTAGTGGAGGACTTGTTAGTATTAGGTCAGAAGTTGGACTAGGTGATCTTGGAGGTCTCCTCCAACCTAAATGATTCTGTGATTCTGTGATAATGAAGTGCCAAATAAGTTAGAGAGTCAGATGTTATGAAAAGGCCTGTGCCAGAAGCAAGTAACTCCATTAGTCTGTTTGCAGATTCAGGTTCAGACTACAGCCATCACAGTCCCCTGAGGAGACTTTTTCTGCTGACCGCCAACTTCACCACCAACTGCCTCATCTGTTTGAGCTCTTTGGTGGGATCATGGGACCCTCCTAAAATTAGGCCTTTGGCTGTGCTGTGAGGGACTGCTGGGTGACAAAACCACATCCAGCTCCTGGGGACTGTTGTTTCTAAATAAAAGCATCATGTTCCAGGTGGATTGTGATACCCTGACCTTGCCATGTATGGGATACCTATAACATTCCTCAAAGGTGGTATGGAATAATATGCATAATAAATTTATATACTTTGCTACATAAACAGATGAAAGCAGTGATATTCAAAGCCTCAATAAAATCACTTGCAAATATTAGATTTTTCTATATGCTTGGAAATCTTGGTATTGGTTACAATATTTACTCAATGGAATTAATTCCATGTGTTGACTGCCATGGAGTTACCCCAGCCATAAATTCAGATTGTTGCCCTCAGTGTAAATACTTTTGTGAATAAGGCCAGTAGCACTAGATGTTAATAATGACACCGCTATCCACACAGCTATTTCTACCACAAAAGATGTCAGAAAGCCTTATTAAGCCATCTAGTTCTGCCTCTTTGTTTTTCCTGTCTGTCTTAATGTGTCCATCAATGCTGATGTAATGCAGTGTAGGCTGCAATGTCAGAAGCAACACATCCATTCAAGTATTCTATTCTTCTGTGGATGTTGATGAAAAATCAAAGCTGTTTGTGCCTCAATATTGTGACAATGAAGGAACCAATGTATCAGCTATTCTGTCCTTGTTTTTCTTATTTAATCTTATTTTTAAAATTGTAATACTTTTCTAGTATTTGCTAAAAAAAATATTCTGGTCACTTGAAAAAAGTAACAAGGCACAATACAGCTGATGAAGGTAGCCTTTTTCATCATTCTGGGAAGACCAAAACTTTGGTTCCTGTTATTTGCTAATGATGTTGAGTCTACCACCCTCACAACTTTATTGGATTTGTTAGTTGATAGAAACTCTTCCCATCTGCAAGTTATTGAAAGGCCTCTGAGGAACGGTGTGAATTTGGCTATTGATGTGTCCTGGTTTCAGTTAGGACAGAGTTATTTTTCCTCCTAGTAGCTGGTAGGGTGCTATGTTTTGGATTAGGATGAGAAGAGTGCTGATAACACGCTGATGTTTTAATTGCTGCAGAACAATGTTTACTTTGCCAAGGACTTTTCAGCTTCTCACTCTGTCCTGCCAACGGGCAGTCTGGGGGTGCAGCAAGAGCTGGGAGGGGACAGACCCAGGACAGCTGACCCAAACTGGCCAAAGGGGTATTCCATACTATGTGATGTCATGCTAAAAAATATATAGGGGTGGCTAGCGGTGGTGGGGGGCCGGCTGCTCAGGGTTGGGTTGGGCATCGGTCAGCAGGTGATGAGCAATTGCATTGTGCATCACTTGTTTGTACATATTCTTCTTCTTCTTCTTATTTTCTATCTTAACAAACTGTCTTTATCTCAACCCACAGGCTTCACTTTCCCATTTCTCTCCCCCATCCCAGAGAGGGAGGGGGGAGGGTGAGCGAATGGCTGTGTGGTGTTTAGCTGCCAGCCGGGTTAAACCACAACATGATGGTACAGATTTGTGTCAACAGATCAAAGAATGCATTATCAAGAAATTAAAAAATAAGAATCTGATGATTTAATGCCTACACTCACTGAGCTACAGACACATCCATTGTTGCTTAATTTTGTCCCCTAAATTTTAAGCCCTGTATAAAAGCAGGGTTTAGTTCTTTTAGTTCTTCCTCTGCTTATGTCTAGATAGATTTTTTTTTATTATTTTTTATTTTTCCCAGATAATATTCCTTCTCTTTATATCTCTCTTCTCATCCTGTTGTCTCACCTTTCTGATTTGACTCTGGCCTGATATGAATCCTTACATAGTTAGGTCTGCAAAGTTGTTCCTACTCTACAACAGTAAAATAGATCTTGCTGGATGTGTTTTTAACCACAGCTGTTTTGCTGATCAATGACTATAGTTCCAGTAGGGTCAGGGAAGAATATTATTTAGAAATAGTACATGTGTAGCCAGATCTTTTTTGATCATGTGAATACCTTTCTTTGGAAGCTGCTTTTGCTGCCAGCTCCACTACTTACCCACTTATCAATGATTGCCCTTATCCCCAGAGTTGCCTGGCTCCCTTCTAAGGGACAGACATTTAACTGCTTTCACATCCTTCTCATTGTGATCCCCGGACTTCTAGTGTATTGCTTGTAAAATATCCTTGTTTTCACTTGTCTGACATCCCCTTAGGTATACTAATTCCCTCCCTTCCCCACAAATCCCAACAATCATCAACTACACAGGCATCCAGCATACATTTTTGTGACTATTTTCTTCCTATGTTTCATTCCAATATAGCTAGAAAGACCACAAACAGAAAGCTTGTAAAGTGATTAAACTCATTTTCTTCATTTGCTGTGGCGCCAGCTTGCTAGGTTCTTTATAGAAACTAGCTCAGTCATGTGTCAGGTTGAACTTGAGATTCCTGTTGCAGATCATTATGCTCCCATAAATTATCTCAGGTGTGCCTGAGCCAGGGCTCGAACCAGACACTGACAGGAGAGATTTCTTCCTTTTTCTCTTTTCCTTTCTTTGCTACCCTGCCCCACTTAACTTTGCAAGAGCCTGCAGAATGGAGAACAAATTAATGCTTTGAAGAAGTTATTACCTGTTTACTACAACTGTCTTTGAAAAGTGCTCTCTACTTTTAAGCCAAAATGATTTAAAATATTTCCTATAGTAGCCTAGTCTACTGAAAAACCATCAAGAGATATTTTTTTATTTTTAATTATTAATTCAGTGACTCATAATCTATTTTAATAAACAATTACAGTGGTCATACAAGGTGATATTTACTTCTGATGAACTTATGCCTGTGTGGGTGTAAAATTTGTTAACAGCTCTCAATGGAACTCATCACTGAAGTAGAAAAGAATATTTGAATAAACTTTCTATTGATATTACTCCATTGTAGACTATGTATTCTTTGATAAAAGAATCTACCTGCAGGTCTTTATAAAATTTCTGCTATAAGAATAATTAGTAATAATATAACAATATTATAATATAATTATGTAAAACATTATGCTAAAAGCTTACACAGTGGTCGATATTCATCAAGTGATTTTCTGAATTTTATTTTTTTTAAATGTGAAAACTTTTGGCTTGATATTTTTTTTTCCTAAAAAGATAATGAATACTAGTCCTTGAAATCTAGGCCAAATGATTTCAAATATTCTAGTTTTCAATTTTCCAAAGACAAATTGCCCAACTTTCAGGGAAAACAGATGTCTCCCAGGATTTTATTTTGAGTTTTATTTCAGCCAAAGTTTTTGTCTATTTCGGTTTCTACATATTAGTAGTCCATGGATTTTCAAAAAAACTTAGAGAAGATTTTTTACATAAACAAGACTAACATAGGTAGGGAGAACAAAGTGGTAGTAGTTATTGTGTTACTCTTGCAAGGCATCAGCATTATATGAGGAGGCTTAAAATTGCCTATACGATCTTCACAAGACACATCTTTCATTTATCTCACTGAATAGTGGTAGCTAAGTTCCTGAGGGAGGGAATTTTAACTTTCTTCAGACATTTACCTTGGATACAACATGAGCAGCCAACTCTGATGACACTGTCCTACAGAATCAGTTGGGTCATCTGTGCTCCCTAGAGTAGGAAGTTGTGCGTGACCCCCAAAAACTTCATGTCCCAAAGGGCATGTTTTGTGGGAGAACATGCGGCAAGGCACCTTAAACTTCGTGGAGATATAGGCTCAGGCTTAAGCACTTTTCTAATTTTGGGAGCATAATGTCACTTTCATTTCACAACACTGAGTGCATTCATGAAGGAGCTCCTAAGACCAAGGAGGAGTGTGAGGATTTTAGTCTGTTATACCTGACCAGATTTCTAGCAAAATAAGGAGACTCATCAATTCCATAAATACAGATTTCAGTAGACTTAAGAAAATTTTCAACTCGGACCTTTCAGAAGAGTTTCTTTTTGCTCTGGAGGACATTACTTAACCTTATGTCTCCTTATAGTAGGATTTGCATGCAAAATATTATTCTGAATTTGAAGTCCTTCATTTTATTAAAATATACCCTCTTAATTTGTGCCTAGACTTCCATACCCAATTTATTTATTTTTTTTTAATTATCTTTAAAAATAAATACAATTTTACTGAAATTGCATCAGAAAAAAAAAAAAAAGTAAGAAAATTTTTAATGAAGAATCAAGATGAGAGCTAAGAAATTAATGGTCTTTTTCTATTTTCAGAAAGGAACCACAAAATATACATATATATACACACAGATATATAAAGAATTCTAATATAGGCAAGGGCCTGATTTGAGAAAACAGATTTAAACCAGACTGAATCTGGGGTCCATTTGTAAAAACAAGAAATTGAGCTCAATAGTTTCATAAACTGCAAGTGCAGTAGCATGACAGCAGAGGTTTGATAGCATGTAATGCTTTGTCAGAAGCTTTTCCTCTCAGAATTGCAGAGTTGTTGCCCATAGAGAAATAAGTGCCCTTTAGGACATGGTTCAAGTATAGGAGTAGTTTAGTCTGTCTTGTGTCTAAGAGGACAGAAGAATTTATCAAGAAAATCATATAGGTTTTCACAGTTGACTGAGATTCAAATCTAGGAATTGAAGGTGGAAAGTTGATGTTTTGACTCAGGCAAACCAGAAGGGAGAGGTTTCTGCTGTATTTTAGAGAGGTGAGGTGAGTTTCCTTTCATATAAACCAACATTAGTCATGTATTTCCAAGAATAACATGCCTCACTGTCATCTCAGCCTGGGATTATCTCTGTGTCCTGGAGACAGGCAGACACCTGGGAGACAATTTCAGTGAGCAGAACATTCTGCAGTCATGGGAAGTGTTTATTACGCTAAATCATTGTTTCTCACTTCATTTCACATAATCATAACTTCTGTGGCATTCCCGTCTTTGACCTTCAGTATAGATCAGAGGACACAGCTGAAATCAAATACATTGTTTATGTGGGTTTGGCCCCCTCCAGTTATAGGATTTTTTTTTTCTTCCTTTAAGGTTTCCCTCCCTCTCTCCTTCTCCCCCCTCCTGCCCCCATTCAGTATTTCAATATTATTGTCTCTTAAATATGGTTGCCAAACTTAGTACTCTCAGTTTTTGTTTTTGTTTTGTTTTGTTTTGTTTTGTTTGGTATAGAATAGATTCCCCTTTCACAGAAGTTATCAGGAAATCCTTTACAAGTCATTATGTATGGAAAATACAGTGATAACATTCTATGCCTTGCACAGGTATATGTGATATATGTTTTCTTTAGGTAGGAAATCAAAAAGCAGGCAATTATTACAATATTCAAACGTTACAATAAATAATCCAGAAAAATCAGTGAAAACTGATGGCAAATAGTTGATTTTCCCACTTTCATATTCTAGATAAATATTTGCTTGTTTTGCGTGGGTTCATGAAGGGAAAGATGCCTGCAATATTTAATATCCTGTTCAGGATTCAGTATTTAAAATCAGTCTTTGGGCTCAGACCCTTTTCCATAGTAAGTAAACTCTAACCAGATGTTATACTTCATTCCCACTCTTAAGTAAAATTAAGCTGGATCCTGACCTTGAGCCTATGGTTTGTACAGAGCTTAAATGCTGTGCTTGTGCACATTCAACCCCAATGTTACAGTTGTAGGGTCATAGAAAGGTGACAGATGTGATCATACACTTCCTACTGTAGATGATTAATTACAGAGAGAGGTCTTTGCATAGACTAGACCTGAAAATTTCAGCTGATTTCCTCAGCAAGGTTCTTGGCAAACCTAGAGGAACATCACTGTTAATTCAAGGCAGCTAGTATTCATTGTGTTTATCAAAGATTTCCTTATACAACATAACCATTCAGGCTGATAAAAGCAGTGAAATTTCAGCTAAAAGTGACGGAAATTTGGATCTCAAATAAACAAACATTGCCATCAATATCCCCGGCATTATGTAGCTGCTATTCACATCAAGCTTATATATTGTAATTTTATTTCTTAAACTACACAGATAGTGCTTAGATGTATGGATTTATCATCACATTTGGCATATATTATTTATAGCATAAGAAAGGTGAAACATCTTGCAGCATGCGTGTAAAGATTAGGATTTATTGTCCAGGAATCCTTGAACAATTTTATCAAAAGCCCATTTCTAGGTGGTGTTTTTCTGCAATAAATCATACAGCAGAAATCTATCAGTGGACACCAGGAGGAGATAAATGAGAGCAGAGGAAAGAGGGTCATCACAGATTTTTTTTTTTTTTTTTTTTTTTTTTGTATCATGACCTGTCATTGGCAGAAATCCATTTATTACCGTACATGAATGATTTTTTTTCCCTTACTCACTGGGTTTGCCATTCTGGGGACTGTTATCTGAAATAAAATGAAAACTTCACAGAATGTAAGCTTTCAGGAACCATGAAAACAGAGATAACTTAAAGACCACAGGTGCAAAGACTAACATTACTTCTCTTTCTCTCTCTCTCTCCCTCCCCTCTCTCTTTTTCTCTTACCTCCACCCTCTACATACTAACAAATTGTTTTAAAGTTTTTTATTATGGAAGTAGGGAAGGGGGACCACAGACCTGGTGCCATGGAGGTCAGTAAAAGAATTACTAAACTCAACTGGTTGGTACATATAAGAAGGAGACAAAATTCTCAGTTGCTCAATTTGAAGTGGGTGAACTCTAGTTGAGCTGCATTTACCCCAGATAAAGCTCTTCAGGAAACCTACAAACTTGATTAATGAAATAAAGGTATGTTTGTCTTTAAGTAAGGGGCAATGGGGGTAAGAATAATGAGGAGGACAAAAGTGTAGCAATTTTGGTTTGATTGAAATTAATCAAGATGGGGAGGAACACTGTAACCTCAGTGAATATTACTATCCAAACAGCTACAGTCTCCTCCAGAACGATCCATCCATGTTCCAAGCAGATGGTGTGGGATGTAGGTAGGTAACAGGGCCCTCACTCAGGACAGAATGATGCTTAGAGGAGTCAGGCTTCTGGGAACCAGGAGGAGAGGCAAGACACAGGTCTGTTAGAAAGTGGGGGTGAAAATTTTTTAATACAACAGCAAAAGCTTTAATGCTAATCATCATCAGGAAGGATTTGTACATTTGATTTGTACAAGTAACATACCACTGGGGTACATACTATTTAAGACACCCAGGTTGTGGTCCTTCTGGAAAGCCTGGCTTATTTCTGCTATATTAATTCAGGATTTTATCACAGAGCTGAGGTTTACATTTATCTATTTACCTTTTGGATATATGCCATGAGCAACTTTCTTTCCTTGGGCTAGATAATACAGAAATCTAGCCCAGGGAAATTTTTATAGCCCAACTATACAAATGCTGGTAGGGTTTCCATTCTCCTTTGAAAATAGATGAAACGGTGAACTAATGGCCATTCATTTGTGCCATTCATTTGTGCAAGCTGATGCTTCAGTTGCTCCTCATCAACCATGAAAATGGCAGGACTGTTATGCTATGGCCCTGAAGATCTCATTGCACTTTGATCACCAAAATAAGATCTTTCCTTCCCACTGCTGGATTTTTGTCACATCAGCTCTACACTACAGTGAATAATCCTTGTGGAAGTCAGGTCTCAATGCCAGATACATCTGTACGCTGCCATGATGCAGGTCTCTTTTGAGTGCTGGTGTATGCTATATATAAAGAAATAATCCAGATTTTAATGGGAAGGTTTTGATTTTTCTCTTTTTATTATTACTAAGTTATTAGTTACTGAAGCCATTTGCCAAATGGCTATTAACTATTACAATTGTTCTTCAATCATCCTGTCAGAAGAAGATAAATCCATGATAGTGTAATATATAGCTCACTGGGTTAATACTGTGTATTTACTTAATATACAGGCAAAAAAGAAATAGAAAATAAAGAAATAAAGAAATAAAGGAAGAAAGGAAGGAAGGAAGGAAGGAAGGAAGGAAGGAAGGAAGGAAGGAAGGAAGGAAGGAAGGAAGGAAGGAAGGAAGGAAGGAAGGAAGAAAGGCAGGAAGGAAGAAGGAAGGAAGGAAGGAAGAAAGAAGGAAAGAAAGAAGGAAAGAAAGAAGGAAAGAAAGAAAGAAAGAAAGAAAGAAAGAAAGAAAGAAAGAAAGA